>JAOTAY010000007.1:708038-730836 GCA_025629805.1 Erythroxylum baracoense | reverse complement strand
TATATTTTAATTAATTATCACAAACATTTAAAGAACAATGATATTGATACCCATTCCTCTAAATTAGGAGAGGAATTGGGTATTAGCCAAAAACGATATTTATATGTTACTCATTTTTTTAATTCCTTATTTATAGATTCAATTAAAAAAATATTAATATAAATCATTCGTTTTAAAATAATCAATGAATTACATATTTCTAATCATATTATACTGCATGGGTACTTTAGTTATTGATACTGTTTTTTATATTCTGTCAACTGCAACCAAACATATTTCTGTCCTCGAGACGAATACAGTTTTCTTTGTTTTGTCATTTACAACTAAACACCTCAATGTCTCTAATTTTTATTCTGTTCTGTCTCCAAATTTTTGTTTCGTTTCGTTTCCGCATATGAGAGACAGTAACCATATGCGACGTAAATTAACATACTTCTCTGTCATTATTTAATCAATTTCCAGAGCACCAACATTATCAATTTTAAGGATTTAAACTTCTTTACTTATCAAATTGCCTTGATTAAATGGCACTTTGTTAGCTTTATGAATTCTTCACAAAAAGAATTTATTAATTGTGGATAATTTTGTTATCATAAACCCCATCAGTCCAAAACAAGTTTAAGAGCGATGTAATTATAGAAGAACAAAAGTTGAAATTTTTCTTGATGATCATAGATAAAGTGAGACAACTAAAATCATGCAATAATGCTTTCTATTTATTGAGTTATACACAATTTATTAAAATGCATGTACAAATGGAGGGTCCATTTGAAAGTTACGGAAAAAGTGAATTTATTATATTGAAATTGAAGACAAAAGGGAAAACCAAAGCTTTAAGTACCATAGATTACCACTTAGCTCGTACTCTGCATACAAACGTGCTGAAAATACACTCATTAGTTCATTAGGGTACAAATATGTAAACGAACTCGAAGAGATACGGCATATATATGGTAATACCCACAACGAGGACTGAGGACATGATCTTGTTCATCAACTCTTAACAAACACCTTTCGTCTTCTTCCTGTCAATCACGAATTTCTTCCAAATTGCAGCAATCTCCCTCTGTGTCTCTAAAACAGTCTTCCTGTTCACATTCTTCTTTTGGACTTCTTCAGCCACAGCCAACTTAGCATTGACTTTGGAAGGCAATGTGTCAAGCTCATGCAAAACCCTTTGAATGTCAAGGACAAGTCGCTCTGCGAGGGTTCGAGAGAAATCTTCTCTGATGACCACCCTAAGGACAGTGACATGTTGGGCATCAGGAGGCATGGTATATGCAGGAACAATCCAACCAAAGCGCCTTAACATGTCGGAAATCTCGAACTCGTCATGGCAACTGTTGTCCTTCAAAGAAAATGCCACCAGAGGTACTCCGATGTCCTTTGAGACAATATTAAACCTGCCTGTCTTCTCCAAACCTTCTTTGAGCACCTGCATGTTGTCTCTGCAGTTCTCCATCACGTTCTTGTATCCCTGAAAGTAAAATATCAATTCTATGCCTCAGTCACTACTGTTCCGTGTTAAAACTTTTACCGGATATATGTTAATATTATATAAGACAGATTAATAAAAGACTAACCTCAAAGCCTAAGCGAATGAGTTGGTAATATTGAGCAATAACTTGGCTAGAACCTGCAAGAGAAAATTTGAATATTATTACACTGTATATTTCTTTAGCTTTTTCGCTCAGGACTTCTGATCTCATGGTTGTGTACCTTTGGAGAAATTGAGGGTGAATGTGGGCTGATCTGCTCCAAGATAATTGATATGGAAGATGAGTTCTTCAGGCAAGTCGTCTTTGCTCCTCCAAATGACCCAGCCAATGCCAGCATAGACTAGTCCATACTTGTGCCCACTGACGTTTATACTCTTGACCAACGGTAGTCTAAAATCCCACTCAAGTTCTGGGTGCAGAAAAGGTGCAATGAAGCCTCCACTTGCTGCGTCCACATGGATTGGAGTATCCCATCTAAGAATTGAGATAAAATTAGTTGCATGCAGAATTTGGACTTATAGATGGCTTGCAGTTATTGAACAAGGAACAAATATTCAATAACAAAGACAAATAAGTTTTGAGTGAACATAGGAAGAGAGAGACAGTACCCTGTCTGCTTGTTCTTCTCAGTCAATAGGTCATTCAAAAGCTTCACATCTTCAAATTCTCCATTGAGAGTGGAGCCAAGAATGGCAGCAACACAGATTGTGTTCTCATCAACCATCTCCACTGCTTTCTCAGGGTCCATCACATAATACCCTTCTCTCAGCTTCACCTCCTTCAATTCAACCTCAAAGTACCTTGCAAATTTCTCCCAACATACCTGGAAATTGATACATAACCATGCAAATATACGATTTATATACATATGGGGGTTCTTTGAACTGCAAACATGTCAAAAGTGAATGTTGCTGTACCTGCACATTGGCTCCAGTGACAATATTGGGCTTATCATAGGGCTTGCCCTCTTCTTTTCTTTTATTTTGCCATTTTCTCTTGAATGCCAAACCAGCAAGCATTATTGCTTCAGAAGATCCCACTGTACCCACTCCAACGGCAGCCTCCGAGTCTCCAAGTGGTGCATTAAACAATCGAGCTATCATGTTTACACATCGGTTCTGCCAATTATTTTCATACCAGAATCAGAATCAGTAGAGGTGTCAAGGTTTAAGCTAATTCATGTGGATTCAACCTTTTTATTATGATTTCAAGTATAGTTTGAGCAATTTATATATAATAGAATCATGATGCACAAGTGTAGATGCCCCAGCTATACGGGCACCAGTAATTAGAAGTTGCCCAATTTGGGGCTTTATAGGAGAAGAAACTACTCGATGTTCAATCTACAGATCATTGTTCCAATATGAAGATGCAATCAAACTATTGTGTCCATATATCTTGAATAGGATACGGTCTCTTTTAATTCACGGTTGTATGTAAATGATTTGGGAACTAATTTATAAACCATTGAATAATTTACGATATATATACATTCATACATCAAGAAAAAGATGATCTGACTGCAACAAAACATGTCAGCATATAAGTGATAATCTGATAAAAGTTTTAGATGGTAAGTTACAGTGGGAAAAGAGAGTGATGTAATGATAACAACTTTTTAAAGTCTTTATGGTTGGCTGAAGATAAGGCGTTAAAGTGTGAAGCCCAGGTAAAAGCAAGAAAGTCTTAATATGCGTACTGTTCCACAAAATTAATTTAATGAAAAAAAGGAAAGACAGCTATTATGATTATTTATACATATATATAATCACCATAACCCCACCACCCCTGCTTTGTTGAGGGTCTTCCGGTTTACTTTTCATTGCTCGTACCGTAAACTAGAGTTTTCATAGTTATAGATACAAAGACAAGGAAGGAGCAACTAACTGACTTTTTCCAATTAAGGTAAAGGTCTTCCGGTTTACTTTTCTTTGCTCGGAATGCAAACTAGAGTTTTTCTTAGTTATAAATATAAAGACAAGGAAGGAGCAGGTTTTGTCGTTGATGTCGGTATCAAGAAAACCTCACGATCTTGAACCGTTCATCCAATTATCAATATCTTCAATATCATTCACACTCTCAATATCTTCACACTTAGGCCCTTGAACCATTCAAACTTCATCACTATCTAATTAAACTTGACTAAATAAGGGATTAAAATCAAGTAGCACTATACCTACTTAATTCCCATTAGTGTTGTCTCGGTTATAATTTGTTTATCATTTCTTCATCATGAACCTCCACATTAGGCATGTATAACGTATGTGCCCTGCCCCACATCTTCACTGCCCCAGGCAGAGGGTTGGTTGAAGTTATTGAACCAGCCAAAAGTATAATGGACGGCTAAAATGATGCCTCATCCTTATCTTTATGCACTTAGATACAGTCGTGTTGATATTTTTATCATCCCTTGTTAAATAAGTGTTCCGATCAAGGCATTTCATTCTACATGTGAACAGGTCCTCTCCAATCTGGCAACATAAATATATAATAATATACTAATAATAATTTTTATGTGGGTCCAATCAATTTACGAAATAAAATCACAGGTTCAAACTTAATAACTTTGTTTTTTCTTCTGACGTGAAATAGACGCAGGTAAGTGTGACGGCGAGGAAAATTCAAGATCCAAGACCGAATCTACGAATGACTTGACTACTAGATGGCTGCATTATTGGTGAATAGTTTACCGGAGATGTTATGGCTTACAAGATCTACTTTGAAACTGAATTCATTTGGTATAAACAACAAATTAGCTCATTTCGCAGCTGATCTAGAGCGGGGAAAGAAGGCAAACACAAAGGATGGTCAATTAATTATGTATAATTGGATAGATAATACCATACCTGTAACTCAGTGGTGACAGGATACTCATCCATGTCCACATAGTTTTTGTTGATACCGGCCATGATGAGCTTATCGCACTCAGGTTCCATCCAAGTGGTGACAAAGGAAGCGAGGTTAAGCCTAGGATTTCCATCCAACATGAGCTCGTCGTTGATGATCTGGAATGCTGCCTCCTTGGGAATGGAATTCTCTGGCATCTGGAACCTGGGAAGTGAGGTTCGGACATATCTGGAAGCAAACGTAGAGTGCACCGAGACATCGGATTCGGATGCTGTCTTGGAGAGTACCATCTTGGTGATCGATTGATGAGAAAGGAGATACAGATGATGATGATGAAGATAAAGAGAAAGGGAAAAGACCACTGTTCTAGCTCTGTTGATAGGGGTGGAACTTGGAAGCTTCGGCTTAGTGTGTAGGTGACATACCGGCCTTAGATTCTTAAATAGGGAATACACTATAACTAAATGAAGGAAACTTAATTTTAAAGTAAAAGTCAAAGAAAGAGGGAGAAGTGTAAGATGACGGTTGGCTGCAGCGCAAGCAACTTGTATTATGCGTATTGACTGTATTCAAGAAAGTTTCAAAAGGGGAGAGCTGTGTTGTGCCGTGTATCCAAATCCATTTTGACGCGCAAGGAAGGGACACACATACTTCCTTATAACGCGGCTAGACTTTTATGCTATTATTTATTATTATAATAATAATAAGAAATATTTATGTTTATTCTCTTTTGGCGTGTATGTCCAACGAGGAACATCAGGCCCTTTTATAACAGTTCTTAGACCTTACCCAATGATATGGGATCATGCTCTTGGTCAAAAAGAGTACTATTGATACTTCTATGTACCAAACAATATTCTTTACGAGAAAACAAAAATATATCTTCACCCGACATGAAAATACTAGCTTCCGCATTAAAATGTAACAATAGAAATTAGAATATATTAAAAATAATATTTCCATTATTTGGTAAAATCAGCTAGGTTGGTTGGGAGTCTTTATGAAATTTATAGACGCATGTGCCCAATTTCCTCCATACTACAAATCTCTGGTATTTTTAATAAAATGCAAATTTTATAAGTGTTTCCAGTTCAACCACATGGGTACATGAATTGTAGGGCACATGCTTTGATACCCTTGTATCTGTGATTTGATCGCTATCCAGAAGAAGTCAAACTTATAGAATCTCTAGACTCAAGTAGTTCCCAATAGTCATATGAGAGATCTTGAAACCCTTGTATTCGATCATATAGAAAGAGAGCGGTATAAATTAATTATTAGAGATAATTCTTAATTTCCATAGACTTGATGAATCAAGCCCTTGAGTCTTTATAACTTATTAATGCGAAGAGGGACTAATTGCCGTCTCTCTTTTTACTTTTATTTGATCATGCGTACAATTTCCTTCTGTTGGCAGGAAATTGTGGTCAAAATCATACAAATACATGTACAAGCAAAACATTTAAGCACTAATTATTGTATGTTTATTCAGAAATATAGAAAGATTGAGATAGACAACGAATTTTCCAACCGTAGCACAAGCACAAAGACCGAATGTGAGTTGAAGAGTCATTCTTGGAAAATCTCGACAAGTCCTATGGCACTAAGAAAGCTAGGTGACTCCTTGACTGTTAGATAGATCTAAGTAAACATGTATCCACATATTTTCTTATCGTTAGTGTCTTTTTATATGCAAATGAATTATTTTATCTTCTAAGTTGTCATTTGGACTTATGATATATTTTTTTTATTTGATGGCTTTGGATCCAACTGCTAAGATTGCTGGTGATAAAGCTAATCCTCAAGTTTATTAACTTTGTTATAATAAAGTTACTCCTCAAATTTATTAACTTCTTATATTTTTTATCCTTATCATGTACAGCTTAAATTTAATTTGTTAATCACATCTTATATTAATAGAAAGCTAAGCCAAAAGTTATCCTTGTTCTATTATGGTATCAGAATCATTTTCCCCTCTTCCTCCGTAGGAGTTGAGATTTTGCTTGACTTCTCATCTTTTATTTTCCAAAGCTTTATCATCATTATATATTCATGTATCGAAAACGATTGCCGACCACTAGCTTTTTATTCCAATAGCCACCATCAGTTTTTATTGTTCATCTAGTTTTAAAATTTATCTATCATTCCTTTGTCCCACCAAAACGTACGATTAGTCATCTCCCAAATTTTGATTTGCCGACAGTGGTCCAGCTTCAACCATCTTCAAGCATCAAACATAGCTAACGAAGGAGCTATGATGTCTACCTCTACTATAACCATTTCTAGTTCAATGACAATCACATATTTTCGTAGCTTTGCCTATTAACTTCAGTTAAACTTAATTTAAACAATTATCTGTTGTACCAAGCAGAACTCCTTCCTCTACTAAATAGCTATAATTTGGCATATTACACAATTCGCACAAAAACACCACCGAAAACAATCAACAATTATCCAAACCCCTTTTTAAAACTTGGTTTTGAATGGATCAATTGTTGCTGAGCTGGATCATTGAACATGTCAAAAAGTTTTGTACCATAAATTATACGTGCAACAATGGCCAAACAGGCTTGGGAAAAGTTTTCAGCCACATATGCATCAGGTTCATGAGCTCAAGTTTGAACTATTAAATCAAATTTTATCGTCTGAAAAAAAGAGAACAATGAGATTATTACATAATATATGCAGCGAGTTAAGAGAAAGTTTGATCAACTTGCAACTTTACTGCTTAAAGATGATCTTGTACAAATAATAGTAGAAGACCTTAGCAAATTGTCACCTTTTTCTTCATGGTTTAGAACAGGGACTGATCATTTTTGTTATGATGATTAATTTGGGTTGTTATTAGGTGAAAAAAGAAAATTCGTCGAATGATTTATTATCAAAGGAAGTTATGCAACCAACAAACCATTATGCTAATAATCAAAGGAAGTTATGCAACCAACAAACCATTATGCTAATAATCAACAATCTTTTTATTATAATTTTGATGGTAGACAACAAAATTCTACAACTGGAGGTCATGGTGGTCAAAATCATGGGTGGGAATGAAATACCGATTCAACTCGTTTTAATGGTGGTCCACTTACACAATATTCTCATCAAGGACCTACTAGTGAAACAAAGATCGTCAACTGATTTCTCAACCTAAATCTGTCATATTTGTGGTGGTCATAGTTATTTGGCCAGACGATGTCCAACTCCAAGGTTTAATCAATAATAGTCACATACCTTTAGGTTACATGACAATTTGGCTATGGCTAACCCCTCACAGAAACATGAATGGATTATGGATACTAGGGCAACACATTATCTTACACCTAATATTAACAATCTTCTATCACATCATGAGTATCAAATCCCTAATGATGTCCAAATTAGCAATAGGAAAACAATCCCAATCTTTAATGTTAGCTCTCTGATTGTCAGTCTTGCAATTGTGCTTTTCACTTGTGTGATATTTTATATGTTTCACAGTCTTGCAATAACTTGCTTTTTGTTTATTCTTTTACCAAAGCTAATAATGTGTCCATTGAATTTTTACTTAACCATTTTGTGATTAAGGATATATATACGAAGGAACTGCTACATAATGGCAAGAATAAAATGGCACTCTAACCCTAAATAAAATGGGTGTGTTGAAAGAAAACATAGGCAGATTGTAGAGACTGGTCGTCCTTAATACACTATTCTTCTGTGTCATATGAATACATGATTAACACAAAAAATATAATAAAACATAAATCATAATTCACATTATATTGTGATAATTGATCATTTTTTTACTAATTCCCTCGAATCAATTCTAAAATTGGCTTATCTCAATCATTATAGTCATACATGTGTTCAGCTTCTATCAGCATCCATTAAACAAGTTGAGAGAACTCTACAACTATTGTAGGGGTTATACAATAAGTGTCATAATTATAATGACTAAGGATAATTTAGGTATAAAAAAATATGAATCTCATAATTATAATGTCATCATAATTTCATTTGCAATATATATTATTATTTCATAAATTTTATCATATATATATATATATATATATAAAAGACAAAGAACATCTTTAAATCATATATATCTGTATATGTGTATATATATAAAAGACAAAGAACATCTTTAAATAATTATGTTACTAAAATACAATCAACAAATTGGTTATAAGGTATAAATTAACAAATGTATCATATGATTTGTTAGATCTATTAAATCACTGAGAGTTTGAATTTTAGCAGGAGTGATTTGTGTATATGATGGCGACAATAAAGGCGTTACTAGAATTGAAGTCTCCTTGATCTTCTTGAGATGTGTCTGAGGGCAAAAGGCGTGTCATCCTTTTGCCCAGCAAATCAACAGTTTGTTGGTTTACTATATGCTCTCCGTATGTATATACATCTTTTTCACTTATTAATTCTGTTAAAATGTAGACATGTTTGTGTAGACTTGCCAATATTTTTATAGTAGATTGGGGTGATCAAAATGGGCTTCAGCTTGAGATGTTCTCATGGCAGCCAAGTTTATAGCGTTGGGATCTCCATGCATCCACATTTATGGAGGCTCAACTAAGTATTTGTCTTTGATTTTTTGCTTAAGTTTCCCACGAACGGTATTCTTGGATCTTGTTCGTGGTTTTGATTGATCAAACCCTTTAGTGAAATGTGACAAAAGGAAGGAAGTTTAGTCTATTCTATAATGTCTCTATTGGCATGTACTTAGGGTCGTTCCTAACGTTTTATACGTTCTGTGCAAAGTAAAAAGAAGAGCCTCAATAAATCGATAATATACAAATATGTAAACTTTAAAATATTATTTTTATTATTAAAATTGAATATCTATATAAAACTTATGAATAAGATTTAATATCCAATGATAATTTATTCATTATAAAACTTAATTAATAAAAGGTTCATAATTTATAATTAATCTTAACTTAAGTAATATTTTTTCTACAAAACTTTGATTTTTTTGTTCAAATAATTTCCTCATATTGATCTATGAATAAGAACAAAGTTCCCTAATTTACGTTGTCTAAGTTAAAATAAAGCTCTCTAATAATAATTTGGAAGTTAAAAGAGCAGTCTTGATAAAACTTGAAGGAAATTAAATGTTAAGGTCTCTTTTATTGAAAGTAATTAATTTTGTTCTATGTGAGTCAAATTCTTCTCCAATAAAGTTTGAGCTTTAAGCATGCGGCATTGTTGTCCTTGCCAAAATTTGTGATGTACTTCAATTTGAAGGACGAGCAACCTGTAGGTATATGCTGGGATATTGATGTTAATGTCAGATTTAAGAGTTGGAAGGAGATTGACAGTGACATGAAGAAAATTATATCTTACGTAAAACAGCATCTTCCTTTCCATTCACATTACAAAAATGGAAGGGATCTGTACAAGTGGCGACGTATGATGAATCGATTGACTTATCTTTAGAAAGAGAGGGGACGATCAAAGTGAAAGACGGGATTTTGGTGAGACCCACAATAAGTGTGGAAATAAGACCTTTCCTGTCAAGCATGAATTTGAGCCGCACCGCAATCATCTGGTCTTGGCTTACCGTAACTGGTGCCGGTGGATTGGATTGTAAATTGCAATAAAGTTTTGTCCACTTAGAGGATGTAGCTTTCATCATTCTTCAGTTTATCATGCCTTCCTGCCTACTCTTAGTGCTTAAAAAGCGTTAGGAGGAATGTTAATGGACCCCTGTTCTTTGACTACTTTGTTCGGTGATATCTTAATGGTCATTTATCTCCTAATAATTCC
Source organism: Erythroxylum baracoense (assembly GCA_025629805.1). Lineage (NCBI taxonomy): Eukaryota > Viridiplantae > Streptophyta > Magnoliopsida > Malpighiales > Erythroxylaceae > Erythroxylum > Erythroxylum baracoense. The sequence continues at coordinate 720,727 of JAOTAY010000007.1, read as the reverse complement.
CATAAGCATTTTTTATATATAATTAAAACATAAGATTCTTGGATGCTTCGATTTTTAATATACGTGACGAGTAGAACTCAAGACAGAGTATTAGTAAAAGCATCCATCAGTAAGAGGTCTAAACAATATAACGTGACTTTAAAAGAAAGTGTTAATTTGAGCAATAAGATCATCACTTAATACTAAAGCAGCTAACAAGGAATCTTCTTAAACGCTTGCCGCACTCGGGAAATGATGCATGCAAGTCTATTGTAATATGGATTCTGACCAAATACCAAAAGGCTTGCAACCCCTATTCAACCAGCAGGCCCAATGCGAGGAATCTGAAATTTGATTCTCGATTCACTTAATTAGATGTTTGTCTTCATTCCATTATTGGAACAAATGGGAAGATGATATGAAGAGCACTTAAGGTAAAACCCAAAATCGCCAGAATGTAAAAACCAGTAACTATGTTATCGTGCAGAGTAAAAATTACAACCATGAGAAACACAACTGAAAGAGAGGAGCGTGTTAAAGCAAAATGTAACAGAACCTAAGCTTTCACAACCCCCTTCCCCTTCTTTCCTGTTCTGCTCTCCTTTATTTCCTTGCAGTAAAAATGCTCAAATCACCATTTCAAGCTTTCCTTACTCCTCTTTGCCTGAAACAATAAAAGTCAGATATAACCTTCAGCCAAATTTCAACAATTCCAAGTGTTAAGCGAACAAGTTAAAGAAATAACAAGTTTCAACAAATATAAACCTTTAAAGTAAAACATCAAAATCATGTTACACAATATTATGGAAGCTCAATTTCTGATGGAATCTCTATTCTTCTAACCAGTTATGAGGAATAAAATTGTAACATTTAAGAATTTCAGTTCTTAAACGTCAAAAGAGTTTGCAGCATCAATACCAATCTAGTTCCCTGCAAAGTTTTTGAGAACTTGCACACTTTTACGCTTTGATAGCAAGTCTTGTTTTTAGCTCCTCAGCCACAGCATCTATGAACTCTTCAGTGTTGAGATACTGGTCTCTGGTAAGCCTACATCAGAGATTCGAAGCACATTATGATCATGAGATCACATGTAATACACACTGTAAAAGTTTTAATAAATACTCACTTAGATCCATGTATAATCAGAGCAAGATCCTTGGTCATCTTGCCAGACTCTACTACTCCAACACAAGCTGCTTCTAGTTTCTCAATGAAATCCAATAGTCTAGCATCGTCATCCAACGTAGCCCTGCCAATGAGAACGCAACATTATCATTCCATCCAACTCCCAAAGTGCAAACAGTATTTGAAATTTGGAGGATCCATAAGTACAGACTAACAGAAGAACAAATTACCTGTGTGCAAGTCCACGAGACCAAGCAAAGATAGAAGCTATGCTGTTAGTGCTGGTCTCACCACCTTTCTGATGGACCCTGTAATGCCGAGTGACTGTACCATGAGCTGCTTCAGCTTCTATAGTCTTTCCATCCGGGCACACCTAAAAGCATACCAGACTGGATGAGGAATAAGAGACCAAATAATGATCATCTAAATGCCTAGAGAAAAGTTCAGACATGTTTGCAACTTGATGCACATATGTAAAAAGGCCGACTGTCCGATTGTTCTCGGAAAAAAAATCTCAAAAATTTTCTAGACATCCATGTGCAAAAATGGGAAGCTTAGTTGTTCCCATTTAGGATCACCAAGTACGTAGAATAATTGAATGATGTGAGACAAATAAAACAAAAGAAAGAAATGCAATTCAAATAACACTGCAATTATAAGTATGATCTTTCAAGTTACTTTCCATCTTTTGTTCCTTTTTTGCAATACAAAGCGTAGCCTAATGACTAAACAGCATGAGATATAAACAAAGCGTTTATCTGAGACATACCAGTACAGAGGTCATCAATCCAAGGGATCCAAAACCTACAAAAATATAACAACAATTCTTATCTCAGAAGCAATTAAGCTACAATACACTTTGTGACTTTTTAAAGCGATGAAAAAAAAGCAGGATAAACAGCACAACTCCCAAAACACCAAAAACAACCACAAAAAAAAAGTTTCTAGATGTTGTTTCTTCAAAACTTATAAAAGCTGTTTACATACCCTGAGCTAAGAAATCACTCTGCACATCTCCATCATAGTTCTTGCATGCCCAAACATAACCACCTTCACTCTTGAGAGCATAAGCCACCATGTCATCAATGAGTCGGTGTTCATACCTTCCAGTTAAATCTCACAGATTAATTACAAATACATACACATCTGTAGAAGCAATCGTTTTGCATCAAGTAGATAAGAGACGTACCATATCCCAGAAGCCTCAAATTTTGATTTCCAGTTGGCTTCATAAACTTCTTGAAATATATCCTTGAATCTTCAGTTAATAAAACACAAATAAAATGCAAGTAACAAGAGCAAGAGGAACAGATGATATGTCCAAACAAAACAATAAAGTTAAAGTCCAAATAGATGGCAAAATGTCAGAACTGTCATACCTTCCATCATACTTCTTAAGGATAGTATTTTTTGTACTAAGATAAAGTGGCCATTTTTTCTGGTAAGCGGTATTCATGGAAGCATCAGCAAATGCACGGATGGACTGCATTGCATGTCAAACATCACAGACAGAAATTATTGACCAGTAATTTGGCTTCAAGAAAATCACCAATAAATCCGCAGTCATACCTCATCAGTGTTATACATGGTTAATGCAACACCACCAGCACCTGCAAAGTCAAAAACCTCAAACTCTGTCTTCTCGCCTTCTCCTTCTGGTACTGTAAGATTAAAAAATTTATCAAATAAGAAAAGGTAGAATGTTGAAAAGGGGGACAAAGTCTACATTCTAGAATTAATTGATTGTCCTACACAGTACCACATATGGCATGAGAATCTACAAGCTTTTTGCATCTTATATTTAGAGAAACATATAAAAGGATATCCTTGGTCGTTACAAAATCTTGTTTTTGTCAATATCCCGATCAAAGGAATAATTGGAACTGTTGAATTGAGTTTCTTCATAGTATTATCTAAAAAAAAATTCTAGCATTAAAGTAACCAAATAATGCTTACAAACAAGGTCCTCCACTCTCCAACAAGGAGCACTGACCAAAGTGAAGAGTGAAGTGACAAAGTTTAGAGTGAATCAAAGAGGCCAAGAAAAGAAACATTTACCAAACACCAATTTGAGTTTGCCAGCTCCTTTAATAACTGTATCAGTTGCTCGATATTGATCACCAAAAGCATGTCTTCCAATGCAAATTGGCTTTGTCCAACCTGACAACAAAGAGAAATCAGCATTGTTCAAATCCATAATCCAAAAAGACGTCTGATATATGCTTAACAGAAAAATAGAAGATACCTGGTACCAACCGGGGGACGTTTTTGCAAAGAATTGGTTCTCTAAAAACAGTACCTGTTGAACATACCAAAAAGTTTTTCAACCAAGTTTGATTCTTGCTGCAAAGAAAGTAAAGGGAGAGGAGTAGACATAATAAAAGAAATAATAGCACGGGCAAAGACTCACCATTCAAAATATTCCTAATCGTTCCATTTGGACTCCTCCACATATGTTTCAAGTTGAACTCCTTGACACGAGCTTCGTCTATTGAAACACATGAATGTAAGATTTCCCCAATTTTGAATTCAAATTACTCTGCTTGCAAAGATCTGCCAACACAGGTGGATGATTGGTCATCCTAGGAACAATATTGACACATACCTGGAGTAATAGTGGCACACTTGATAGCTACATTGTACCTAAAATGATAATCAGAAGGTCAAAGACAATAAAGGACCTCAGTATCACAATTGTTAAGGTTGTGGAAAGGATAAATCGTTAGCTAACAATATAGGAGCACGTACTTAAGAGTTGCTTCTGCACTTTCAATTGTAACCTTATCATCAGTGGCATCGCGGTGAAGAAGGCCAAGGTCAAAGTACTTTATGTCCAATTCCAGAAAGGGCAAAATAAGCTGCGCAAACATAGAAAGCAAGCAATTTAGCACATGCCTCCAATTATAAAACCAGAGGGAATGGAAGATGGATGCAATAATACCTTATCCTTTATAGATTTCCAGATAACTCGAGTCATTTCATCTCCTACATCATGATAAGACGCAAAGAAAAAGAAAAGCATGAGAATTAGAGAGATAGAGAGAGGAGAATAATGATTTTGACAACAGCGACAAGATCAAATTAGCAACAAATGCAACTATGATCTCCTAGGTAAAAAGCCTTAAAAGATTAAAACACTACATGTCTTAAACATTCCTGAGTTCAAAAGCTTTATGGTTTCTTTCTCTTGCTTCAGAATTCAGCAAAGCCAGTCGTTCTTTGCATGAATGAATTATAGCAAACACGGCAAAGTAAGAGCAGATATATAAGATTCTTTATTTGCAATAATACAAAAATAACTAATAATTAAAACATATCTCATGCATTTTTATATATAACAATCGAAATCTTAAAATTAGAAGCTACAAACTAAAAGATCCGAAGGTAATTTAAGTTGAGTTGTATCTGCGCAGAACGCTTCTCTTTCAGTTTTTCATAAAAATGTGTTTCAACAAAAATGAATTCAAGAAAGAGAAGAAATATACTGAGTAAGAAATAGCACTTACTGCTAGAAATGAAACAGAAATGGGGGAAAAAAATGGCAACAACAGCATTTAGAGAATTCATTTCTAACATACAAGTCAATAGAAGTGCTTAAAGGACTACAAAAACAAAAGCCAAGAAGGAGGCGTGCATCTTTGTGAACAGTTGAATAGTACATCACATAGCGGAACAATCAACTTGTATGCCAACTCCATTTTCATTCGTTAGAATCGTACAGATCTTCAATTGCTTTTTTTTATTTCTTTTTGTTTTTGAAGTTTCGATTTATACCGATTTTTGGGTCAAAGTTGAAGTCAAAGAGTTTAAGATATTAAGCACAAGATCTCAGTACTGGAAACAAAAACCAAAACTTCATTTGATATATATATCAGAAAGCAAATTAAGATGATATAACCATAACGCAGAAAAACAGTAGTCACCCTCCTTCCAATCTCCCATATTATTATCAAATAACTATTTACATCAGATTATATAAAACAAACCCATTTTCAAAAGCAAAAGACGGACTTTTTATTTCCATTTTTCGTCAAACACAAAAAAATTTAAAGAAAAAGGAAGATCCCCTTATGACAGGACAGGACCCACCGGCCATCCATTGATCTCCCCGAGATCATAGAGTGGTAACAGACTAACAGTAGTAGTAGTAGCAGCGGGAGGAGGAAAGAAAAACATCTCACCATCCATCTCAACAATGGGGTTAGCGACCTTGATCTTCTCAAAAGCCATAGTCTTGTGTGTTTGCTTTAATCTGCTGAATGACAGAAAAGGAAGAGATTGAGGAGCGTATGAGTATGAGAAGAGTAAACACAAACACACACACACCTGATTGTGATTGTGGGTTTACAACAAAGACGAGACTTTTGAGAGTTTGGTGAAATGCGAAGACAGGCGGCACTAATGGAAATAAATTATTTCATATCCGCCTGCTCCTTTGTATTTGCCCCTCTATCTTTACCATATTACCTTTTCCCCACCCAATCCCATTTTGTGGAATTTTATTTATCTCTCTAATCTCTTCTTCTTCTCCGTTGCATTACACAAACACTTTTTCTAAATAGTCACTGAAAATATTCATTCTCAATTATTTTATTAATTTTTAATTAACTTAGAATAGACCATCTAAATTTTAAATTTTAGAATTGAAATTAAAATTTTGAACATGTTTATTCACACTCCTACATGTACTACTACTAAGTCATCTTACTTTAATTTAAATCAAGAAAATTATTAATAATAGGTAGATTTAGATGATAAATTACTAAAATTGGTCTAATTACTTATCTAGATGTTTTGGATGGTTTCTAATATCATAAGTGTAATTAAGATAATAATAACTATTAATAAATTATGTAATGAACAAATTCATTAGTCAATAACCCCAGTTCACAAGGTTTCTCGCTTTGTGAAAGTTGGCGGAAGGATATCATGCATCTTTATTTATTTTTATTCAGATTTCACCGCATATCTTTTAAGCTGAACTTTAACTAGGTATTGATGATCAATGCATATCTTTTCAAGTCTTCACTTACAATTAGGTTAAGTGTGGTAAAAATAGATTATGTTCTCTTAAAAGCAATATTGAATGATAAACACACCACTAAAAAATTAATGGTCTGTTTGGTTGAAGGGTTTGGAATGGAACAGAACATAATGTAACGTAACACACTTTAATTGTTTGGTTGAGAGTTTCTTAATGGAATGGAATGGGATGGAAGCGAAGGGGGATGGAAGCGGAGGGTTTCATGTTACGTTCCATTCCATCCTAAATCTAACCCCTTGTATATAATTAATAATATTTTTATATTATTTCTCTTTACCTTAATAATAATATTTTTATATTATTAATAAAAATTGTATATAATTAATAATAAAATTTTTATCAATGAAAATAGAAAATATATTTAAAGAATAATAGAATAAAATTTATTAAATAATTAATAATAATAATTTATATAATTAATAATAAATTATATATAAATAATAATAAAACTTTTATTAAAATTTTTATTATTTTAAAATAGAAAATATATAAAAAATTATTTGTCACAGTCGTGCGTGACTTTTTAATTGGACATAATTTCTGTTTTAAAATCATAGCGTTAAACCTCTTGTAACAACCTTTTTAATATCAGAGGTATAATAGTCATTTATTATACATTACATTTCATTCAATCCATCTTCCAAACAATATTTCACTATGTTACATTATGAGCCCTTATATCCCTCCCAAACAAATTTTCATTATATTACATTCTATTTCATTATAAAACGTTCCATTTCGTTCTCTTCTGTTCCATTAATTAACATCTAATCAAACAAGCCCTAAGTATTTGAATAAAATATCAAAAATATTAATTTCATATTTATAATACATATGTATTTACTAACATTTATGAGTTTATATTCAGTTTATATATAATTTACACTCATCAATATAATATTAAATTTCTATTTTATGTATTTTTAATGTATATTGTTGGTTAAGTCGTTTTATTGTTACTAATTTCATAATTAAGTCATTTAAACTAAAGTAAGATGATATATTAATTGTGTACGTGACATTATGGTTCTCACACTATCACATTTATTAATAGAAAATTGACTCAAAGTAATGATAGCACATTACAATATCATGTGTATCACTATACATTAATATGATATGTTACATGTGTTTGATACATGCATGCAACATCTTTTTTTTTAAACGGAGAAATATATAGTAGTTATCTTTTGGATACGTACTAAATAAATTTATAGATTAATGTAATAGTGTGTAAATTATACTAATTAAATACTCTGTACTAGATAAACCCTGAATAATAGTATCATAACATGTAAATATGAGGAGTAGGATGGGCAAGAGAATAGGAGTAGGAAGGAGACGTTGTTTTGTTGTCATTGAAGTTTGAAAGTTCGTCGGTCCAGCTACTCCCCTTTGCTCGCCTAACTCTTGTTTCGAATAAAAATCCCAAAGAAGATCTGCAGACAAAGTTGGGCCACCCTCGCCAAGCACCAAAAAGAAACAAACCAGCGAGTGTCCTTATTTACATACGCAATTGTCCCCCTCTATACTTGTTAAACTATCCCTTTTCTGTCAATTTCTCTCATTATTCATGTATGTTCCTTTCAGCTCTATTGCTTTTTCTTATATTAAAAAAAAGTAATCGTAACTCTTCCCAATTGGCTCATTTTGAAACAAGCATCCCAAATTATACAAATCAGAGAGATGATTCAATTTTGAGACGTTTTTTATAATCCTTATTGAATAATAACTTTAACATTAAAATAACTTTTTAGTGTAAGAGTAAATATATTATTATAAATACTCTCGATGACTCAATCAAATTATCATTTTAAATGACTATTAACACAATGAAGGTATTATGTATTGATTTATTCACACTTTTTTTCTTCTTTTATTAATGTAGGCTAATATAAATGATTAAAAAATTTACATTTAACTCACCTGCATATACAACTTATATAAAAAAATAACTCAATTGTATGTACAGCTTATATAAAAAAATGATAATGGAAATAAAAAATTCATTCTCAAAATTTATGAAGTAAACTGAAACTAACTTAATTACTAAAACTTAGAACTAATTGCCTCAATAAATCAAATCATAATAAGAATCAAATTTATAATAAATTGTCTTGACAAATATTCTTTTAAAGTTAAAGATTTTCAAGAATTGTTCTATATTAAACAACTTTATAACAAAATTGATATGCATAAATACTTAATTCCTTCTTTCACTATTAAGTTTTACATGACGTTTAATGTACATAATATATAAGAAAAATAAAAATAAAAATAACGGAGGAAGTAAAAGTAAAATAGGAGAATCATTACTTCTCTAACACTAAATAGGAGAACATTACAAGATTTGTTGAATTCGTTCAATAATCATTTTTTCATTAAACTTTTGTCTTAAACAATCATGATAACACATAAATTAAAAACAAAATAAAAATATAATATCAGTAAAAAACATTAGTTTTGGGCTAATGGAGTTTTGATGTTAGATTAATGGGCTCAGTCTTCGGCTTTGGCTCCATAATTGTTGGCTTAATCTCTCCATTTTCCTCGATCTCTAACTCTGGCTTTGGTGGTGGCATTGACATCTCAATACCTAAATTTTGTACCAACTTCTCAATATATGTTGTACTGGGGGGTAGATGTGCTATTGAATTGTTTAGAGACGAAGGTGGCATAGGTGATATCTCCCACTCCTCATCCTCATTTTATTCTCTGTGCATGAACATGTCCTCCAATACTCTTACCGATGTTCTGATCAATGCAAAAACTATCCATGTGCTTCTATTCGTAGCTTAATTATACTCATAATCCTTAAAATGTCTAAATTGATTGGGAGAGGAGTGAAAACATATGTAAAATCTCTTAGCATATAACACTTCTAGTCTCCTCACCAATTTAGTTATAATTAACCCGTCTTTGATTATATCAAAGTTTAATCGATGAAAGTAGCCTCTTTTGAGCTAAATGAATGTGTGCCTCAAATGGCATCACACTCACTTTCTGATGCAATGGAGGAGGAATAGGTCCCGATTAGTCATTGCATTAATGTCCTTATATCATGTACATAAAAAATGTAGGAGAAACTGATGTATATACCTTACGATAGGGAAATGAATCTAGAAGCCTAAGACCTTATTGGAGAATAAGGTTTCACCATGGCCACCACATCCTTATACAACAATGAATGGGTAATAGGAAAGTCCATTCAACTTTGATCTAGTCAATATGCGCACTATGCACGTGCTATTTTATATAGTACCCCATGTGGATGCTAAATTGATTGTAGATGAAATGATCTTTGATTTTATATAGTACCCCATGTGGATGCTAAATTGATTATAGATGAAATGATCTTTGATGCCTCTAGTTGAAATTGTGTCATTGACTCATCATCCTAAGCAATTAATCCACCTAGAATGTACATATAAACTGCAGGATTATCTCAATACACTAGATCTCAAATATCGAAGAATTCTAGTCAACTATCGAAAGCAATCATCATTCATAACCTCGTCTTAAGACTCCCTATTCTATATATCACAGTGCCTTAATTTTTCGTACTTGAAGAGTTAAGTATCGCTTTAATTGAAACTTAATTGTTAAATGGAAGAGAAAATGATCAAGTTATTCCATACGTGGCATATTGGCTTGAATATCTTTTGTAGGTGTTTGTTAGGTCTTTATATCTATATTAGCAACCTCCTATAAGGTGGAATTCACATCTCTCTACTTCTATAGTAGGGTTTCTCTTTGCTTCACTTATATTGTGCCATCGCTACTGTACATCACATCATATGTCATAATCAATTTGAAAAGGAAAAATTAAACAAAAATTATAACAAAAATGTTCTCTCATTTGTTAAAAAAAAAGGTAAGTATAAGGTGAGTCCATTATAGCATCTAACATTAAGAGTATTTCAATTGAAAATTCATCAAACATTGAAGTTAAAACATACCTATATGACATCAGGTCCCAATTAACTCATGAATTACTAATTTTCAACAGTTTACTCATGAATTCATCCAACATCCTATAGTAATTAATCTTTAAACCCTAACTTTAACTAATTATCATCTAAACATAAAAACAATTAGATTTAAAAATGACAAACCAATTCAAACAAACAAGGAGCAATAATATGGCATGTCATCAAATACAACTCACATAAGTCAAAAATTCTCACCCATTCAATCCTCAATGAGAAGTATATGAAAAGCAAATTCTAGGTAGAGGAACATATTTTGAATTCAACATAATTAAGGATGAAAACACATAAGAAAATAAATTGCTCACTTTTTCACTTGATAATTCTAAAGATGCTCACTCATATAAATGCGAAAGAATGATGCTTAAATGATTGGAAAAAACTTTAAAATGTGTATAAAATACACCCAAAAGCATGTTGATATTGAAACTAATGAAAAATACCTATTTATAGTGTTTTGGGAACTTTTCTAGCCATTAGAGCCAAGAACTAGACATTATAATGGCTATATGTAGAAGACAATATGTATTAAAGGCACTAGATTCACTAGCCATTAGAATATTGGTCAACCAGTAGGCATATTGGTTGACTATAAGATGACACATTAGTCGACCAATATATCAACTAATGTTTTACCAAACTCACAGTACATAAAACTTAACAACTTTAACCTACAGTGGTCAACCATTAACCTAGATGAGTTGACCAATCACCTAAAAAATATTATTTTTAACAAGTTCAAATGTTCAAAAACCTATTTATTTAATGAATTATGATTTAAAAACTTCACAAAATATTCTTTGAAGTTTTTTTGAAAGATAAAAATGCTTTTATATTAAAAAAAAGCTTCATTGTCTTTTGTTGAATGGAAAGAGTTATGTAATAAAGTAAAATGAAATGTTTATAAATGATGAGCCCTTTAAAACTTCAAAATGATTAAATGAGATTACAATTAACACTTAAAAAAATGCATTTGATAAGTCTTGTTCTTGGTTTGATCTTTATTTGAATAGTGATAAACTTTAACTTCTCTTTATTAACTTCGTAAGTTATTTTTTGAGTTTATGACTTCATTTTATTCTTGTTTTGCTTTCAAACTTCTAAATTCATTTATAGTGATTATGTTTTTTTATTTTCAAAATATTGATTGAAACCTCCCTTTCTCAATAGTATCTCCTTTTTTTGATAAGGACAAGACATTTATGATATTTGAGAACAATAACAAAGTTAAGCACACAAACAACTATAATGAAGGTGATTAGCTTCCCCTTAATACATGTATAAAACACAATACAACATTAAAAAATAATTCAATATCAAGAACAAAAGATATGTTCAATATCAAATAAATAGCTATAATTATAGATAATATAAAATTGCTTAAGTATATCACATCCCTAGAATTTCATTACTCCCCCAAAATCTATATCACCACTTTTCCCCCCTTTTTTTAATCATAAAAAATCAATCATTTAAAAATTCATAATATAAAGTGCCATGTGTCGATCTAACTTGGTTAAAAAATCAAAATAAATTTGATTGAGAATGATAGTTTGTTCAAGAAAGAAGACTATTGAATGTCAAAAGAGAAAAAAGTAATTACTTAATATTGAAATGAAACATCCCTAATTGTGTCCAACTTTGAAAAATCAATAATTTTGGTAGTGTTTCTAAGAGAGAAAAATCCATAAAAGCAACAAGGGCAAGTTTTGATAAAATTAAGGGTTGGAATTGTAAAAAATATAAGTATAATTGCGATATCCAACAATCAGTTTTTAAAAAATTATAATTTTGAAAACTCTAAAATGAAAAAATGTCCAAAATACTAAAATTGAACAAATTAAAGTTTTGTCAATATAACTAAAATAGAAAAAACCTTGACTTCTTTTATAATTTTACTATGGAAGCATCAATTTGAAAAAGATAATTCTTAATGAAGAAAAATTTGAAAAAAATCCCCAAATTTGAAACCTAACAATGTTTTTTTTATTTTTGATGCATTTGACTAGATTTTTATGAAATAGGGAATAATGTTTTTTAAAGAAAAGGGTATAAGGTTAATGGTTTTGTAAGATATAAACCGCCAAAAAGGAAATTAGAAGAAAAGAGGCAAAGAATATATTAAATCAGGAGGATTGGTCTACCAGTGTTGGTGTGTGGTGGATTATACTAGCAACCAAACAAGTTACAAATTCACAAAGAAGAAAAGTTTCTTAGATAATGAGACATTGGTCGATCATAGAACAACGAATTTACTTACAAACTCACTAAAAATAATATATTGCATATTTGAAGTCATTGGATGACTATAGAAAGAGATTGGTCAACTAATGTGCCTTAATCGTCATCTAGATTAATGACCAAGCAACTAGAAAACTCATCAAAAAGAAAAGGGGATAAATTTTAAAGACACTAGTCGACTATTATTTGCAAGCAAACACACACTACCTCTTGGAAAAGTGATGAGTCGTAGACTTAGTGCCTGTTTGGTTGAGCTTATATCAGTAGAGCTTTTGTCAATAGAGCTTTTGTCAGTAGAGCTTTTCTGAGAA
>JAOTAY010000007.1:692017-706461 GCA_025629805.1 Erythroxylum baracoense | reverse complement strand
CTACATCTATACATTCACCAAAATTTTCCAGCAACACATACTCATTCATTCACCCAATTCTCATTCATAAATACCCTTTGATCTTTAATGCTCATTCATCCATACCTTATACACATTTCTCATTTTCTTTAGATCATGTTTGTATTAAAATAACTTATTTATTCCTTAAACAAATCAAAATTTCCAGATTTGAACTCATCCTCATCAAAATAGTCCATTTTTTTAAAGTTATGGCTTCAAATAACTATATAAACTTATCAAGATATCCTCTGGCCAAACTGTTTCACAGAAGCATTAATAAGACATCAATAATCATTTTTCATGTTCTATACTTTGACTAATTCGAGCTCTAAAGTTCTCAGAAAATAGGAGATAACATAAGGTTCCTGTATAGGAGTCTATCACAGACAGTCTTAGCAAAACAAGTATAACTCAAGATCTAGTCACTATTTTTTCAAACCAATTTCACAGAGGTCACGCTAAGACCTATATCTACAACTTTTATTCTTTGTGTTTCTTCAAATTCATGCCCTAAAGATATGTAAAATAGGACGAAAGAGGAAGATAAAATTGAAACCACAATTTCGACCTACAGCTCTAATCTTCTAAATGTTTTTTAAAATAAATTTTCGGGTCAGTTTTGTATGACCATTATGACGTAGAAAATGAGGTATTTAGACAACACTTTCTTATAATCAAATGTTTCACAATGTCTGAAGTTTCTAATGACATCAAATTCATGGATTTTGGTTCAGTATTATGCAAGTTATAACCAAATGGTTATAGACTGTTCTCATAACACAATAGTACACAGTTATCAACTTCAATCCAAATTTTAGGACTCTTATGGACAGATTTCAAATTCTATTCCTTCATGAAAAATGTATCCATATGTGTGCAGTTTACTCTACATCAAAATTATTCCAATTTGGATATTCACAAATCAATTTATAGGTAAAATACAAATGTATATTCAGTAAAACACTCCATATAAAATATTCCAGCACACTTTATCATCAACCTTACATGCAATTCATTCCAATTCAAACATCATTCTCATATCATTTAACATGCTATAAAGGTCATATTGTTACTCACCTTTTAGGCTTCCAACTCAGTTCAAAATTCCAGATTCACTAAGCCTTCAAGCATGCAAGATTCATCACAAACTTAAGATGGAAACAAGGTGTTTTTGGACAGCAAGATGAAGGCAACTTTCAGCTGGTTTTCTTGGCTATTTTGTATAAGGTAAAAGCTGGTTTTGGTGCAGCAATTATTTTAGAGAGAAGAAGGAGCAATTTTGGTGAAGGAATCGAAGGAAAGAAGCAGTAAAACTCTACTGTAGAAACTTGCTACATCACATGCTAGTTGTCACCATTACAACACAACATTTTTCCTAAGGCATGTCTTACATTTGTCCACTTAAGATGCTGCCACTACTCCACTCAAGATGCTGCCATTAGTCACTAATTAAGTAGTCCACATGTCACTCTAAGATTGGTCTACTTATCACACAATAATTTGTCCATTTGTCAATTAATTACTAGTCCATTTGTCACATATTAAACTACCAAATGTCACACTTCCATCTATCTCTTATTTCTACATTTTTCCTTAGTCTAAAATACTCCAAATTTTTTGATAAATTTCCAAAATATCTGAAATGTCACCAAAATGTGAAATTAATTCGAATACACACCAATTCAATTTTGAAGACAATTAATCCATAATTCACACTTTAATCACATTAAAATCACTTATACCCGGAAAATGTCAATGAATGCATGTATAATTATTTTCATGAGTGACAACATTATTTACGGGTATGCGCATGCCATATAATGCATGAAATGTACTTCTAAATTCTCAACAAACTCTCATATATAGTATCCTAGGGTTCTAACCCTAATCATGGGATAATGGGATGTTACACAATGTTTATGTTAGTAAGTGATAATTATTAACCATTAATATTAAAGTCTTGATAATGTGTACGTGCTCGTCTCTCCCATACTTTATAAATGATCACGTTAAATTCAGAATCTCAAAAAAATTCTCACAACCCAATTTGAGCACAAATGGTTATCTATCTTGTTATACCATGTTCTCGATGCTTACTTTAACTTATAAAGAGTTTTTCTTAATTTGTAAACTTTTCTTCTTTGCCACTAATAATGAACCCTTTAAGTTGAGTGACATACAAACATGTTCTCGGTGCTTACTTTAACTTGTAAAGAGTTTTTCTTAATTCGTAAACATTCTTTGTTGCCACTAATAATGAACCCTTTAAGTTGAGTGACATACACTTCATCTAAGAGTTGTCCATTTGTGAAGAAATTTGACATTAAATTAATATAAAACCAAAATTTTAAGAGAAATAAAATCCAAAAAACTTTCTTCAATCTCAAACCTAAAAACTAGAGAGAATCTCTTTATAGTTGACACCATTTGTCTATGTATATCCCTTCACTGCCATTCTCACCTTATGCCTTTAAATACTCTGATCAATATAGTATTTGGTTTTGAATACCCACTTTAGCCTAATAGCCCAATAACACTTTTTTATTTAGGCAAGTCCACCAACTTTTAAGTCTCATTACTATTGATTACATTAAGCTCTTCCATAATTGCTTTAGCCTACTCGTTTTTTTAGTTGTTTCTTCTAAACTAGTTGGTTCAGCCACAAAAAAAGGCTCAAGTATTTGCATACATCTCCCATAATGATTTTAAATTCTTGGATGAGTTTCTACAAAGGAACTTTCTAAATTAGACTAACTAAATGAGCTATTGTAAAGTCTTTATAAACTTTTTGTTTATGTTAATAGCTTAACGGAATTAGATATAACTATTAGAATATCATTACTAGCTTCAAAATTTATTAGAATTTGAGTTTCTACTGCCTCTCTATTATTGTGCCAATTCCATTACTACATCATTAAACACCATATTTCTGCTAACAGTTACTTTGCCATTTATAAGGTTATATAACCTATACGCATTGGAATATATATGATATCTAGAAAAAATGCATTGTTGACTTTGTGTTAAGTTTTCTATAACTTTTAGAATGGCCAAAGAAAAATGAGTAAATGGCTTACTAAGGTTTAAGATATTCCAAACTTTATAAGGAATCTCATTTGAAGCAACTTTTGTAGGGATAGATTAAGAAGATAAATTGCAATGTTATTGGTTCTATTTATAATTTATTAGAAAGACCTTTGTCTTTTAACATGCTCCTTGCCATCTTAATAATTATATGACTCTTTCATTTAACCACGTCATCTTGCTTAGGTGTGTGAGGTACAATCAACTCCATATGAGCACCATTTTCTTTACAAAATGAAGAAAATTAATAAGATAAAGCTTACCACCTCTATCTGTTTAGAGTAATTTTATATATGTGCCACTTGGTTTCTCAATATAGGCTTTAAACTTTTTGAAGTTATCAAATTTTTTTATTGTTATTAAAAATAACCTTAAGTCATACAATTGAAAATATCTATAAAAAGCAAAAATAGCGATTACATCAAAAGATTAAGTCCTCATAGGCCTGGATAAGTAATCATGAACCAATTCAAGTGTTTTACATGCCATCCAAGACTTACCTCCTGAAAATGGAAGCTTTCTTTGCTTACGTAGGTCTCACATAACTTAATTGAATCAAACCTAGGTAGCCTATATACCATTTCTTTTTCACTCAATAACTTTAAACCCTTGACATTTAAGTCCCCATTCCTTATATGTCACACTATGGGCTCTCTTTTCCTAATAGCAATGGGAGCATGATAATTAAAAGTAGAGATTTCAAGATGGAGCATATTATGTTCTGCTATAGACACATTTACAATGACTTAGAATGATTCTTTATATCTAATAATACATCATCATTAAATCAAATTGAGTAACCATTAACCATCAGTTATCTAACTCTTAGCAAGTTATGTGATAATCAAGGAACTAATAAAACATCAAAGAAAAGTTTCTACCATAATCACTATTTAAAGCTACTATTCCTTTACCTTCAACTTAAATTTTCTTATTTTCATTAAGCATCACTATCACCTTGTGTGTCTCATTTAGATCATAAAATAAGGACTTCATCCCAGTCATATGGTTAGAATAACAATTATAAAGGAAAAATAATCAGTTATAGCACTTGTGGAACCTAAGAGGAGTGGTGAATCGGATGTTTATAAAAATTCAAAATTTTCACTAACCAATGTTCTCAATTAACAATAATCAATATAAATGAGAATGAGAATGAGAAAATTGCTTAATATCAATTAATCAAACAATTTAATAATAATTTAAATAGGCTGGGGAAGAGAGAATGTAAACTAATTTATATTGGTTCGATAAATAACCCCTTACCTATGTTCACTTTCAAGACTCTTCTTGGAATTCCACTATAATTATTCTTTTAAGGTGAAGAATAATCTTTATACAATTTTTCTTGGTAAAGAGAAACCATTCTAACAATCTATTTCCAAGGTGAAGAGAAAATCCCACTTGGATGACCCTAAGTGCAATAATATAATGCCCCAACTAACTTTTACAACTCAAAATTGCTCACTTGTTCGCTTGATAATTTTAGAGATGCTCACTCATATAAATGTGAAAGAATGATGCTTAAATGATTGGTAAAAACTTAGAAATGTGTATAAAATACACCCAAAAGTATGTTGATATTGAAACTAATGAGAAAACACCTATTTATAGTGTTTTGGGAACTTTTCTAGCAATTGGAGCCAATAACTAGACATTATAATGGCTATATGTAGAGGACAATATATATTAAAGGCACCGGATTCACTAGCCATTGGAATACTGGTCGACCAATAGGCATATTGGTTGACTAATATGACACATTAGTCTACTAATATATCAACTAATGTTTTAACAAACTCACGGTACATCAAATTTAACAACTTTAACTTATATTGGTAGACCATTAACCGAGTTGACCAATCACCCCAAAAATATGACTTTAACAACTTTAAATGTTCAAAAACCTATTTATTTAATGAATTATGATTTAAAAAATTCACAAAATATTCTTTA
This sequence comes from Erythroxylum baracoense, assembly GCA_025629805.1. Taxonomy (NCBI): domain Eukaryota; kingdom Viridiplantae; phylum Streptophyta; class Magnoliopsida; order Malpighiales; family Erythroxylaceae; genus Erythroxylum; species Erythroxylum baracoense. The sequence continues at coordinate 701,400 of JAOTAY010000007.1, read as the reverse complement.
AAGTTTTTTTGAAAGATTAAAAGGATTTTATATTAAAAAAAGCTTTATTGTCTTTTGTTGAATGGAAAGACTTATGCAATAAAGTGAAAAGAAATGTTTATGAATGATGAGCCTTTTAAAACATCAAAATGATTAAGCGAGATTACAATTAACACTACCAAATAAAAAAAGCATTTGATAAGTCTTGTTCTTTGTTTGATCTTTATTTTAATAGTTATAAACTTTAACTTCTCTTTATTAACTTCATAAGTTATTTTTTGAGTTTATGACTTCATTTTATTCTTGTTTTGCTTTCCAACTTCTAAATTCATTTGTTGTGATTATGTTTTTTTATTTTCAAAATATTGATTGAAACCTCCTTTCTTAGTAGTATCTTCTTTTTTGATAAGGACAAGACATTTACGATATTAGAAAACAATAACAAAGTTAAGCACACAAACAACTATAATGAAGGTGATTAGCTCCACCTTAATTATAAAACGCAATACAATATTAAAAAAATAATTCAGTATCAAGAACAAAAGATATGTTTAATATCAAAAAAATATCTATACATATAGATAATATAAATTAAAACTGGAAGCTTTAATGTCTGTTGATGAATGGAAAGACTCATGAGATAAAGTGAAATAAAATATTTATATTGGAAATGAGATTACAGTTAACGTTATAAAGTAACGAATGACCTTGGTAAGTCTTGATCTTCATTTTAATAGTTGTAAACTTTAACTTCTCTTTATCAACTTATTAAGCTATCTTTTTAAGTTTATAACTTTATTTTGTTCTTATTTTGCTTTTGATCAAAATTCTAAATTTATTAATAGTAATTATGCTTTGTTATCATCAAAAGATCAATTGGAACTTCCCTTAGTTCAACACTTTCCTCTTGAATTTGACTTTCGTTTTTGTCTTTTACGTATAGCTTGCCTGATTCATCCTTTTTTTTTTCAATAGTAAAAGATATGAATCGACCCCTAACTTTTCTTGAAAAGTCTAAGTTAGTCCCTACAGTTATCTATGGTATCACGTTACACCTTAATTTTTTTAAAATGGTTTTATTAGTACCTTAAATCCTAACTGAATTAAAATTTTAGCAACTTTTAGTATATGAGTCATAAATTTAGCCTCTATCATGTCACATTTGGGCAATTTGGACCTTCCATGCACTAATGTGATGTTAAAAATGATTTCTTTAAACACTTATTAAAGAAGTGATTATTACCTTAATGTTTCACAAATGGTATAAATAAGTCACTATTGTTATCTCTGTTACCATGTTCAGGGTATAATGACTACTATTTTAATAACATTAGGGTGTAATGAGCACTATTTTAGTAATATTAGGGTGCAAAGTAGTAGGAAAGATAATGATAGGGACTTAGACTTTTTATGGAACGTTGAGGTATAAATCACATTTTTAGCCCTTTTTTTTAACAATTTGTCTTAAGATGTCTATGTCTGTTATTTGTAATTATAACATTGGACATTACTTTTGTAGTTTTTTGAGCTCCTTAGAATGGTGGAAATCAATTTGCTTCTTAAAAGTGTTTTTTTTTTCTGTGCTAGTAAACCACCTATGCTATAAGATTTGTTTTTCCCCTTATCCTCTTCCAGCTCTTTCTTTTTATTGCCCAAATAATTCTTCCTTAACCTGGAGAGCCTTATTTCACTCTTATCACTAAACTTATTTAACCTTGCCTCATGTGCCTGTAAAGAGCCCATAAGATCATGAAAAGAAAACATAGTGAAGATTTTAAACTCTTATTACCTTGGATGACCCTTAAAAATCCTTTTACAAGATTTGTCATGCTTCCTTTGACGTGGTTGCAACGATAATATGAGAGAACATAGACTCTTGGACAATCTATTATATGAAGAATAATGCCTTTGAGTTTTTCTGTTATTTTGTCTCAACCTCCCTTATCATATGGGTCAACAAACCCTTCATCTACCAAGTCTCACAAATCTTGAGACTTAAAAAAAGTCTCCATCTTAATGATCCAAAAGTCATTACTCTCTCCTTTGACAAATGAGAATCAAAGATTAAGACATGCTAACTTAATTTCTATTTGTTGCCAAGTGGAAGTGGCGCTTTGATACTACCTTTATCAAGAGTTTATTCGACCCTATTTAATAATAACTAACAAAGAAAAGCTAGTAATAATAGCTGTAGATATTTTAAGCTATAATATATTAAAGACAAGAATGAATTAAAGAGAAGCTTACTAAAACACTCTGTACTTTATTCGTAACTTATATTGCCTCTTATGCAGGCATACCTACAACTCAAAGAGCTAAAATTATTTAACCATAATTAGAAAAATAAAGAACCATAACTAACAAACATTTTTTTAAATAGAAAGTGGACATAACGAAATACTTTAACTAAAATGCTAGAAATTAGAAATAAAATGCTAGAAATTAGAAACATAACTAACAATTTGATTAAAAATTAATTTTGAGTCAACATTTTAACATTTTGCTTGAACAATCCCATCAGCTATTGTTGGCTTAAGTCTAAAATGCCTTGATCCACTTATGAGACTTTATATGGATGCTTATACAACTGAACAATTATCACGAATTACCATGTTTGAGGGTCCTTTCACAGGCAAATCATCAAGGTTCCGATTATTTTCTTTTAAAATTATCATAAGGGAGTGTTATGGGTCATTTCATTGGACTTATAGTAGTCTTAAAAGGCCTCCCGACTTGGTACCAAGGTCTTTAACAAGAAAGGTCTATTCGGTTCTAGGCATTAAGGCATGGGGGCTTTTCAAGGGTAACGGAGAGGTTGTTGGTGGAAGTAGCCATGTTTTTCCACCATTTGTTTGACAGAGAAGCTGCTAATGAAGAGGAAGATAATAATAGTAGTAAATTGGCAAAGTTTACAAGGATTAAAAGGCTTGGTAGCTTCTCTGCTCTCCTTTTTGCCAAATTTCCTTTCTAAGTTAGTTCTCATTTCCAGTTACGTGCCACATGAGTATTACGAGAACCTTTGATACATCACTAAAGGGGATGTATATTCATAATCTTCTCCGTCAAAAATCAGAATGCGTATAATTGAAAATTTAAATTCTAAAATTAAAAGCTTTAAATCCAACAAAATCCAATAATGAGCTGAAGTTTTGGAGTAGAAGAAAAGTAGGTTCATCCTTTATTAAAAATTATTAATATAATAATTTTAGTTATTAAATTATTATAAACTTAAGAAAAACTTCAATAAAATTTTAAATTAAAAAATCTATCATCAATTCCACTTTACTCAGTTAACATACTACATTGTATAGAAAAATATATAGTTCAGTAATAAAAATTTAATATAAACCCAAGAGTTTAAAAAGTAAATAATAATATTTTATAATATTAAGTTAAGAAGTGATATACCAAAATGAGTTATTTCAAAATTTCATCTTTAACTAATTTAATTTTATATGCTATTAATTCAATTTCAATGATCATTGTACATAGTCTTATCTTCAAGAAGATAAATACATTCTACCGCATTTAAGAGGAACAAATCATCTGTTCCTATTATTCTATGCCTACCGTATTTCATGAACATCCATTCATCCAATAAATAAGACCCATAGAAATTGGATAGATGGATACCTATGAAACCGGGTAGACACAGAGTAACGAGAAGAAGTGATTTGAACCCGCATTTAAGATGACTCAACTTTCCATGATTTCAAACATTCTATGGCATTTATTATGCTCCCTATACTTTCAATATATTCTGTTACGATCCTCTAGACTGATGAATAAGATCAAAGATAAATTAAGAAGAAAAAGAACTAAGTTCATATCTGGAATAAATGAAATTATCAGTGATCATGAATTCAGCAATTATAAAGATAAAAAAGAACTAAAAATTTAGGAGCTCAAGACTTACTAAATACTTAATTATTATATCAATGACAGGAGTTCGGATCTTCTATCCAAAATAACTCCATTCAATCATATTTAATATTCAAAACGTCGTCATTTGAGCCATTGGACGTGAGTTTAGAGACTATCCAACTTTGTCCAATGGTTATAAAGATGTTATTTGAATATTGGACATGATTGAACAAGAGGATCCGAACAACATTGATAGACATACTGACGATATGAGTCTGCATGTGGGCCAAAGAAAAGGTAAGGTAAATACAAGAAAATACCGTTAAAGTAAATTTAATTAATTTTATTGAAATATATAATATATGAAAAGCGATTTAACTTTGAAACTCAATAATTCATTTACACTCAAAATGAGTAAATAGTATTTATGACAATATGGTAAGTTGATATTTGGTGAGTTTCTTGAAATTGATTTCAATATTAAAGATTGCATCCCAACCGAGTTCAACTTTTGCGTGATGAAAAAATGAGTGCGTAGCTTTATTACTAATTGGACTGGGTAAAGATATCTTCATCGTTTCATGTCCTAACAAAAGGAAAGTTTCTATACTAATTGGACTATGTATCAATGGTGGTGTGGTGACCAACTTGTAACTATATACACAGAGATAATGGGTCACTAGGTAAAGCAAAAATGAAATAGACATGTTGAAATGGTATTAAAGAGCACAGTAAATTAAGTTTGATTTGTTCTATTCTATTGACAAGTCTCTTTTAATGGCGGCCATCACGCGAAAAAACGCCTATAATGAGCCCCAAAACCGAGATAACAGGTTGAGGTTACTGGTATGCACCAGCCAGAATTTTTGTAGGTGATAATTAAGGAAGGGACACAAGCAACAGTGTTCTATATTCTCCTGATTACTTATAAATAATCTCAATATCTGGATCTGCTGATTAATAAACATGGCTCTCTCCAAGACAGCAATAGACACTGATCTCTCCGTGCATTCCACTTTCGCTTCTCGATATGTCCGAGCCTCGCTTCCAAGGTAATATGATATCTCGCTGAATTATTGTAAACCTTTTCGTGTAGATGAATTAGAATAGTGATATAATGGATGTGTATATGAGCATCAACAGGTTTAGAATGCCGGAGAATTCGATACCAAAGGAAGCAGCGTATCAGATCATCAACGACGAGCTTATGTTGGATGGGAACCCAAGGCTTAACCTTGCATCGTTTGTAACAACATGGATGGAGCCTGAGTGCGACAAGCTGATCATGGCAGCTATCAACAAGAACTACGTTGACATGGATGAGTATCCTGTTACCACCGAGTTGCAGGCAAGGCATCAGTCATCACTGGTTAATTTCCCATTCTAAATTTCTTCTTTTCTAAAGCGGAGTTGGGGTAATGGGTGTTGCAGAATCGATGCGTGAACATGATAGCTCATCTATTTAACGCACCACTTGGAGAATCAGAGGCTGCCATTGGAGTAGGCACTGTGGGATCTTCGGAGGCAATAATGTTGGCTGGTTTAGCTTTCAAGCGTAAATGGCAGAACCGCAGAAAAGCTGAAGGCAAGCCTATTGATAACCCTAATATTGTCACGGGGGCCAATGTTCAGGTAGTCTTAATATCTTACTTAGATAATATCAACTCTATTTCTTATGGGAATCTTCAACGAAGATATATGGTATTGTATCAATTTTTCAGGTATGTTGGGAGAAATTTGCAAGGTATTTTGAGGTAGAATTGAAAGAGGTGAAGTTAAGGGAAGACTGTTTTGTGATGGACCCTGAAAAAGCGGTAGAAATGGTTGACGAGAACACCATTTGTGTGGCTGCTATACTCGGCTCTACTCTCAACGGTGAATTTGAAGATGTAAAGCGCTTAAACGATCTCTTAGTGGAGAAGAACCAAGAAACTGGGTATTAATTGTAGCCTAGCCTGTAACAAGTTCTTTAGAGATTAATAAAGCAGACAATTAATAAATTGAAAAGTTATAAAAATGACGCAGATGGGATACACCTATCCATGTAGATGCAGCAAGCGGTGGATTTATTGCTCCTTTTATATACCCAGAAGTAGAGTGGGACTTCAGGTTACCATTGGTGAAGAGTATAAACGTGAGCGGCCACAAGTATGGTCTAGTTTATGCAGGTATTGGTTGGGTCATTTGGAGAAGCAAAGAGGATCTGCCCGAAGAACTCATCTTCCACATCAACTATCTGGGTGCTGATCAGCCTACCTTCACCCTCAATTTCTCCAAAGGTACTAAACTATTTCGTTGACATCAGCTTTTCAAGGCAGTGTGTTATATTTCTTGGTGATACCAAAAAACTGTTGCAGGTTCTAGCCAAGTCATTGCTCAGTACTACCAATTAATTCGCTTGGGGTATGAGGTATGACAAACAACTAAATGTTTTCTCAACTGTTGTCCACAAAATTAGTAACAAAAAAGATGCAATATATCATCATCATCTTCTTATTCTTCTTCTTCTTCTTCAGGGTTACAAAAATGTGATGGAAAATTGTAGAGACAACATGCTGGTGCTGAAAGAAGGAATAGAGAAAACAGGGCGTTTCAACATAGTATCAAAGGATGTTGGAGTGCCACTGGTAGCATTTTCGCTGAAGGATAACAAATTACACAATGAGTTCGAGTTGTCCGACACTTTACGTCGATTTGGTTGGATTGTTCCTGCATACACAATGCCTCCTGATGCCCAGAACGTCACAGTGCTGAGAGTGGTGATAAGAGAAGATTTCTCTCGCACTCTCGCTGAGCGTCTTGTTAATGATATCCAGAAAGTTTTGCATGAACTCGAAACCCTTCCTTCAAGACTCTCTACCAGGATATCCATTACTGATTCCGATGACAAAGACCACAATACTGTCGTTGTGAAGAAGACAGCTCTGGAGACCCAGAGAGAGATTACTACTGTTTGGAGGAAGTTTGTGATGGAGAGGAAGAAGATGAATGGAGTTTGCTAGAAACCGGGGAACTTCTTTCACTATTTCCCATTTTAGTGCGTGATTAATCCTTGGAGACTCTCAGCAAATCAAATTTTGTATTACATTCGTTAATTACTTCTTAATCACTTTCCTGAGCTGAGCATGAATCTTTGGCATAATGAGTATTTTTACATTTTTAAAAAAAATAATGCAAACATACTTTCATATTTCTTCAACACTATTAAAAGGAAATTATAATATGAACATATGTATGTATCAAAGAAAATGATAAAAACAAAGAAGCCTTATGTTGTTATGTACGAATCGACCCTTACACTTATTAACAATGAACAGAAAACCTTTAATTAGATGAACTACGAAATAAAAGATGATATACACTAATAGAAAAGAATGATAATCAAAATAATATAATTCATATACAATAAAAACTTACTTTTTTCTTGACAAAGGCAAACAGCCTAGAAACTATTCATCATTACGATGAAATCGGCTATCGTACATCAAAAACTCTCCAACCCAAGCGGAGGATAGAGCAGAACATGAGAGCCCTGTATAAGATAGCAAGCATACTTCGCAATAAAATCCGCACACCGGTTAGCCTCCTTAGGCACGTAGTTTATGTTTACTTCCCAGTCTCGACAAAGAACCTCCTTAATGCTGTTTAATAACTACCCATTACTGTTAATAGCTTCTCCACATAGAACTTGATTGATGGACAATTCATAATCAGATTCCATTGATACATTTGTTGCTCTATGATGTCATGCAAAAAGCAAGCCATGAAAAATTCCCATAAACTCAATTTTAAGAATTGAGCCCTTGCACATATTCATAGCAAAGCCCCTTATCCAAACAACACTATGACCTCTCATTCGCCGAGACACCCCCCCGTCGACAATCTAGTAAAACATGAATTAACATCTCCACACCCTCTTCACATCTTTGGCAAAGAGTATCTTGTGTCAAATGTCGTCTAGCTAGCTCCCATCGTGTAAGGAGACTACCTTGGCTGCTAAACAAAGAAAAAATTTAATCCTCTCTAGGGCCTTTCACTTCATGGCTTGCTTTTTGCATGGCGTCATAGAGCAACAAATGTATCAGTGGAATCTGACTATGAATTGTCCATCAATCAAGTTCTATGTGGAGAAGCTATTAACGGTAATGGGCAGTTATTAAACAGCATTAATGAGGTTCTTTGTCGAGACTGGAAAGTAAACATAAACTACGTGCCTAGGGAGGCTAACCGGTGTGCGAATTTTATTGCGAAATGTGCCTGCTATCTTATGCAGGGCTCTCATGTTCTACTCTATCCTCCGCTTGGATTGGAGAGTTTTTTATGTACGATAGCCGATTTCATCATAACAGTGAATAGTTTCTAGGTTGTTTGCCTTTATCAAGAAAAAAGTAAGTTTTTATTGTATATGAATTATATTATTTTGATTATCATTCTTTTCTATTAGTGTATGTCATCTTTTATTTCATAGTTCATCTAATTAAAGGTTTTCTGTTCATTGTTAATAAGTGTAAGGGTCGATTCGTACATAACAACATAAGGCTTATTTGTTTTAAAAATTCCCATAAACTCAATTTTAAGAATTGAGCCCCTGCACATATTCATAGCAAAGCCCCTTATCCAAACAACATATGACCTCTCATTTGCCGCGACACCCCCTTCCCAAACCCCGCCCCAACAACAACATTGTGGCCCATCGACAATCTAGTAAAACATGAATTAACATCTCCACACCCTCTTCACATCTTTAGCAAAGAGTATCTTGTGTCAAATGTCATCTAGCTAGCTCCCATCGTGTAAGGAGACTACCTTCGTTGCTAAACAAAGAAAAAATTTAATGCTCTCTGGGCCCTTTCACTTATAGATGCACGTCCACTCATTGGTTCTTGTGTGCGCTTCATCCTCCATTAATACTACATAAGCTGATCTAATTGAGAACAGACCATTATCTGAGTGTCTCCAATAAAATTCGTCCTCAACTTCCTCAGACAACGGAACCAGACCAAAAGTTAGATTCATAAGGATACCAGTAGGAAGCCACGATTCAAACCGACTCCAATGCCAGTTCCCATCCGATTAAACAAAAGCATTTACTGGCTCATTCAAACTATTCTCTAGAATGTCACCATTCACCAGAGGATGTTCATTAATCGAATTACCAAGAGTCCAAGCTAAGCCAACATAAAGATTGGCCCACGCAGAGCTGATAACTTTCCAAAAAGGAGAACCTTTCTTCTTAATCAAACATAGCATAGTGTCCTTAAGTCCATATTTCGCCCGTAACGCCTAAACCCATAACTTATCAAATAGAATGAATTAACTATCATCCAGCTTTCATAAGGAAACCTTGATTCCTCACTCAAAGCTTGTTGGATCCCGCTTCTAGGATTTTTATTTTTTTTATTTTTAATTATTTTAATAAATTATTATTCATGAAAATAAATTAGAATTTATGAATTAGGAATATTTGGAGTTTAATAAGGTATATTTTGAATGTTATATGGTGGTATGGATTAAAAGAAGTAATTAAAAGTAAGTGAAGG
>JAOTAY010000007.1:669235-688020 GCA_025629805.1 Erythroxylum baracoense | reverse complement strand
CTCCTTCTAGACTATTCACGACTCTCACTCTTTTCTTCCTTCAAAACTCACGATTCTTCTCTTCTTCTTTGTCTTAATCAATTAAATACAACTTTTCATGCTTTTACAATTTTACCCTTCCTTATACATACTAGCGGATAACACGGATCCCCTCAACCAAGACAAAAATTTAGCTACTCATACTAGAATTGAAAACCAAAGAAAAAGCGTAAAGTCTCCATCCCTGATTCTTTACTGAAAAACACGAAAATACTAATGGAGAAAGTGCAGAAAACGTAAAAATACTGAAATGAAACAACAGAAACGAAAATCTCTAAGCTAGGCTTGCGTGAATAGTGATCTTCTCTCCTTTTATGCTTATTTTTCCGATTTCCCTCCTATCTTTTCTTTATTCTCGTCCGATATTGTATCCCCCAATTTCAGGTGGTCAATTCCCTTAAAGACGGCAATATAATCTTCAAAGATTGTGAGAATCTCGAATTTGACTTTTGAAAATAGAACTGCAGATTTATTCCATCCTTAGAGGTGGCCACGCCTAGTGACTGAATTGCTGCCAGATTTGAAATTTCGGATTTTCTTCATTTTTTTTTCATCTTTTTGATTCAATTTCATCTCTAAGGTGTTGAAAATCATTAGCAAACAATTATAAGATAATTCCATTAATTTTGGATAATAATTTTAACACATTAAAGATAATTAAGTATCAAATAAGTGCAAATTGATGACTTAACACGTCCTCGGTTTCCACTGTCATGCTACTCGTCATTTCCTTTCCTTTCGTATTAGAACCAAGAAAACTTTAGTAAAAAATTAATTTCAAATATAAATAATACGATATAAATAACGTAACGTGTACGTAACAAATAGTATTTACAGATGATTCACATGTAACATGATCTTTTGAAATTGGTGGCGACTATGTAGTTAATCATTAATTTTAGTTAATTTTGGTTAACCACTTTATTTGTTTCAGTGTAATTTATATATTTATTCTTACACAGCAAACATTGTTTGCCAGTATTTTTGTATTTTTAGAAGTATTGTCACCTTTATTGCATTGGCGTTTTAAAAAGAGTTAATATATCTAATAAAACATATTTATTATATATTTAATTTTCATGGTTTGGTAATTCCTTTTCCCTTGGTTAGTTCACGTAAGATATTTTGGAAAAAAACAAATATGGTAAATTAACTTATGAGGAGATAATTAAGAGGTTTAAAGGTAAACTATTATTAGGCTGTCATAAAATTAGTATACAATAAAGATTGAACAAAATTAAAGAACTTAAAATATAATTGAAGAAGAAGACTATCTTTACCTATTGAGATATTGGAGTTTAATTGAAGAAGAAGACTGTCAAATGAAAACTAACTGATTTATTTAGATTTATAAAAATCGGTTAGTTTATGGAAAATGGTCGGTTAATTATAAATCAATCAGTTTTTAATAAAAAAGGTTATTAATTTAAACCAAACCAGTAAATCGAATAATTTAAGGTTTTTATAGTTGAACCAGCTAATCTGGTTCGATTTTTCAATCATCACAAAATATATTATATGGGATCCACCATAAGTTTTTCAAGATCATCCGAACATCTTCCCCGCACACATATTAGGATCAATAAACTTTAAGCTTCTAATTTTCATACTTGATTAATAATTCGCATAATCAACATACTTTGAGATGTCTAAAGTTATGTATCCATTAAGAGTACATAATCTCTGAATCAAAAACAAATTTGGAGTAGGCTTAATATATCAATATAAACATCATCATTGATAATAAGTATTGTAAATATCCATGGGCAATAAAATTTAAATGTTACACAATCTTAGTGAACTAACATGCATAAAAAATATATCTCTAGCGATCGATTTAGTCATAAGATATGCCATCAATTTTTCTTATAGGAATATACCTTATATTTATTTCTCCTAGAGTTATTATGCTTTGACATATAATTATAGTTGGCATTTATGTGTTGGTTTTGCAATGATACTTAGTTGCTTGACTATCACAATATATCATAATACAATCTATAATGTATGGTTCTTTTTAAATACTTAATTATTATTTTCAATGCTTTCCAATATGCTTGATTGAGATTTAATTAATATTTACTGACTATTCTAATAACAAAACATATAGCTAGTCTCACACACAACCTAACAGACTGAAGACTACTAATTACATTAGATAAGGAATCTTCTCTATCAGTTCCTTTGCTTATGGTGTTTAAGCATACTACCTATTAATTAAGTGCTCAGCTTTAACAATATGGAAGTTAACTGGTTTACAATCTTGCTAACAAAAGCATTCAAGTGCTTGTTTAATATATATATAGCGAAAGAGATGAGAATATTCCTGAATTATTCCTGCTACTCGTAATATCAAGGATGTATATATCCTCACCCATATCTTTCATCTTAAATATGGTTAATAGATAATATTTAATTAGCTCTACAAGCTGATTATCATTATTGAATATCAAATATCACCTAGATATAATGATAAAATCACAAATTTATTGTTTAATCTTTTGACATAAATACACTGATCTTCTTCAATCACTTTAAACTCATATGATATGATTGTAGTATGAAATTTAATGTCTATTTCCTTGAAGACTACTTTAGACTATAAGTTGACTTTAACAATTTCTTTAACCATGTAGATAGACATGTATATAGTTTATTCTTATGTCTAACAGTTAGTATCAGAGCACTTATATACCTCTGTCTTGATGTAATTGAATTTCTATGATTATATACATGAATGGGTGATGTTTCTATTGAATATATTGATGTTGTTAGAGTCAATATATTGTGAAATTGATCTTGCATATCTAAAGGAAATTTAATTATGTTTACAATGACTCTTGAATCATCAAAAATGAAGTTGTAGAAGTCAAAATATAGTCAGATTTTTAAAATGGGTTGGATGCAGGTTGAGTCAACTCGACTAGAGGTAGAAAACGATGAGTAATAAGTCTACATCTTTCATTCTTTGCTAAATTAACGATTTAGTTTTCATGGTGCCTACCATTAAAGACTTTAACTTGTGTGTGCTTTAATTATTTAGTGCATTTGCATTGCATAACTTCTAACAATTCACAACCTTCTATTATGTGAGGCCCACTATTGGAAATTTTTGCACGAACGCATGCAGAACCTCGTTTTCGTGGGGCATCGTTGAAAGCTTTAGTTTTATACCTTCAAAGAATAGTGCTAATTCTGGAACAACACTGCTTCATGGGGCCCATCATGAAAACTTTAATTTTATAGCTTTAGTTTTATACTTTCAAATAATAAATGCTTCCATTTTGACAAATTAGTCCAACTTTAATGAATTGCATGATTTCAATCATTGTTTGATTTTAAATTCATGTATATGTTTATTTTATGCAAGTTTTAAGGGATTATGTGGAACCTTTATTATTAATATTTTAAATAAAATGAGGTGTCATGTGATCAATATAATTTTAATTAGTTGAAGATTAGCCACAACATCTTTGATTAAGAGAAATTGTATATTAAGTTGATATGGATCACATTTAGTAAAATGACACAAATTGTAATTAATCATATTCAAATATAATAAAATTTATCCCACAGGAATATTTATTATATTTTCATGGTTAATTAGGATCGAATAGCAAAATTATCTTTTTGTTAATTTACCCACAAGTATTAAGAAAATAAGTATAATTTGATCATAAAGGTTATAAATAAATCTTTTAATTAAAGATTAACCTACATGCAGTTTTAATTGTTATATGATTCACAATTGAAATATGATTGCATGTTTTAAAATTGTTTAAACATGCCATATGATTATTTGCTTCAAAATTTAGTGAAATAAGCATGTTTATTTGAATTTTGTGTAATTATTCAACTTGTGAAGTTTTCTGATATTCAATGTGATATTCCAAAATTGATGGTGATAACTATAAAATATAGCAAGAGAGGATTCTTCTCCAATTAGGGTGGATGGATATTGATTATGCTATCCGAAAACAAGAACCACCTCTACCTACTAACACTAGAACTCGGTCTGAAAGTGCTGCTTATGAAAGTTATGAGCGATCTAATCGCCTCAGCATGATGTACATAAAGACCAAAATTCATTCTAATATTCGTGGTTCTATTGGAGAGTGTAATTATGCTAGGGATCTATTGAAGGCTATTGATGAACAATTTAAGTCTTCAAATAAGGCCCTAGCCTGCACCTTAATGACTAAGTTATCATCTATGCAGCTCACAAGTGTTAGAGGTGTGTGTGAGCACATCATGTAAGTGAGGGATATAGCGGCTTAGCTAAAGTTAGAGGTGTGTGTGAGCACATCATGCAAATGAGGGATATAGCGGCTTAGCTAAAGTCTCTTAAGGTTGAGATGTCTAAGTCTTTCCTTGTGTATTACATACTTAATTCCCTTCCACCTCAATATGGACCCTTTAAAATCTCTTACAACACATATAAGGATAAATGGTCTATCAATGAACTATTGACCATGTGTGTTCAAAAGGAAGGGACGTTGGTAATGGAATTGGGTGAAAGTGCACATATGGCCACAGAAGGAAGTAATAGAGGGCAAGCCAGACAAAATGGAAAGGGTAAAATACTAGTCCATACTGAGATAAAAAAGGATTTCAATCCCAAGTGTCACTTCTGTAAAAAGAAAGGGCACATAAAGAAGGATTGTGCCAAATTTAAGGCATGGCTTGTGAAGAAAGGTATTTCAATCACATTTGTTTGTTATGAATCTAATATGGTTGATGTTTGTCATAAAACTTGGTGGATTGATTTTGGTTCTACAATCCATATTTCCAATACCTTGTAGAGTTTTCTATAAACCACAGGAAGCCAATGGGTAATGAACAGTGCTTCTATTCAGGCAACAAGATGCGTTCACATGTGGAAGCTATTGGGACATGCAAATTACTTTTAAAGTCTAGTTTTGTTTTGAATTTAGAAAGGACATTTTATATTCCAAGTTTCTATAGAAATTTGATTTCAGTTTCAAGACTTGTACCTTTGGGATATTCCTTTAACTTTTTAAACACGTCATTTGGTTTATATCATGGATATGATCTTGTTAGGAATGGTGATTGATGGTCTTTTCAAAATTAATTTGTAAGAAAATGTTTTTCACAATACAATGTATGTCCATAATAATGCTGGTGTTAAAAGATGTGTTACAAATGAACAATCCTCTATATTGTGGCTTTAAAGATTAGGATATATTTCCCTTAAAAGAATTAAAAAATTAGTGAATGGAGTACTTAATATTTTGGATTTTACTGACTTTGATGTTTGTGTGGATTGAATAAAGGGAAAGCAGACCAACATGACAAAGAAAGGTGCCAAGAGGAGTTCAGACAAATTAGAGATCATACATACAGACATTTGTAATCCAAAAATGGACTTGTATGGTCAGAAATACTTTATCTCATATATAGATAATTACTCAAGATATATATACCTCTACTTGCTTCATAAGAAGAACAAAGCATTATATGCCTTTAAGGTATTTAAAATGGAAGTAGAGAGACAATACGGTAAGCAAATAAAGATAATGAGATCAGCTAGAAGTGGAGAATTTTATGGTAGATACACTGAGGATGGATAAGCACTTGGTCCATTTGCGAAGTTTCTTTAGGAGTATGGGATAATAGCTCAATACATTATGCCTGGGTGACTAAAATGGTGTAGCAGAAAGAAGAAACTGAACATTATTAGACATGGAGCGGAATATGCTTAGCAGCTCTAAGCTTCCTAAATCCTTAGGAACTAAAGCTCTTAAAACGACAGTGTATATATATTAAATCGAGTTCCAACCAAGGTTGTTTCAAAAACAACATTTGAGTTATGTAAAGGTTGGAAATCGAGTTTGCGACATATACACGTTTGGGGATGCTTGTCTAAAGTAAGAGTTTATAATCCATAAGAAAAGAAACTGGATTTGAAGACTATAAGTGGATATTTCATTACATATGTTGAAAGGTCCAAAGGGTACAAATTTTATTGTTCATCTCATAGTACTAAGTTTGTGGATTCAAGAAATGCAAAGTTTCTTGAGAATGACTTGATCAGTGGGAGTGATCAATCTTGGGACTTAGTTCTTGAGAAGGATCATTGTGAAATACAAACTCCTATTTTAGGTAATAGATTGATTATCATTCATAGCATCCCTAAAAGTCAAACGGGTGTTGAACAACCAATCATTGAAGTTCCACAAGCTGTTGATGACAATCTAGTAGATCCGATTATTCAACAATCACCAAAGGTTGTTAAGCAACCAGTTATACAAGCTCCTCCTCAGAAGGGCACTAATACAACATTAAGAAGATTCACTAGATATAAGAAATCAACAATACCTAATGATAGCTGATTATAATATTGGCGCCAAAAATGAACCTGAAATATTTTCACAAGCTATGAGTTGTAATGAATCTCAATTGTGGTACAATGTCATGGTAGATGAGATGAATTCGATAACATTTAATAAATTCTGGGATCTTGTCGAGTTGCCTAATGGTTCAAAGGCCATTGGATATAAATGTTCAAAACAAAAAGGGACTCATTAGGCAACATTGAAATATATAAAGCTAGATTTGTTGCCAAAGGATTTACTCAATAAGAGGGAATTGATTACACAGAGACCTTTTCTCCTATATCTAAAAAGGATTCCTTCTGAGTGATTGTGGCATTGGTTGCCATTTTGATTTGGAACTATATCAAATGGATGTGAAACAATGTTCCTGAATGGAGATCTAGCAGAAGAGGTTTATATGAAACAATTAAATGGATTCTCCTCTAGTGATGGTGAACGTTTGGTGTGCAAGCTTAAGAAATCTATATATAGATTGAAACATGCCTCCTGTAAATGATATTTGGAATTCCATGATATCATCTCTTCATTTGATTTTGTAGAGAATATCATGGATCAATGCATATATCAAAAAATTAGTGGGAGTAATACTTGTTTTCTTGTTTTATATATAGATGATATTTTTCTTGCCACCAATGACAAGGGTTTGTTATATGAAGTGAAACAATTTCTTTCTACGAATTTTGATATGAAGGATATGGGTGAGGTATCTTACGTCATTGGCATTAAGATCCATAGGAACAGATCTCAATAAGTTTTTGGTCTATCCCAAGAAACCTATATTAATAAGGTTTTAGAGAGATTTCGAATGAAAGATTGTTCACCGTGTATAGCACCTATTGTGAAGGGTGATATGTTTAATTTGAACCAGTGCCCAAAAATGAGCTTAAAAGGGAACAAATGAAAAAATTCCATATGCTTTATTGGTAGGGAGCCTAACGTATGCTTAGGTTTGTATAAGACCAGACATTGCATTTGTTATTGGAATGTTGGGAAGATATTAGAGCAATCCAGGTATAGACCACTAGAGAGCTGCCAAAAAAGTGATGAGGTACCTTCAAGGGACTAAAGATTACATGCTTATGTATAGATGAACTGACAATCTCAAGGTAATTGGCTGCTCAAATTCGAACTACACTAGTTGTGTTGATTCACCAAAGTCAACATCAGGATATGTGTTTATGTTTGCCAAGGGAGTGGTATCCTAAAGGAGTTCAAAGTAGACTTTGATTGCTACTTCTACTATGGAGGCTGAGTTCGTTTCTTGTTTTAAGACTACCTCACATGGTGTATGGTAGAAGAGTTTCATATCTGGGCTTAGAATTATGGATTTCATTTCTAAGCCATTGAAAATGAATTGTGACAATTCAGCTACAGTTTTCTTAGTCAAAAACAAGAGTGGTAGACGAAGTAAGCACATCGATATTAAATATTTGGCCATTAGGGGACGTGTCAAAGAGAACAAATTGGTCATTGAACACATTAATACTGAATTAATGATTATTGATCTTTTAACAAAAGGCATATCACCAAAGAGCTTTAAGGATCATATTGTTAGAATAGGACTTGATTCCATTATGTGATTTATTATATATATATACTTTCACCAAACTTTTATTAATTTTGTTGTTTTCTCATTTTGGTGTATATATTTTTATTTTTAGAATAACAATTACTATGAACCTCACATAAAAATAATGGTTTATTCATCCAGTTAAAGTGGAATAAGAAATAGAATGTATCGTGATATATGCAAGATAATACTCACATTTAGAGGAATTATCGCCATGATTCGTGTTTTTGATTTCTTTAATTAAGTAAAGGTTTTATGACTTTTAGCTTACATCTACGGCCCAAGTAGGAGACTATGTCCACTGGTTACCCAACAGTTTCCCATTGTGATAGGTCATCTTTGTTGCTTTTATTTTAAAACCTCTTGACCTTTTACTGCGAACGGTCATCTCCTTCTGTTGTTTTGATGGAAGACAACAGGGAGTATAAAAACTATGAAATAGTATTGGATCCCTAAGTTTAACATTATTTTGTACACACCATCTGATTTCATCTGCTAAAAGCTTAAAAGAGCCCTTGTACCTATTCTCATTTCAACATCAATGGCAGAATATATGAGATTAAAATTCTGCATTTTCATTTTTATTGTAATAGACATGTATTTAGTTTATTCTCATGTCTAACACACATTGCTTTGGAATTTTCTCCTACAAAACAATTCTACGAGTACGCTATAGGCAACAACTTCAAAGCATATATTTCACCATCGAATTTTATGTATAAAGTTGCGGCAACATCTACGTTTGTGAGCATCATGCCAGTTTCATGATCCATTTTACGAAGTGCGTATTTGAAGTCATTCCATGCCTCTGTGGTCCACACATCTTCCAGAAAAAGTAGGAATCTTGTTGCCTGAATAATGTTTTTAATTACGCCCTTGAGGTCATAAGCAGCCATTGTTTCCATTCTTTTAGGTGTTGATTGCTTGCTTTCGTCAAAGAGTTGGACTATGACATTCTTCAAGAGCTCCTCAAGATTGAACAATTGTGAAACAAAGATCTAAATACGAGTGGAAGGATTTTCTAATTTCTGAAAAATAATTTAAAATAAGAAATTACTATATGCATGTAAGCTACTATGTTGACAACTTAATATGAATGCAGTATTTATTTGAAAGGAATGAGCCTTTTTGGTATAAATTGCTCCATTCTAGAAACGATAGAGGATAAATTGGCACCAAGATAACGTCCACATAGAGTATCTTAAACTTTTTGTCAAATGTTAGACAGTAAATTTGACCCTTTGCCTTAAAATTTGATACTAATAATTTGTCTATAAATTTATTTCCAATATATATTCATTAGGAATGTCTAGCATGTGAAATTAGTATGTTTTAGCAATCAGTTATAATAACGTATTATACATGTGATTATATATGATTGTATATAGATGAAGTTTGGTTATATGAATTTTTGATAATAGAAGTGTTTCTACATATATGATTAACTATATGTTTAAGAGATGATATATCATTTATAGCAACAACATTTAGTGTGAATCCCACTTAAATGTGGAGCCTGGAAAGGTCCAATAACACGCAGCCTTATCTCTAATAAGTAGAGAGGTTGTTTCTAAGATAATATAACATTTACAAATGTTTATTGATGTTATCCAAGACTTATTTATTAGATAATGATTATTATCTTTTTGAGTTGGTTATATCCTTAAAAATATGCATGCCACCTAATATGTTTTTAAATGAATGATGTATGTCTTTAAGGCACTTAAGATGGACGAAGATATATTAAATTTTACAAATTGTTTGGGACTACTCAACATACTTTTATTATACCTATATGGATTTGATTTTAAATTGCTAGCAATGTTCACACATTCAATATCAAGTGAAAAAAACCAAAAAAAAAACAAGAAATACACATTCAATTTATAATAGTTTAGTACTCTTTCAAATATTTTTACTCATCAACCATCTCTTACAAGATTTGAATTTTTAATATGCAAAAAGCATCTACAATCTTAGTTGAAGTGACTTGACACTTGATTCATCAAAAAAACCTTTAGTACTAATATTTGTACTAGTCATCAAACTAGTCTTAGTCATTAAACTAATATTTGTATTTTTTATTTTTTATATAAGTATTTTTGAAATTGTAATTAACATCTTGTACATGATTAGATTTTTAGATTTTATTTTTTTATACAATGCTTCTAATTTTTAATTATTTTTTTCTATAATAAATTATACAACAAAAAATCTAAATATTACATACAAAAATATAGATTAAAAATGCCACCAATAATTATAATTTACATGATATAATATTTAGTTATAATATATATTAAAAATTTCAAAACGTAGCTAAAAACATTTGACTACATTTTAAAACATTTAGCTACGATTTCGAAACATAGCTAAAAACTTTAACCAACAAAAACAAAGCGTGGTAAAAAATTATTGGTGACGATTTAGAAAAATGTCACCTATACCTTTTCACTATGAAAAGTACTCGTAACAAAAAAGAATTAGCGACGATTTAATGAAAACGTGACCTATAGTTTTTTCCTACGATCTTTGGCAACGATATTGACGATGAAAAGATAAATCATCGCTAATCAGCATTGGACGTGGAACAACTATAGCCGTCTTCCTAAGATTGTATTATTTTTAGGGTATTATCATAATTTCCTATTTTCTATTTCTATTAGGTTTACTGTCTAATTTAACTCCTTGTTTAGAGATGTCTTAAGGGATTGAAATATTTCGAATTCAGATACATTGTAAGTTTTTTCTATTTTGTGTGAAATTTATATCTTTCTTGCTGCATCAGATTGGTATAAGAGTAAGTTGCTTGATGGTTAGATGTCAGGCGATCCAAGTAGAGTTGGTGGTGGTTCTTTCGATGGTGACCAGAGGGCTGAGACCCCAAATTGTGGGGTAGAGATTGACAAGTTGGCAATTCGGGTTGATCAGATTGAAGTCAGGCTTCAGCATTATGAGGAACATTTCGATCGCTTGGAAGAGATTTTGATTTGACCTAGAGGAGAGGCTTGACATCCCCAACAAGAACCAAAATGATGGCAGGAGTGCTTGGTTGCGATGCAGCTCATAGGTAGCCTCCCTTCTTACCTGTTCCTAGAGTTTATAGGCGTGGGTAGCAGATCGGTTTATTAAATGATTCAGAAGAGAAAGAAGAAGAATATTCAAAAGAACCTCCCAGAAGACCTGTAGGTTACCGAAGGATAACTATGGTAACAGAGAAATAGAATACAAATTAAAGGTAGATATTCCCTATTTTCATAGCAATTTAAATATTGAGAGTTTCTTGGATTCGATAGTAGATATAGACCATTTTTTTGAGAATATGGAGATTTTGGAGGAACAGAGGGTCAAATTAGTTGCATGTAGATTGAGAGGGGGAGCTTCTGCCTGGTGGGAGATATTACAGTTTTGGATGTCCTATGAAGGCAAAATACCTATCAGAACATGGAGAAGGATGAGGCAATTATTACACAACGAGTTTCTCCCTCAAGATTATGAGCAATTTATGTTTCAGCAGTACCAAAGGTGCTAGTAGTGTCAAAAATTTGTACATTAATATTATGCAGAATTTACCATGCTAGCAACCAGGAATGACCTAAGAGAAACTAAAGGATAACAGGTAGCCAGATTTTCGAAGGGCCTGAAATCAACCATTAAAGAAAGAATTGGGGTGCACGTGGTGAGAACCTTGTTTAAAGCTAGAAATTTGGCTTTAAAGGCTGAACAATTGATGCAGGAGAGGAACAGGTCAGAATATTCATGTAGAAATAACATTGCAAAATATGGTACAAATTGTGGTGAAAATTATGGTGGAGATACCTCTCAAACTGCCATTGATAAAAATAGAACAATCATAAACAACATAAACTAGGAATAGAGAGTTGCAGGGAAGCTAAAGGTGGCTTAAACAAAATAAGCACCTAAAATGGCTAATCCCTACACTAGCCTATCCTAGGGAAGTGATTTAAGTGCAATAAGCTAGGCCATAGATCCAGTGACTGTCCCCTCTGAAAGGTAGTATATGTGGTAAAACGTGAAGATGAGGAGGAAGAGGTATATTATGGTTCAAATGATGAAGAAGAGGATTACGAGTTCCATGGTGGAGCAGAGAATGAAGAAAGCTAGAATTATGTGATAAAAAATATGATGCTCACCCCAAAATAGGAAGATGACACCCTGAGGCACCAATTATTCAGAACCAGGTGCACCATTCGTAACCGTATGTTCGATGTGATTAATCACAGAGGTAACTGTGAAAATATCATAGGGAGAGATGTTGTACAGATTTTGGGATTGAAGGTGGAGAAGCATCCTAACCTGTACTCAATCAGCTGGATCAAAGCAGGTGAAAAGATTAAAGTGACTAAATGCTGCAAGGTACCCTTTTTTATCGATCAGTATAAGGATGAAATTTATTTTAACGTGGTAGACATGGATGCCTATCACCTATTTGGTAGACCTTGGCAACTTGATGTTGCAACACAACATGATGTTAGAGAAAATACATACATGTTGCAGAAGAACGGAAAAAATATACCTTATTACTACTGAACGAGAGTTTTAAATCCAAAGCTTCTAAAGTGGAGGGTAGGGATTTCCTAATAGTAACCCATTCTAAGACTAAATTTGAAGAGGCGATAAAAGAGACCAGAGAAGAGCATGCTTTGATTATAAGGCAAGTGCAAGTAACAGAGAAAAAGCAATATGTAGTAGAGCTTGAAGATGTTGTGAAGTTATTACTAGAGGAGTTTAATGACATCGTGTCTAAAGAATTACCCCTAGGGCTTCCACCTATGAGGGACATTCAGCATCATAGTGATCTAGTTCCTGGAGCCAGTTTGCCTAACTTACCCACAACAGGATGAGTCAAAAAGATGCAGAAGTTCTTAGAAAACAGGTGGAGGAATTGTTACGTAAAGGGCACATTCAAGAGAACATGAGTCCTTGTGCAGTTTCAGCATTGTCACCTAAGAAAGATAGAAGCCTGATAATGTGTGTGGACAATAGGTCCATAAACAAAATTACCATAGGGTATAAGTTGTCTATTCCCCAATTGGATGATATGTTTGATGTGCTTCATAGCGCTCAGGTCTTCTTAAAAAAAACCTTTGTAGCAGATCCCTTCAAATGTGAATCAATTCTGGAGATGAGTAGAAGACAACCTTCAAAACAAAAGAGGGGCTGAATGAATGGCTTGTGATGCCATTCGGATTGTCTAATGCTCCTAACACATTCATGAGGCTTATGAATCAAGTACTGAAATCGGATTCGTGGTGGTGTACTTTGATGACATTCTGATATACAGTTGGACAGAGGAGGAGCATATAACCCGTTTATGGGAAGTTTTGATAGCACTACAAAAGAATAAATTGTATGCTAATATGAAGAACTGCATTTCATGACAAACAGACTACTATTTCTGGGTTATATCATTGGAGTAAATGGTATTCGAGTTGATGAAGAAAAAGTTCGAACTATAAGGGAATGGCCAACTCCCCAAGCAATAACTGAAGTGCGAAATTTCCATGGGTTGGCTATATTTTATAGGCGATTTATAAAGAAATTTGGTAGCATTGCAGCTTTAATTACAGAATGCCTGAAGAAAGGGAGGTTTCATTAGGGGAAGAAGCTGAGACCAATTTTGCTATGTTGAAAGAAAGACTATACACTACTATTGTTTTAGCACTATCGGACTTCTAGGCCCTATTTGAAGTTGAATGTGATGCTACTAGTGTGGGGATAGGTAATGTGTTGTCCCAACGGAAGAAACCAGTAGTGTTCTGTAGTGAAAGACTCGGTGATGTTAGGCGTAGGTAATCCACATATGACCAAGAGTTTTACTCTGTGGTTCGTGCAATGAAGACATGGGAGCACTACCTAATCAACAAGGAATTTATGCCATGTACAATCATGATGCCCTAAAATATTTAAAGAGTCAAAAGAAAATTGATAAGGGTATGCATGCCAGGTGGATCCAATTTCTAAAGAAGTTTACCTTCACATTGAAGCATAAAGCTGGCGCGCAGAATAAAGTAGCTGATGTATTAAGCAAGCGTGCTAACTTGCTTGTCACCATGAGTCTAGAGGTTGTGGGGTTCAAAATTGTGAAGAGTTTGTATGCCAATGATGAAGACTTCCAGAGACTGTTGGAAAATTGTGTAAATAAACACACTGATGGTGACTTTCACATCCATAATGGTTGTCTTATGAAAGGAAATCAGATATGCATTCCCAAAACGTCCTTGAGAGAGAAGTTGATTTATGATCTACATGGAGGAGGTCTTGCTGGTCATCTAAGACGTGACAAGACCTATGCTGCAATTAAGGAGAGATATTATTGGCCCTATATATGAAGGGATGTGATGTATCTTGTGCAGAGGTGCTACGCGTGCCAGACAACGAAGGGTGTATCTCATAATACTAGTTCATACACTCCTTTACCTATTCCAGAGAATATTTTAAAGGATTTATCTATTGATTTTATGCTTGGATTACCACGAACCCAAAGGGGCGTGGATTCTATTTTTGTTATAGTAGATAGATTCTATAAAATGACTCATTTTATTTCTTGTAAGAAAACCGAAGATGTAATTAATATGGCCAAGCTGTTTTTCAAGGAGTTTGTACATCTGCATGGGGTACCTAAATCCATTACTTTTGATAGAGATAGCAAATTCCTCAATCACTTCTAAAGGACTTTGTGGAAGATGTTTGATTCATCTCTGAATTTCAGTAGCATAGCTCATCCTCAAACAGATGGTCAAACAATGGTAGTGAACAGAACCTTAGGCAATATTATTCAGATTATTTGTGGAGATAGACCTAAGTAGTGGGATTTTGCATTATCACAGGCTGAGTTTGCCTACACTAGTGTTGTTCATAGTGCCTCAGGCAAGTCACCTTTTTCTATTGTCTACACAAAGACACCACAACATGCTGTTGATTTGATTAAATTGCCTAAAATTCATGTAGTTGTTGCAAAAATAGCTAACCAGTGGCAGGATATCCAGACAGAGTTGAGATAAAAATTGGAACAAGCTAATGCTAGATATAAGAAAGCTGCAGGCAAGCAATGAAGAGAACGGGTCTGCAAAGTGGGTGATTAGGCTATGGTGTTTTTAAGGAAGGGGCGATTTCCAGTAGGCATTTATAGGAAGTTGGAACCTAAGAACTATGGACCATATCCTATTTTGCAGAAGATTAATGATAATGCTTATGTGGTGGGATTACCAAATGCCTTCGGCATTTCTAAAACATTTAATGTAGCAAACATTTCTCTTTACTACTTTGCAGATGAATTTTATATTAAGATGATTCTGTGTACTCAAGATTTTCTCAAGTGGAGGGGACTGACGTGGAATGACTGTGGCCGTTTTCTTAAGTTTGTATTATTTTTAAGGTATTATCGTAATTTTTTGTTTTCTATTTCTATTAGGTTTGTTGTCTTATTTAAATCCTTGTTTAGAGACGTCTTTAAGGTATTGAAATATTCCAAATTCAGATACAATTGGAAGTTCATTTTATTTTGTGTGAAATTTATTGCTTTCTCATTGCGTCTGTATTGACGACTATTTTAGAACTTTTAGCAACGAAATGTTTCAGTACTAAAAGGTCCCTTATGTTGCCGTGAGTAGACTTGTATTTAAAATAGTGAGATCAACAGGAATTTTATAGTTTTAATCCTATGATGTGAAATTGAGTTGTTGGCTGAGAAACTTGAATTGTAAAATGTAAATTCCTTTCAATCTCAATGTTTCAACTCTTTAATGCTTAAAATTATTTTTGAACAAACCAACAAACATAACACCTACAACTTAAGAAAACAAAGCTACCTATTCATAAATAATCTGTTTTGGAACTGTTGGAACTATCTGAGAGTCAAGTTCTACGACTAGCTTCACACTAGCCTCCACAAAGTCATTTTTAGGGTTCTAACCTGAAAACTTTTAGTAAAATACCAAGTTCATAACATTGATCTGTACCGCATACTTTTTGGATTTTGACAGATTAATTAATTCTGAAATGTGAATGTACTTTCAAATTTGATGTTAACCCTTCATTTTGGCTTGTAATGAATAAGATTTGACAGGTTGGAAAGACCACGATATCATGTGCGAAAAAGTCGCAAGACATTAAGATGTCTTTAAACTCTATTATTATCTAACAACTTCCAAGTAATTCAAATTTAGAGCAATAATTCAGAAGTCATGGATGTATCAGTTGCGTGCATAGAATACTCTTTTAAGTTAAAAGGGTCATTTCAGACCAGCAGCCGAGAACCTCTGGAAAGAGTTGTTGGCGTGTATAAAATAAAGTATGTGACGTGTGTAGTTGTAGACATAATGTACGTGACATATGTAATTGTAGACATACATCAGCCAATGCCAAAACGACAAGCTCAAATAATGATAAAAGGATAAAACCATTCATATATCAAGCTCAAGTTGACAGGTTTAATTATTCTTTTTTTAATATACAAACACGTTATCCAAATATAGATAGAACACACAAAGATCAAATATACATATTGTTGTTTTTGAAATTAAACAAATATATAAAGTACTTGAATCTTGAGATACATCAAACCTTCACTCCCTTAACAACAGTAACTGGGCATGAAGCATTGGCCACGACATAGTAGCTCACACTTCCAAGCAGCACCCTGTAACATAAAAACCATAATTAGTTGATAATTAAATTAGTAATCATGTAAGGTAATTATAGGATTTGCAGGAATACCTTTTGAGAGGGCCTAAGCCTCTGCTTCCAACAACAAGACAGTCAAGTTTGAGATCTTCCACAGCATCACATAACTTCTCCCTTGGATCTCCCCAATAAACTTTTGCTACAACCTTAACCTGCTTAAATTAAATTGCAAAAATTAATACATTGAAGAAACTATGCTTTGTTTGTGTACATATTCTTGCCCAGTTGCATACACTGTTACTACACACAGGTATCGAAGACAAAAAGTATATATACATACCCCTTTCTCCCTTGAAACTGAGTCCAGGATGTCAAGGATTTCAGGATCATAGGTTAGTCCATATTGCTTGGAGTAGTTAATCTCTCTGAATTCCTCAAGAGGAACTAAAGCTGATGTCACAAATCAACCAGCAAAAAACCATTTAATTAAAAAAATAAAATTTTAGCTAATACATAATTGAGAAGAAAAGCATTACATACGTGATCCAGTGTCCTCAAAGAGCTTCTTCCTGGTATGATCGGCTTTGGGTGGCTGGACTACGATGAGGACTAGGAGATCACTGGCTTCGACGAGATTCGCGGCAGCCCACCTGACAGCTGCCTTGCTGGTGGAAGAGTAGTCCATGCCAACACCAACTGCGCGTGCTTTTCCCATCTCTCTCTGCATGTCTGTATGTGCGATGACGGCCCGCTTTTATTGAGTGCGTATATGTCCCACAAAGTCCATGTCTTGCTGGGGGAATTTTTCTTTGCTTTTGATTCTTTCAAAGTACAATGCTTCTTGAAGATTCTACGTCTTTCGATGTTTGCATATCATATACATGTATGAACCTTCATTTTGAAATATGCACATATTTATATGTATCCATAGCACAAAAAAGATGCAATACTCTATTTTATGCGAGTGTCAATTTATATTCCAAAAAATAGATAGGAGGTGAAAGGTTTAATCAATTTATAGAATACGATCACTAATTAACTTGAATTAAATATATTGTCGTATATCGTTTTATATTAAACCTAAAATAAATTTTTATTGGATACTTTAAACTTCGGTTGTTACAAATAATGTTGTACTCAATGGCTCCGTTTGGTTGATGGGAAAGTAAAGTGAATTTGGAATCTAATTCTTCGAAAATTAAATCTATGAAAAGTAAAGATATTTGAGTTGATTCTTATTATAATGTTTGGTATGCAACAGTATTTCAGGAAATGTAATTTAATTTGTATTTGTGTTTTCAATTAAATCCCTACAAATTGAATAAAAATTAAAATCGTTAAATAATGTGAATTTATAATACAAATTATATTATTAAATATTATTTTTTTCATTGATCTGATGCCAACAATACTATGAACTAGAAGACACAGCTGTTCTATGTATGTAAGTCCTCATTATTCTATTTTCTAAAAATCGTTACTGATTCTTAATCATCGTCTTCACGATTTTGTTGGTAAAGAAATACACCAAACATGATAATATAAATTTTAGGAAAAATTTTACTTTTTTAAGTAAAAATTCATACTAATAATAACTTTGGTTATTAAAAAATAAAAATAAACCTAAAACACTAAGAGATGATGAGAGTGAGAAGTGACGTTAACAACCAAAATCTGAGCAAAAGGTTATTCTAAGTTGGCTTATAGCTGAAGAGATATACGAATAAATTGTTCAACTTCAAAAAGGAGAGATTTCGGATTTGAATTATGCCTTCAGGCCTTAATAAGTTATTGAATCTTAACGAGCACATCAAAAGATTAAGAAGAGGAGATTTGACACCTCACTTTAAATAGGAGTCGAATCTCATACTTAAAAGAGAAAAAGACTTGAAAGATTTATAAACCTAAAAACAGTAATACTTAATCAACTCTTAGTTAATTACTTATAGAGTAATTTTATATAAAGCCCATATTGGGGTTGTTGTTAATCACTTTGAACTATGAAAGAAATTTAAAATAAGGTAATCTTAGAGTCCGTTTGGTTCAGCTTTTGGCAAGTGGAAAAGTACTTTTTTTCACCGCAAAAGCTATTTTAAGGAAAAAAATGAGTGTTTGGCTGTAAACTTCAAAAGCACTTTTGGAGTAGAAATAGCTTTTTTAAAAGCTAAAATACA
>JAOTAY010000007.1:647815-659409 GCA_025629805.1 Erythroxylum baracoense | reverse complement strand
AAGCATTTACTATTACTTTGCTTCTAATTGCATGCCAACATTATGATTAGCAAATTTTAAGTGCATCATTTGCCTAAGCATATGTCCCCATAAGGACATATGATAAAATTAGTTAGATACAGAGCAGATTAGCATGACCCTTCCTTAATATTGACATGCACAATTCGAGGAATGGTGAGCAGACGTTTGCAGCATAATAGGTATGAATAGAACTTTACAGCGTTTCTAATTATTATTATTATTTTTATACATATATATATTTTAAACTTGTATTTACTCACGACGATTTTGGTCACCATATCAGTTATTTTATTTGGTTTTGTTTTATTTTATTTATTTATGTGCTTATTTAATTTTATTTACCTACACTCTTAATATATCAGTTTTCATCTGCATCACTTTTTATTGTCACATCTGTATATGGGTCTACCGAAAACAGTCTCTCTATTAGGTAGGGGTACGGCTGCGTACTATCAGACCTCCCTAGACCCCGCTTCATTGCAGGATTTCAAACTAGGTGGTGATGATGATGATGATGATGATGATGATAGTAGGTGGAGATATCAAACGCCCAAGTCAACCAATCATAAGCGAGCCATCCAAAAATTCTTTAAAGCCAATTAGTGATCCTATAAAGAAATTCAAAGATACATAACTAACAGGAGATACTTTTCATATTAAGCATACACATAAACCTCACGTCAATGACACCACTGAACAAAAGCCAAATAAACTTTCAACTTCTATATTGAAAGAGAATTTAATAGGAAACAAACTGAATTGTAGTGAAACAAGTTATTATATACTGGAAGCCTAAATTAATCCTAAGGAAGTGGAGGTAAGCTTACAATTGCAATATAGAGCCAAGTACTAGTAGGAGTAGAACTGGTAGAAAAACTAGGAAGAAAAGAGCTAATACCACCTCTTCCGTATGAGTTTTTTAGTTTGGAATGTCAAAGGCCTAAATAGGCCAAATAAACAAAGAAGCCTCATTTTTTCGGTCTTAATGATACCAAAATAAAAAAATGATCAAATCTAAAGAGGGCATTTGTTTTAAAGAAGGAATGGATCATAATTGACAACCATACTGCTCATTACAACGGAAGAATTATTATATCCTTGGATCCCTCTTTCTTTTAATGGCTAAACTGGTTTGTGTCAAATCAATATATCTATTGCGACATTATCATAAAGCACTCCAAATCTCCTCTAGCTATCATAGTAATGTATGCTTCTAAGTAGGGGTTCCAAAGAAGAAAATTATGGTATAAGCTGGAAAGAATTTGTTCGAGCTCCTCCTCCTCTTGGATTTTGGTAGGTGATTGCAATTGTATATTGTCACCTTGTGAAGGTCAGGGACAAAGAAAGCTAGAGTAAATCAGACATCATAAGTTACCTCAGTTAACCAATAACTTAGAATTAACAAACCTAAAATACACAGGCAAAATTTTAACCTATAAAAATAGATAAATAGGAAGCTAATTTCTCCAAAAGAAACTTGATATATTTCTGGTCAATTCTACTTAGCTCAACTCATACCCTTATAGTTTTGCCTGCTTTATTAACTACCCCACATCATATCATACTCCTACTGAGATAAAGTTAAAATCCATAACTGTTAAGAGAAATGCTCCTTTTATATTCTTTAATTCCTAGTTAAGTCACCCTAATTTTAGAGATGTAGTCACCAAGGGCCTTTGTTTTGAGTTATCTAGGGTCATAAACTTACGAATGCCTATAGAAATTGAAATCTATCAAAGTTGAGTTCACTTAAATACTAAAAGCAATATTGATCTAATGCTTATAAATAAGAAAGTGACATTTGATTCTCTTAATAGATACCAGGATGCACTTGCCACGAACCCATATGACCCCTTAATCAACAATCAAGAATTAATTGATCTAAGAAGATATGTTAATGCTTTAAAGGATTAAAACTTCCAGTTGAAGCAAAAATCTAGAATTTTATGGTTAAGGGATGAGGATAGAAACTCAAGATTCTTTTATAACATTATTCAAGCTAAAAAGAAAAAGAAAGAGGCAAAATTGTATCTCTACTTAATTTTAAGCGTAAGGAACTATATAAACAAGAAATAATAAATAAAAGAGCCTTTGAACATGTTAGGAAGAAACTAGGGAAAAGCAATAACGTTAAACCTTTTCCTGAGTTAGTCAGGAACTCCATTGTTGGCTTTATTCATATTCAACTTTTTACTGAACTATCTAGTAAAGTTATTCAAGATGGATTCAAATGCAACATATTTTCCTTTCATCCAAACAAAGCCCTTTTCCTAGTAAACTCAGTCTTGAAATTCTTTATAACTAAGAGGATGATTACTAAATTAAACAAAACCTATATAAGTTTGGTATCTAAAGTTCTTAACCCTATATAACTAAATGATTATAGACCAAATGCGTATTGTAATGTGATCCATAATATAAATTTTAAGATCTTGGCAAATAAGTTAAGGAAGACCCTATCAAACATCGTTAACCCTAATCAAAGAGCCCATGTTTATAGGAGATACATTAAAGATAATGTACTGCTTCCACAAGAGCTTTTCAAGGACTATAACTATGGCAAATCCATTAAGAGCTATACTCTAAAGTTTGACTCTAAAATGACATTTTATTCAATCACACGAATCCATTGACACAAATAGTGCATGGGAAAACATCAAGTTATTTGGGACTTAGAGGAAGGCGAATTGCTAATTTTTGTCTACAAATATCCAAATTTTTATGCTCTATGACAGTCCTAACTGGATGGGAACAATAACCAATTGTAGTTATAATGGTTTGTAGAAGAACCCTCCCTTCTTTAATCCATTCAATGCGTGCAATTGTTATAATTTCATCATTAGCTCATTGAAAACCTTTAGGTTCCCAATCAAATTCAACAAATCCAACACTATATCACCGTAGTGTCTTATTTTATGTTTGTGAGTAGAGAGCCTTTATACATATCGGTGATCTTATCTAACTTTCAAATGATGTATCACCTTTATATAGACGTAAGTTGTAGCTTGTCATATCTATCTTGAGCAATCTTTATATATATTAGTGCTCTGATCTAACTTTACTAAAAGGAGTTCTTAAATCTATAGGCAAATTGATATGGGCCTTCTTATGGAGTGGAAAAAGTAACAAGATTAAAATCCCTAATGTCAAATGGACTCTTATTAGCTTACTAAAACAATATAGAGGTTTAGGGATCACATCAAACTGAATGATGAACACAATATTTCTTACAAAGAGATTATAGAAGTTATGTGTAGATAAGGAAAACATGTGGGTGAAATAGATCCACATATATTTCCTATGAAAAGAAAGCTTATGTCATTGACTTTAATCCTAAAACCTCTTTGCCTTCAAGGCAAATAATGAAGAAAAAGGTTATGATGTAGCCTTGCCTAAGGCAAAATGTTGGTAATAGTAAGTGCATAGACTTCTAGTTTAATAATTGGCATTATCTAAGCCCTTTATATAAGCTAAAGGACTTCCAATCCACTAAAGCTATTATCCTAAGTGAAACTAAAGTGCAGAAGCTAATCATAAATAGTAGATGGGGTTGGCTATTCCATAATAGAAAGAATACAAAGGAGTGTGGATAAGTCCTTAAAGGTCACTACTGCCTCATGTAAGAAGATTATAATAGGATCCCTTATATTAAATGTTAATTCCGAGCTAATATTTTGTGGCCTCTAAAAGGCTAAAGTAGTTTTATTATATATTTTTACATGAGTATATTACTTCATTTTATAAAAATATCATGATATAGAAGGTAACATATATTCAAATAATATCTTTAAGATCCCCCTTCAATTTAAAGCATGAAGATCCTTAATGCCTAAATTATGAAGAAGAAAATAAAAGCAATCACATCTTAAAGTTTCAGTTAATATATCTACTAATTGGAATTGATTTGAAACATATTGTGTAGCAACAATGCCAAATTGCAAGTGCTCACAGATGAAATGATAGTTAATCTCAATATGTTCAGTGCGTTCGAGGAAGAAGGGGTTAGTAGCAATATGTAAAGTTGATTGATTGTTACAATGCAAAAGTGTAGGTGGATATAGACAAAGAAAGATTAGTAAGAAGAGCATGACCACATGAACTCACTAGTTGTAGCAACCATAAAAGCAAAGTTTTGTTTCTTAAAAAGAACATTAAATTGTGGTTCGTTCCTTTGATATCTTAGTGATACAAGTAGCAAAAAAAATGTAATAACTTATGATATATCATTGAGACATAGGAGAATTTGCCTTGTCGACACATAATAAGCTCCGATCTAAAAATCATTATTTACAGGAGAAAAAGACCTTGACAAGGAGAACTCTTCAAATAACAAAGAATATAATAGACAACATCAAGATGTAGATGATAAAATTTTTGTATGAATTAACAGAGAAGTTATATTGCATAAGTGATATGAAGACGATAAATGGTGACATATAAATAAGACACGTAATTAAGTGACAATATTGGTTTCATTATTTTAATGATTCACCAAAATTTAAAGATATTCAATTTTATTGGAGAATGGAAAAAGCAATTGGTTTGCTACTAGGCATTCAAATTTCTTTCAAGAAGTCAAGAGTATATTTAGCTTAGCAAAGAGATATTCCTTAAGGAGAACGAGCAAGTTCTATATTAAGAAAATACATAAAGGTACCAAGATTCTTTGTAGAGAAACATGTGTAGTTCTTAACTATTTTAATCTACAAAATATCATTTCTAACAAAATATATATTCTACGTAGACAAGAAGAGTAAAAAAAGAGTTACGTTCACTTAAAGTAAAAAAGTGAACGCTCATTGTAAGATTGAAAAAAGCCAAATTTTGTCAATGATAAAGAGAACTTTTTGAACTATTATCTAGGAGCCTACTTTATACAGAGATTTATGAAGTTAACATACACGAGTGTCACAAGGTGAGAGTAGCCTAGGGGAGGAGACATGTAGATTTCTTTATACAATTCACCACGAAAGAATACATTGTTTACATCTAATTGATTTAACTATCAATTCTTAGTAGTAGTATAACCAATAGACATCTAATAGTAGTTAATTTGTAATAAGTGCAAAGCTTTCAGTGTAATCCAAACTTTCAATCTATGTATATCCTTGGGCTACCAAATGACCTTTGTAGGACTTAATAAAATCATCTGACTTATACAGAAAATACCTATTTTAGAAGAAAATAAGAAAAAGAACATTATATTCGTGATCTAATGTCCACAAAAAACAACTTCCTAGTATGATCAAGATTAGGCAATCACTAGCGTCAATCTGCCTGAAGTTCTTTTTAATCCATGAAGATAGCTAAGACCTCTGGAGTTCAGATTTAGTAGTATTATGCAAATGAATGTCTATAAAACGAGGCTAGACTTGCAATATAAACCTGCTCCACAAATACTACCCATCATCCTAAGTGGTTGAGAAAATGAAAGTGCAAACTTTAATGCTTTTAAAAGTTGTTAAATATCCTTATTTAACACCAAAAAGGGATACAAATAGTACGTGTGGATTTCCATTCCATTCATCACCTCCAATCCTCATCTAATATCATATATTTTATCAAAGTTCATAAAACTAAATCCTTTTGATATCCAATTTCCATCTTTCGTAATTACTAAGCTAGCAATTTTCTCGAAAACGCAAAATTTAAGCTACAAAAAATCTTCAATGACATTTGGATCCAAGTTATGAGTTTTCGTGTACATTGCATTAGGACTATACATATTGCGGTTAGTCTTCTTGACAAAATTTTCAGCATATAGGCACCAAAAGATCGTGCCAAATAAATACAGGGAATCTTGACATAACGATGCTAAGAAATCAACTTAGCTTGCTAATTAAATACAAAAAGTCTTAAAAGACGTGCCAAATATTCAAATGGAGAATAATTACAGAAAGAACAAACCAATTTGGAATGGTACTCAAATTTTGAACAAGACAAATGTAGACTTGCATGTGTCTTGTCACCGACAGTGCTGTCGTTAATAAAATAAAATATTAATGAATTTAATATAAATACGTAAAGGAACAAATTTTAATATTTTAATACTATATACGTCTTAATGCGATGCTAAATATATATTATTTTCTAAATCATATGTCGTTATTTTAGCATAAGATATATATGAATATTTTTTTAAGAAAGTTCAAAATAATATATGATTAAGTGTTTAGAACATTTTCAATTTTTGTTTCTAGAAAAATACAATAAAAGCGTTAAACTAGGAAAGCATATGATGTATACAAGCCTTGTAACATCGTTACTTTAGGACTTCTTTTTAAGCTAATTAATCCAACTTTCTTCAGTTATAACATTGAATTTCGAGGTGATTAACATCAATTGTTCTATGGTCCATGAGTCATTAAAATATAAATCGAAAAGGCACGGAGAATAGAGCCTGCAGTGGGATAATTATGCAATGGGATAAATCTATACGCACTAGCGCTTAAAGGAGATCAGAATGATTCTACTTCCAGGGGCATCAGTGAACAAGGAAAATGAAAAGTGATTGCAATAAAATACAAACATCATTGAGAAAAAGAAAAATGAAGAAGGGAAAGCCATCATTAGGATCATTGAGAAATCTTCTTTAATAATTGTGGCCGAGAAGCCTTTAAATCCAAAATTAGACCATCAAAACAATCGCCCAAAGTGGCTCAAAAACCAAAGGGAAATTGAAAAAAAAATTACACAGATTGATAAAGTTAGATCGTTACAAGGAAAGTGTTGGCATCGACAAACCAAATAAGGAAGACAAATTTAAGAAAAATTGCGAAGAAGGAGATAATCAAACACTAAATGAGGCAATTTTATCCCTCCGTTTGATCGTATGTAGACGTAGGGTTATATGCAACATCTGCGGCAGAAGTGTCAATATCATTCAAACCCAATTCCTCGTTCTGCTCCCAAGACCTCTCATATTCTTCAACTGAAATTATAGCACAAAATACCATACAAATCATTTTAATTACCAAATAAGCTCCGGATAACTTTCTTTGACTAACACCCAGCTCGTTACCTTGACTTTTAACAAATTCAATATCCCAGTCTGGCTATCAAAACATTTTCCATACCTAACAAAAGTAGAGAGAGCCAATGAAAACGAACTCACATGTCAACTGGTGATCGTCATCAATGTCATCAGTTGTTGGGGCGACAAAGGAATTTGCCAAGGCATCATCGAGGATTAATGTCCAAGGCTCCTCAATCCTCAGAAGCTGCCACATGTTAGGAATATAATACAATGAAATAAATGAAAAAGAAAGAAAAGCCCAATCACTAAAATTCTTGTTAGGTCAGATAAAACAAAGGCTTATAGAAACAGACATGAGAGCAGAATATAAGAGCTCTGCTTTCAATTGTCTCAATAATCGCTTAAACGTAACAAAATATGTTCACTGAATTTTAGCATGTTATGCTGGGACAAAAGATGAAAATTAAACCCACCCACTTTTAAACAATTAAGAAGTTCAAAAATTATAAAGGTTTAAGAGCAGTTTAGTTTGAGTTGAAGTCATAATTCCAAAGGTGATTAATTTCACTTAAATCAAACACGCCTTCACTGAAAAAATCAAACTGAGAGAGAAAAAATCAGTTTAAGTTTGGATAGTTTCTGCAACCTAAACTTATAGGCCATCTTCGAAACTAGATTTTCAACTCTTTCACCTTTCAAACCAGATCATGTCTACTATATCTTGCTTCAAGCACCAGGAATGTGAACAATAAAAAGTACATAGCACAAAGAACATAGCCTAAGAATTCAGACAACCCAATTTCAAAACATAACAACCTATAAGGCAAGTATTGGTTAAATAAACTTGAGAACCAGCAATTCACTAATGGATTATCAGTTCAGTTGGGATGGGTGGATCTAGATCTTCCTAAACCAAATGACACTAATGGTTCAAGTTTTTCTTGAAATAAGAAAATTAACTAACTGATATTATGTCCAACTCAGCCACTCCTTAATTATTTTATGGCAGTTCAAGCAGGTTCCTCTCATGCCTTAGGTCTAACAATAATCACATAAGTAACATTTTCTATTGTTCGTTTTTCCAGAGAGTTCTTCCATGTATGGATGTCAATATCAAAAGCACTTGCTTAAAGTAGTGATAAGGATTTTGATTCATCATACAGGTACATGCAAAGTATGCAGTTACTTGAAAACACTTAATGTAAGAAAATGGTAAAGGAATTCCCATGTCCTTTCTACACCGCACCCCCCAACCCCTGGGAAAATCCCCAAAGAGAAGTGAACAATACTTTACAGGCATATAAAAGAACAGAAACTCGGATACCTTGTTTAGCCTTGTTCTAAAGTCTTGCCACTTGCTTCTTTTATGCTCATCTAGGCTATCACCAAAGGTAAATCCATGCACTCTTTCAAGACCTGCACAAGGCAACGTAGAAAAGGAAAGTTAAACATCTGAATATGAAGTCGAGTATGAGTCACGTATCAATTGAATTTTGTGGGAAGACAGTGGGAGGATGAGGGGATGACTATGCAGATATAAATGTCCTATTGAATTTTGTGGAAGAAGAGAGTGAGAGGATTAGGGGATGACTATGCAGATATAAATGTCGTATTGAATTTTGTGGAAGAAGAGAGTGGGAGGATTAGGGGAAACCTGTGCAGATATAAATTTCCTATTGAATTTTGTGGAAGAAGTGTGGGAAGATGAGGGAATGACCATGCAGATACAAATGTACTTGATAATCTAACGTCATTTAAATATATAACAATGACATGTACCTGCAATGTGTTTCGTGACCCAAAAAAAACATAATAGTAGAAAAAATCCAAATATGACAAAAGAAATGAAATAGCAAGCGAAAAATCACGACATTATACACAGTCACAGACAACAAACGTCAGAAACCATATTGTTCATCTTTATTACACGATGCACGAAAGTAAGAAGAGCTAGTAATAGAAACATAGAATGCTTTATTTCTAAATGCATATACATAATGTTTCGAATTTCACCTACTTCACATGTCATATGAGACACAACACAAATGGTATGTAAATAACAGAGACCTAGTAACCACAGATCATAAAACAGATAAGCAAATAAATGAAATCTGATTAAAGATAAGAAAATATATTGAAAGTTATGATTCTTCTATCATAAAGACTGCAGAAACAAATCAGCATAACAGAGAGATCGTTCAAGCTCAGCACTTAAATTACTAAATTGAGAACAAAAAACCTAACTCTAGTTGAGAAAAAAGAATAGAACAATGTATTCATTAAGCACAAGAGTATTTATGGGTGTGCTACACAAAGGAGAATTTATGGGTAAAATGGATACGCACGAGAGTATCTGGATCCTACTGTTAAGACAAGATATGTCACGAACTCTAAAAGAAATTCTAGAGACCAGACAATGGATGCAGAGTCAGGTGTTTCACACGATTAGGAATGAAAAAAGCACATCTTTCTGGTATGATAATTGACACTGTAAAAGTCCTCTATACAAAGTGGAGGACGTATAAGGCTTAAAATTAGTGGTGAATCCAACTACTAAAATAAGTTTGCTTATTCGAAATAATCAGTGGATATGGTCCTTTCACAATAGTAGAAGTACCAGTCTCATCATGGAAGAGTTGCCACGATGTCAGAAAGGAGAGTAGGATGAAATTCAGTGGCAAGCAGATAACACAAGGAAGTTCAATACAAAAGCCTGTAAAACACTGTTACAGGCTACACAGAGCATAAGTCAGGAGTGGGCAACCTTAGTATGAGATAGTGATCTTAACCTAGCTCATTCATTCATCTTATGGATGGGAATCCATGGAGGGTTGCTTATAAGGGATAAGATCAGGTGAATTATGTAATGTGGAACTAGAAAGTTTGGAAGATGTTAGCATTCCTCCTAATGATCAGCATGTTAGCATTATCCCTAGTGCTCAGCCCACAGTTCAGCAGCCTAAGCCCATTCAAACCTATATCCGTAGGGGTAAAATGGGGAAAGGGAAGATTGCCACATAGGTAGGTTGTTATGAGTTAGTTACAGGAGATTGTAGAGGAAGGAATATAGCTAGAATCTAGGAGAGAGAGAAGATTATGATTACTATTGTAAGGAATTGTTTCTGGCCTGGGACTTGTCCAGGAGGAATCCTACTGCTGTATCTCTTTGTTACATACGTAAATAATACAATCTCTATAGTTATCCCCATCAGGACACCTTATGATTAGATGCAGGTATACCAGACAAATTTGGGATCGGTTGCAAAATATACTCAACGCGGCCCGACCAACGGATTCTTGAAGTGAAACTATTGCTTGGCTGGGGAAAATTAGAATGCATAATGCGGCTGATCTAAAAGCTATCAGGTTAAGTTGGACATCTTTGGTATACTACATATAGAAAGAGCACAATTGCAGAGCATTCAAAAAAGAGAGTAGAAGTAGTGAGAAGGTTTTTCAGGCCATCTTCCTACATTGCAGATTGGCCACGTTAGCCAGAGGAATAGCTACAAATTTGAAAAGTAGCATGAAGAGCAGATGGGGATTGGTGTAGCAAGTCCCTCGATCTCAAGAGGTAGATGATTACTAGGAACCTTAATTCACTGTAATCTAGATTCTATGGATTATACTTGTTTTGTTCTCTAGATTGTATATATTTTCTTATAATGAAATCTATTAATTTTTGAAAAAAAGAAAAAAACATTTCTAATTGCAATTTTAATTCAACAAGAAGTAATATAGAAAGCATGTTTCATCCTCATGGCTTTCCCAAAATTTCTGTCTTTCGCAACATTTCTTCTAATTCTATCCTTATAGTATGTTTTCTATATTACTTGGAAAATTTTCAAATTCTATGTTTTAATACTTGTACGTGATCACTTTGGGGGTTGAATGATGTGCCAATGGTGTTGATAGCTTATCCTTAATATAGGACCGCTTACCCTCTTCTTAAAAGTTTCTCAAAATGATGAGTTCTTTTCAATGAACATCTTTATATTAATCTTCGACCGCTTACCCTCTTCTTAAAAGTTTCTCAAAATGATGAGTTCTTTTCAATGAACATCTTTATATTAATCTTCTCTTTTATGTCCTAATTACAGAGCGTGCTTTTGGGTCCATATTCTAAGTAAATCAGTGCATCATATAGGTCATTTGGAAACAGCCTTTTTACTAGTTAAGGATAAGACTGTGTACTACTAGACCTTCCCAGACCAACGGGATTTACACTGGGTGTTGTTGTTATTGTTGTTTTAGCATGTTATAAAAAAGCATGAAATATATATGCACAACAAAAATGAGGAAAAGGGAAGCAGATTGTTGTAAAGAATAAGAGAATGCACATCTATACATAACTCAGTCTGTCAAATTATCAAAGAAAAGTTTTAGAAGTAAATATTCTCAAACACTTATATGCATACTTCTATGTTCACAGTGCCAAAGCTTCTGTGAAAAATGAAAGTTCAATATTCTATGAGCATGACAACTATGAAGAAACATGTTAATCACAAAAGGAAAAAGTAAAGCATAAATGTGAAAAGTCATACTCACTTTCACTAATTTTTGTAATCAAGCCCTCAACTGTTGTAACCACTCCTCC
>JAOTAY010000007.1:607801-637656 GCA_025629805.1 Erythroxylum baracoense | reverse complement strand
TAATTAATTAAAATATAATTAATTAACATATAATTAATTAAAATTAAAATATAATAAATTTATTTCTTAATATTTTTTACAAACCAACCACTGTCAATTGTAATGGTAATCGTTCATTTTTCTTAATCAACCATCATAATTATAATGATAATATCCATTCCCATTCCTCACTATATTCATTCCTATTCTTATTACCATTCTCCTGTGCGAACCAACCGCCCCCTGAATGTCATATATTTCATATACTCTTTCAAATCATGCATATTCCAATCAATCACTTTATCAACAATTACACAAATATGACATATCACATTATCATCCCAATTTCAGAAATGGATTAATGGTCATATAATTCATAATCATAAATGTACAAATGCATATGCATATGAGACTCTACTTTCGATATTATTTATTGTGACCGAGCTCCTTTTAGATACAGATACAAATACTTTCCCATACCCATTATGGGTACCGAGCTCATTAATCACAGAGTCAAGCTCTCTGTGTAGATTACAGATTTATGAGCTTAAAGCTCTTTCAAACTGACTACACTGATCACAACACTTTTATCTGATCATGCATATTAATGTGATACATCAAATCACAACATATGCTAACAATATCATTTATTTATGAAGCACAAACAGAATCTCATGTTCATCGGATCTTAGTCCAATGTTTAACTTTCGTTAAGTATACAGATATATTTCAGAATTCAGATGTAAATAGAACACTTCCAATACATTCCCAAATATCAATCTCCTCAAACTATTAATGTCTGGAATTATCACAATCACAATCAAATCATTAACAGTTCAATAATTGGGAATTAAAAAGAGATAAGTCAATTCTAGTGAGAACATCTAGGTTACGTACAGTACACTACAATTTATGCTATTGCCTAGATAGTCTGACAATGTCTTGTTGATGACGTTTGACTTGAGCATCTAAAAACATATACATTGTACACATTACTAAAGTGATCAAACAAATACATATTCAATTATGCACCTATGTATGTGCCATAGTCAATGTATGCTCAATGACTTTCTCGAGTATGTTTCTTTAATCATAATTCATGATCATTCAAACATCATAGCTTGTTTGCAATTAGGTTAATACCTTAAGTTCACTTGATCATACTTAATTCATTAACCATACATTTACTAACTCTTTCCTAGCATTACAAGTATTCAAAAAATTACCAATTCTCATTCATTAATTCCCAATGCATTATTTATATTCTTTGGAATACATTTGCATTCATATGAACATCTCTATTCCTTTAACACTCCTACAATCCAAACTTAGACATATTGATATCAAACAATCTTTTCCTTAAGGTTTAACATCAATTAACATCTTCAACTTATCAAGCATCAATCTAGGTTTATTTTAATCATTAATCAAGTTCAAATACACCGCATTAGAGTGACTTGTCCTTATATAGTTCAACAATTGCACAAATTAGAATTTACCATGCCAAAACCCTGCCTACGACCATGGGGTACCGTCCCACGACCATGGGCAGAAGCCGATCGTGGGGTGAGTGCCACGATTGTGGCCTACCCTTTTTCCTGTAATTTTCCAGATTTTGACATCTTTATAACAAAGTTAAAACATCTTCTTTATAGTTCATCAATTATACCTTTACTAGCCCTGAATCATACTCCAATTCCTCATCAATATCATCTTCAATTTCAGCTCAAACTTATTCAATTAACAGTTAACAAATTAATGTCTTTCATGCATCAAAAATCAAACCAAACACTATCATACCTTATCATGCATATAGTCTTAATTTCCTTTTCAATTCAAGAACACTATGTTAACATCTTCCTTTAGCATAAGTTCACTTTCATTATACAGCAAATGCAGACCTAATTCATCCATAATTCAACCTATAATGCCATGATTTTAATACTCCAAAAACAAGCATAAAAACTTCCAAGTTCATGCAACATTTTCTAGCTCAAATCATCACCAACATCACATTCATTTCATACCAATTCAAGCATCATTCTTATAATATTAAACATGCTATAAAGATCAAATGTCTACTTATTAGGCTTTCAATTCAGCTCAACACTTTAACATAATCTACCCCTCCAAGCAACCAAGATCAATCATAAACTTTAAATGAAACAGGTTGATTTTTCAGTAGCAAGGTGAAGGTATCATTCAGTTGGTTTTCTTGGCTATTTTATAAGGATTAACATATGAATTTCATATGATAATTTGGCTAGGGTTCAAGCAAATTACAGAGAAAAGTTTGAAGCAAATTTCGGTGGTGAAGGAGAATGAAAGAACCAGCAGAAACTTTGCTTTGTCAAGATGCCAGGTGTCAACATTTAATCTCAACTTTTGTCTTAAGGCATGGAATCCATGTATCAACCTAATAAGCTGCCACTAATCCACTCCATAAATTGCCATTTATCATTAAATGATTAGTCCATATATCTTTTAATAATTGATCCACTTTTCACACAATAATTATTCCATTTGTCACTTAATTACTAGTCCATTAGTCAATCATTTATCTATGCCAAATTTTACTCAATTATAGGCTTAATTACCCTAATTTTTCATGTGCCAATTTATCCTACCACTAGGCACTTTTCCTAGTCCAAATGTACATATTAATTTATCAATCTCCCAATTAATCACATTTAATTCCAAATCATTAATTGGAATCCAATCAAACCAAAATTCAAGATATAACAATTCGTAATTCACATCATAGTCATTTTAAATCTTTCATGTCCTGGGACATGTCAGTAGAGTGCATATGCTAATTTATAATGTGTACAAATTACAATCATGATGTATGCTATGCAAATGAAATTCATTTTCTTAAATTCTCAATTCTATCACTCATTCACAATGATCTAGGGTTGAACCCTACATATGTTTTAGAAAACTGGATATTACACTTGAACTTTTAATTTTTCTCAAAGATAGCCCGACATTAATATCTTTGTTAACAAAGCTGACCTGACAAGCCATGTCAGATGTGTTTAATGACACATAAAATGTCAGGTATTATTGATTTACATGTCATAAATAGTTACAAAAGCCTAGGTCTCTCTTTTTCCTCTACTCTCTCTATCCGCACCACTTCACTTAAAAAGTAACTGGCGTTATCGCTGGATTCACTTTTGGTGGTTCATCTCTCCCCTTCGGAGCACCAGTAGTTGAAGGTGTAGCACTCACTGTCTTAGTTTTCTTCAGTGGCTGTCCATGGGCCTTCCCATCCCACATGAGCTAGGACTTTCATAATGATTAATTAGCACATTACTTATAGAGTACATTAGAATAGAGACACAAAGTAGCAATTTGTTGTCGTTGTTGCTACAGTGGTTTTGGCACCGCCGATTCCGTTATGGGCTGTAGAGGGTTAGTGATATTTTTGGTAGTCATCATAAGTTGAGAACTGTTTAGATAGAGAAAGTAAGTTAGTAAGAGAAAAAAAGGAAAATTTTGAAACGAAAGAAATTTGAGATTGTGTTTAGAGTGACTGAGTAAAGAAGAAGGGACTTGAACTATATCACCGATATCACCCACAACAATTTAAAGATCAATTAGCTTAGAGTTTTGGCTGGATAGTAAAAGCGGGGAAGAATGGTAAGTTGGGTTTTTTATTATTTAATTTAATATTAAAATTTGATGTGAATTTGACATAATACATGGCATCCTACATGTACTATAACATAGCTGACATGGCTTGCCACATTGGCTCCATTAACGAAGAAACTAACGTCAAACTATATTTGAGAAAAAATTAAAAGTTCAGGTATTTAATTGCTATAATTAAAGTTCAAACCATAATTGTAAAATTACTTAAAGTTTATGATTTTTTAATAACTAACCCTTTAAAATATGAGAACCTATGTTACATTTCAA
This sequence comes from Erythroxylum baracoense, assembly GCA_025629805.1. Lineage (NCBI taxonomy): Eukaryota > Viridiplantae > Streptophyta > Magnoliopsida > Malpighiales > Erythroxylaceae > Erythroxylum > Erythroxylum baracoense. The sequence goes on along the minus strand of JAOTAY010000007.1, from coordinate 633,753 downwards.
AAATTTTTAACCTAAAGTTTTAAAATTTGTATTAAAATATCTAGACGACACACCACAAGACAATATTTGAAAAATTGAACCAATAAGATAAGATGTTTAAAGTTTGAAATGTTCAATCAATATTGAACCGTCATAAAACTAATTAATAAATAAAAAATTTTAAAATATTATTAAAAAACTAGAAAAATTAAAATTTAATTAAAAAGGTTATTAAATAAAAATCAATCAATTACTTTAATTTATAAAAAATAACTAATTAATTAATAGACTAATTACATTTTAACAACAAAAATTATTAAATAAATCAAACCAAAAAATTAGTTAATTTAAAATTTTTATAACTGATCAAATTGGTTAAAATATTTAATTGCTGCTACAAGGCCTGTTAGGCAGAAAAGAGAACCGTCCTCGTCACACCAGGGTTTGGGAATCTGAATATAAAATGGCCAGGGAATATTGCCCAGCTTTGACAGCGTGTAACTGCTGCTTAAGTGCTGATGCCATCTTCTGGGTTTAAAATCTCCCAGTAAAAAAAGATAGCCCGGACATGGAATGAAGGATTAAATGATGACAAAATATGGCCCGTAGTCCATTCTATACATAAGTCAAGATGAAAAAATACCAATACTTGGCATTGATCAATACAATATTATACAAGTATAATCAGACAATCATCAATACCAATCCGATCAGTTTTCTGCTTGTAAAACCAACCCATCAATGTCAATATTTAAATACTCAGAGAAGCACTTTAAATCGCGAAACCACACCTAGCCTCCTCTATGCCTCAGTTACTAGATATTCAAACACAACATCTTTGCCAGCAAGCTTCCTGTAAACTGAAGAAAAGGTCTCCAACTTATACGCGGTATTGTTACGTTCCTTTGGGTCCAAGAACACCTGGAAACGTATGGAGGATTTTTCGTCAAGTAGTTTAAAATTAGAACCAGTACCAACCACATCAAGCACGTTCTTTTAGTTATAGTCTTCACAAGAAATAGGCTACAATTAATTTCCATGTCACTTCTCAACTGCAGACAAACATTTACAACCAGAACTCAATCACACACCATGTCACCGCTTCCTATCTTCTATTGAGATTAACAAACTAGAATTACCTTCATAATCTTGGACCCATCAATTCGATGTCTTATGCGTTTTCCCCCAATCTCAGCAGGTAAAACAACATCATCCAGCATTGCCTAATGCACTGCAGTGAGGGTGCGACTTCGAGTCGTTGAACTGCAGAACCCTTCTTCGGAGGTCTCAATATCCTCCTAATGGCAATCAAGATAATATCCTACCAGACAATTATAAACCAAAATAAATAAATAAAAAAACATTGACAATAGAAACCTTCACTAAACCAAGAAGAGAAGCAACAAGAAGAAAGAGCTCACATTCTTTCTCATACAAAAAGCACAGAACGTCGGGTAGCAGATATACCCTCCTCCATTAACAAACATTATAAAAATAAAAAAAAGAGGAGAGAATGTAACATGTTTGTTTTTCCTTGAATTCAATACATAACAACCTAGATAATAAGTCTTCACTACCTTGCCACTGAACTTCTTCTCCAGCTCTCTAACAAGCCTAACATGAATTTTTTGGTAAGCCTTCCTCAACCTATAAGGAACATGGATAACAACAGCCTTGGGGTTCCCAGAGACATCAATTTGACTGCAAGATGGAAGTGTGACAGAGGTAAAAAAGAAAAAAAAACAAGAATTGTTAAAATGCATGCATAAAGCAACCTTACGTTGCTGAATTTATGTAGAGATCCTTCAGGTCACATTTCAGCTCTTGATTAGTATTTTCCAAATCAAAAGAATGCCTACAACAAAATGAGAAGTTACCACGTGCTCACTTTAGTTCAACTTTACAGCCCATAATTGCACAAGTCTTGCCTCAGCCACTGATTCCTCAAAATCAGTTGGTTCAGCATCCTTATCTTTGTGAATTTTCTGCTTCGTCGTAAACATCCTTCAAGATAGAGCTGTCATCGGTGCATGAACAAAAAGGAAAATTAAAAAATACAACAGATAACGAATAAACAAAAACGAAACTGCCTCAATTCAACGAAATTAAGTTCGTTCGAATGTAAAATTTAGCCATTTAGTAGCTTTTTTCAATAATGTGCTAAAAACGAACAAATTAATCCTTCTATTGCAATTATCCTCTTTTCTCATTAATCAGAAATGCGGTCTTGTAGGAGATAAAATTAGCATGTACGTTACCCACAGGCACCATCAACATAAAGTGAAGAAATATCACACTAAGTATATATAAAGTCATCAGAAAGTTCTGGTTAATACCGAAACGCAGGATAATGTTAAAAAAGGACACATAATATAGTTAGTTTCCAATTAGAAATCTCCAACACAACTTATCAGCACCCACAACATAGGAATGCAATTTTTTAAAAATCTGGAAACAATTATTTTTCAAGACATCAAAAATTTAATAGATATCACGAAATAAAAAAGCGAATAATATACACATAAAGACACATAATTCAAAAGCGACCTAGCTACATTCAACACCAAGAAATGGTGGATTTAAAAAAGATATAGACAAGAGCTTCTGGAGATTTCAGATTCTCTTTTTTACTAGTAAGCCAGACACGCAAGAGCTGACTGCTGAGTAGGTACCTGAAGAAGAAGAGAGAAGCGGTACGCTAGAGAAAATAAGAAACCCCCGTCAGGTTTGGGGGTTTATGTTTAATTAAAGGGCCCCGATTGCTTTAATTAATATGCTACAACTCGGCCCATTAAGTTCTTTTCTTGTTCACTTCTTAACTAACGTCGCTTCTTCCTCCAACGCAACGCCGAATCCAATACCAGCTTCACTACGCCCTTAACCCCCTTATCCTCTCTCTAAAGACTGTCTTTTCAATTTCCTCTTGAGTTCTCACAGTTTCCTCTCTCTTTCTTTCTAACACTACTCATGCTTCTTGAGCTTTCTAAGATGGAGTAGGTTTCTAAATAGAAGATTTAGTGACCGCCGTCACCGGACTTCCTTCTGACGTCCTCGGTGTCAGTGCTGGCCACTACCACTCCCTCACCATCACGTCTCAAGGTGAGCTTTTGGCATGGGGCCGCAACGACGAAGCGCAACTTGGCCGTGGCCTTCTGGCTACCGGGTTAGTTTGCTTTCTATATTATTATCATATAGTTTACACGGTGAAGGTGGTGAAGGCGGTGGTGGTGTTCACGGTTGTACACGGTGAAGGGAAATCACCGGAGGGTGGAGAAGAGATTGGTTTAGTTCGCCGTTCGGAGGCTGAAATTTGGAGTGGAGGCTCTAACTTTTACTTCACTTTACCTTTTCTATATTCCGTCAAATTATCTCCGTTAACACTGTACAGTGTTTTCTGTGCTTTTTTACGATGGCGGTGGTGGTGTTCAGGTGAACTTTAATGAAATGTTTTCTATTTTTGATGTCATTTTCTCTCGCCTCCTTTTCTCTTGCCGGTCACTTATCGTTCTCTGTTTCTTTTCTTTTCTCTTACCAGTCACCAAATCGGTCTTGGGCTGTTCCCAGAATGGTCTACCTTCACAAAAGTATTGCCTTGCTATTCATCATTTAGCCATCTCGGTTTCTGTTCATTTCTCTCTATGCATTAAGGTTTTGTGCTTTCACATTCTTTTTCTTCGATTTTTCTTCTTCTATCTTGTGTCCTGTCTGCTTATTCCTTTAAAGTGAATGATAATCAAGATTGCTTTTCAGATTTTAGTTCTTGGTCTAAAGATAAAAGCTTTATCTGTGTATTTTCCTGGTATATCTGATAAACTATATGCAGATACTTACGGAAGTTTTCTGTTCTATTTTGGTACGATACTCTTACGTTGTGTCCTATCTGCCTCTTGCTTGAAGTGAATGATGCAAGTTGTTTCTTTGTTTTGGCTTTGATGTAAAGTTTCAAGATTTATCTGTCTTTTTTTTTTTATATTTGTACGCCCAGCCCGGTCAAAAAATTTGCGGACAGGTCAGAAACAGCTAGTGGCCCGTTGGCAGGTCAAAGCCGACTGACCCATGGCTACGCTGTTATGGGTAGCCCGAGTCTGAGCGTACTTTTTAAATTTTTACATATTTATTTTAAGAGAATTTTTAAAAATTATAATTGTATTTTTTAAAATTCTTAAAATATATATATTTATTTAAAATATGTAACAATGATAATATTATCTTCATTATTTCTTATAAACAAGAGAATTTAATTTTAATTTTGTAATTTTGTGATAATATAATGTAAAAGTTAAAAGTTATTATATAAGTAAAATGAATTTATTTCAAATATTATTTTTACGTGTTTAATGCATTATTATATTTCTTTTTAATATGATTTTTAAAAAATAAGTTTATTAAGTTTATAATATAATATTTCCAAATTTTTAATGTTTTTATAAATTATGTACAAAACTCTTAATTAATGTAATTATTGTTGATTTTTTCTTGTATAGTTGTATAAATATTATTTTTTTATATTATATCTATTACTAAATAGTTATTGTAAGATTTTATATTTTAATTACACATATTAAAAGAAATTAATTAATATCATAATTAATCTTACATTTGATCTTTTTTATTTTATTTTTTATATTTACAAAATATATATATTATGCATATATGTATTTATATTAATCTTAAAATGAATTAATCACTTTATTAATGTACCAATTTCAAATAATTGAGTTATAAAAACAAATAAAGTTTTTATAAATACTTTTGATATGTTTTTATAAATTATTATTTTTATTACTTTTGAACATAGTTCTTTTACTTTTTTCTAAAGTCATTATATTCTAATTAATTTAAATTTATATTCATAATTTTTTTGTCCTTTAAATATTTTAATATTAAAATATTCATTCCTAAGTCACTCTAATTAGAAGCTTGTTAAGAATAATTCTTTATTGGAAACTTTGATATAAATTTAATTTTAAATCTTTCTGGTCTTTAGAGCGTCATAAGCACACTATATTTCATAAACTTTATAACATTATCAACTTTTTCTTTTTAATATATATATATATATTATGCCACAACTTTAAATTATAACAATATATAATTATGATATAATAAAGTTATTAATTTTATCAAATATTAAATTACAAAATATTTATATCTTTTTATTTAAATCACTTAATATTTCATTTGAATAAAATTATAAGTTATTAAATGAAAGTGTAACATCACTAGGTTTTTAATGTTTTAAGTAATATTTTTAAGTATAATGAGATAAATATTAACACAATTTGTGTTAAAAATCAAGCCAGGTTTAGATTGAAAGATACTACATACATTTGCATATTATTAATGAGAAAATATATTTTAAAATTAAAATCTTGAGATATATTTATTGGTATGACTAATTAAGAATTTTAATTCAATTGATTAGAAATTTGTATGAAAAGTCATTAAGTTAATAGTTATAGTTAAGAATTTTAATTCAATTAATTCCGAAATTTAAATTTACTTAAATAATTTATTAATTATTATAAGAGAATTGATAAAATCAAATTCATTAACTGTAGAAAATTTTGCTGTACACGAATGATTATTTAAATCATTTTACAAAAGTTGATACAATTTACAAAATTAAGATAATATCATCCTGGATGGATTGGAGAGTAGAGGCCAAAAGAGCATCATGTAATTGGCTAATTGTACTTGTTAGTAAGATCGTCAACAGTTTGGATCTAATCATCTATATGTACTTACATTATATTTAATAATATAATATTAAAATAAAAAGAATATTTAACAATGTAATATTAAATAAAAGAAAATTAAAAATACTTTCATCGTCATATATTCGATCAAAATAACCTTTAATTAGTCGATTAATTTCACTAATCCCCTCTGCATTAATACCTGTGGCTGTAGAAAAATAAAAACACAATATTAAATAAGATAATACAAAGATAGATAAAATGAATATATTAAAAAGAAAATAATTTACTATCAATATCTTCATTATTTAAACAACTATGAGCACACATAATGGTTTCCATAGTGTAATAATGAAGTTGACTACGATGAGGAGTAATGACCCAATCATTAATACTAAATGCAGATACTGAAGCAACGATGAATGATAGAATAGCTAACAAGTCCTGTGCAATGTTTTGCAAAATTGGATAAGTATATGTAAATGTCTTTCATTATGACAATATATCGAACAATTCATTTTCAGTTTTAGGAACACAATATGCGAAAAAATATTTATCTAATTTTATCGTATTATAAGAAATCTTAGCTCTTTTTTCTTTAAAAAAATTTGAAAGAGAATCTGTAAATAATAAGGAAGAAGAAAAGGTCGAACTTAAAACTGAAGTCTAACTTTGAGTTGAATTACCTGCATTCTGATCATGAGTTTTTTTTTGTTTGAAATCTATTATGAGTTTGTTATATTCTGACTTCGTAATCATAATTGTTTCAGGGTATGTAGATGCTCTTGAGCTTTACCACTATACAATGCATTATAAATATATTCAACCCCGTCCATCTTGTATCTCGGGTCCAACACATATAATACTGCAATAATATCTCCAACCTTAGACCAATAAAAATTAAACTTCTTCGCCATCCGCTCCGCCATAAGTTCAAATCACTGCATTGGAGTTCAACATCCACAATGATAAGACATGTTTTACGTTGGACATAGTGTTAAAGATACAGTGCGAAGTTGGATATTTTGTTCCTGAGAATAATTCAGTCCTATTATTGAATAATTTCAAGTTCATACAAAGTTCTCTAACCAAGTCTCATTGATCCTCTGATGGTACGCAGGTGTACTGAGAATCTTTTTCGGCTAGTTTAATAAACAGCTGAGCATATGAGATTGTCGACTTTAACATCTTAAAGGTTGAGTTTTATCTTGTAGGTCAATCCAAAAACAACGTCTTTGAATTTGGAATGTATAAAATTTGTGCATCTTCAAAAGTTTCAACTCTTTTAAAAGTTGCCCTCCGATATAAAACATTATTTCAAATATACTCTATTGCTTCCTTTATTGTCTCTAACCCATCCTTCATAATCAAGTTAAGAATATGTGCAAAACAACGCATATGAAATTACTTAACTCTAACCAATAAGCTCCTAACTCGCATCTTACTCTTTAACTTCTAAATCATAACATCAATTGTACTACAATTATCGACTGAGATAGATGATACTTTGTTGTCAATGTTCAAATCCATCAAACAATCTTTCAATACATTTGCTAATTTTTTACTTATATGCGGTGTCGGCACATAAATGAAATTATCATGAAAAACATACCAATATGAATAATAAATTCATAAAATAATGAAAAAAAGTAAATAATAACAATATTAAAGAATATAAATTACCACATAAGTCTATTGCATAACTTCCAATCATTATCAATATAATATATTGTCACCACCATATAACCCTTCTTTTGGTGTCCACATGTCTATTGTTATGACAATTCGTCCTTGAACACTCAACAATGCTTTTAATGTTTCTCTCTTTTTCTCCTCATAAATTTTGAAAATATCATTCGTCAATGTATTCCAACTTGGAACCTTGAAAGTCAGTTGGAATGAATTAAGAAATTTCCTTAATCGTTTACTTTCAACATCTCCAATAATTATATTGGCTATCAAAATTCTTGATCTATAATTGTCAAAAGTTGTTACGGTCATTTCATTCTTTCCTTTCATAAAGTTAGGAGTCTTTAAATGAGACATTTCACCTTTTGAACCAGTTGAATACAACTTTTGACAATAATTGCGCTTTACTTTTTCAATTCTGTTGGTCAATATAGTCTTCTTAAAGTGATTCAAAACTTCACTTTTATGTTTACTAACTTGAGTTCTAATTGAACTTCTATCGTCACTTGGTGTTGGAACAGAAGTTTCCACTTTTACCTCTGGTGCTGAGTTAGAACTCTCTACTGAAGGAATATGCTCATCCATCTGATAAAAAACATATAAATACTTGAGGTTAGAGATAAGAATGTATTAGAAAATGACACATTCTTTTTCAATTTCAATCTAATACACAAAGTTGTGGATGATAATATTAACTGCTTTATTGTAGTATAATTTTTGTAATATTTCAATTTCAGTCTAATACAAAGGTGTATTAGAAATATTACAGTTAATATAACTTTACAACCACTCCTATTTCCATTTTCCAAAGGTAATTCAAGGCAATATCATGCACTCAACATATCAACCTAGAAGATGTTGCTTGTTTTAGTATTTCATTAATATCCCAGTATACATGTTAATACTCCATTTAAGACCAAAATCCTAGATATGGGATAAAATCCACATTTATTAGCATAAATTCAAAACAAGAATAGTTGTGTGAGTTGAAAATCCTCAAAAGTAAAAGTTAAGCACACGCACTATATGATGTAGAACAAATACAAATTAGAAATTAGAAATTTAAATAAAGCTAAACAAGCAGGACAAGAAAGAAACTAGAAGAAAACAAAGCAGAACATAACAAAATAAGAGAACAATCAAGAATATTTCAATTATTTTTATACCTTTATAATAATTGAGATATCATAGTTTCACGAAAATTGTTAAGGACCAAAGAGTGTTTGATTGGTTTCTATATATGTGGTAAACATGTTTTGTAAAAATTTCGAATGAGGAGACTTAGGGAGAGTTGGTGAGAGATTAGAGAATATGGGTTTGGGAAGAGATTTTGTGATGCTTATCCGAGATTATAGAACTCAGGAATCCTATTGCTTGTAGAATTTAGGAATCCTATACAAAAACTCCAAGCTTTTTATACAGTAACACACGAGGGCCTAGAGAAGCAATTAGTGTTGACCTGCGTCACGATGCTTTAATTTTTTGTATTCTTAGGTTATACCACAAAAGTGTAGCAGAAAAAGGTGTACTATAGAATTATGTCATTCACAAGGTGTTCAAGGTAAATAAAAGCAAAGTACCAACACCTTATTTAAATCAAAAGAGGGGAAGAAAGACTAAAAATTGACATTGAAATAGTAAATAATATCAACTAACTTTCACAATCTAAGGCCTGTTTATCTCAAGTAACCAATAAGCTTATACCGATCTCAGTGACAAACTTTAGTCTTAAACCTTCTTAACTAGATCTAACAAGAGAACCACAAAAGTTTTTGAAAGGTTCTTAACTAGAATACTTTTTAACCACAAAAAGGATTAAGTAAAAAAATTTGAAAAAAGGCTTTTTGAACAGTTGATAGAGAGTTGCCATGACTAATTATTGTCACCAAGGAGAGTAGAAGCTTGCAGTTAGTTTAGTTTACCTTACTTCTAGAAACGATAAATTTCGAAATGTCACCATGTCTTTTGACCCTATTCATAAGGCTAAAAAGGAAACTATATTCCCCTATTGGTCATAAACGTAGCTTTAAATACGTTTCATAAGTATTTGTGTGAGTGAAAGTTGATTACAGATCAACTAGGAGCTCTAACACGTTACATGGAGAATAAAAAATATCAAGAATCAAAACCATTTGGACTTGGTACTTGGTAATTCTATCATTTGCCCACATTTAATCATTAAAAGACAAATAGCAATTCATTATTCTTCCATGACCAACCCCATATTCTTGTTATGCTTGAAAATTAATGGAAATAGAGAATGTGCAACTATGTCTAAGATTATACAGGAGCAAGAATGTCAACACAACACGAAAGACCCCAAAGGAAACATAGAGAGTACAAATGCCTAAAACAAGATTTTTCTTAGTTAAAACATCCAAACAAAACCCACAATGTACAACTAAAATAATTACAAATATAGAAGTACCCAGGTTATTCACAATAAATCTCAATGATCTCTGCAACATTTCTTCAAACACATTACAGGCATTATCCCATATTCCCAATGTTAACATACAGATATCTCAAATTAGCCACATCATATCTCAAAACAACTAATTAGACCAAATTGACCAAGAGAGAATGAGAGATTACCTTATTAAGTACGTTGGCTCGTTCACCAAATCACCGTTGGTTATTTCAGTGTTGGTAACTACGTTGAGTCATGACAGATGATATGCGAAGAAGAAGAACCGAGGAAGAACGTGAAATGAAGAAGAAGAACAGAGAAGTGAAAGCAACTAGGGGGATGAAGGGAGATGGATGGAGGCAGGACCGCAGGAGGAGGCTACTGTGATGAGTGACTGAGGGGCGATCGTGCGAGAGCAAGACTACGAGGGGCTAGGGGCAATGCTGCTAGCTCGTTTAATCATAGGCAAAATGCAACAAAAAGACATCGTTTTGTCTTTTGTTTTATTAACTGTTATAACTTAAACGACGTCGTTTTACTTTTCAAGCAAAACGGTGTCATTTTGTCGGGAGAAGAAACATTTTATACATAAACAAAATGACGTCGTTTTGTTTGGATCACTGTACGAGACACGGCCCACAGGCTGGGCTGCTCGACTCGGGCCATGACTCGGCCTGTGGCCCTGCTCGAATTTTCACAAGTTGTGACTAGCTAGCTTGTGGCCCAGTCCGTGGTCGATTTGACAGGGTCAAATGTCGGACTGGTCTTGACATCTCTAGGTATCTGTGATGGATTGTACGCAAAAACTGACAGAAACTTTCTCTTCCATTTTGCTACGATACTTCTTGTCTTGTTTGGTATTTTTAGTGAAAAGATAACTTATGAACAAATTCTAAGTTATGTATGGAGTTCCTTTTCTGAAAGAAAAGCACAATGTCTAGAGACATAAGGGAATAAATTTCTAGAAGACCTAAAAACCTAATTTGAACATTTTCTATGTGAATTTTTTTAAATAAGTGGGGGTATGAATTCTTGGCAGCGGACTTGACGAGAAGGAAATTACACTATTTTGACTTTGTTTTCGTTTATGATTTTTATCGAATTATACTCGAACCTTTTCTAATATTTATGAAACTTTGCAAAAACATAGAAATAAATGAAATATGACTCACTATATGTGCATTGGGTGATTAAACATTAAAATTTAAGATTGATCATAATATATGCTAAAGGAATTTTACATATATATAGATTATTTATATGCATATTTATTGCTTATATGTGTATAGTATATTATACAAGTGTGATTTTGATACCTTTTTAATGGTGATAAGTTATGACTTGCATGTATGAACTCAAATATAGATTTTATGATTTCAAATGAATATCATATGATTTATTAATATATCAATTATGAAATTGACAAATAATTAAAGGAAAATATTACAGTGCCTATTTTATTGTCTTGATAGTGGATATATAGGCATGCTTATAGGGTTACAAAGCAGCTGCTACAATTTGACAACAATGATGTCTTCATTTCAAGGCTATTGTGTCCCTATAGTTTGATGCCTTCAGATATTTATAGTTTGATACTTTCAGGTATCTACAGTTCGATATTTTCTAATATCTATAGTTCCCGTTAACCACACCCACGGGAATATGTAGGCATAACCCAGAAAGTAAATTAAACATTTATAAATAAGAAATATAGCATGACAACACCAATAATTAGTATCGATGAGCATTTGCACTAATTGTATTGATGATTTATAATAATAAGTAGTTGTATTGGTAAATTGTATTAATGTGCGTTAAATATCAATGTTTGACTTATAAATGTGAATTTATGATATACGAATAATACATTGAAGCATATTTGTATTATGTAACTTGATTATTTATGCCATCACGATTTATAAATTTTGTGATATTTATGAATATATGTGGTTAGCGGAGGACTACTGTGAATGGTCATCCAAACTAAGTATTTCTCTAATAAGCTTAATACAGGTGTTAATTTGTACAAGTCCAAGTAATAAGAGTGAGGTACAAAGATCATCTGTAGGGATCAAAGCTAACCGTTAGTAGTAAATGTATTTTTGGATTGTATCTTTTAGGTTATACATGATTGTATATGTAACAGTTTGTAACTAAGAATCTAAGTTATATGCAATATCTTTTTTAGATTATCATATAAATGCAAAGATGTAATACTACTCTTAAATGATAATGTTAAGTGGTATGAAATTTTGTAATATGTAATAGACAAATGTCTGATGACAATCTTTATAAATGAATAGAAGTATATGCTATGAATGTATGCACAGGAATTTAGTTGCCATGTATATGGGTGGTTGTAGGTTTCTTATAAGAGGTATTACAGCATGTGTATGTTTGTGCACACGCGCGCACACGTATGTGTGATATTTTGCATTCATTTTGTTTGATGAGACTATCTAACATGAAATCTATCTTTAATGTATTAAGTATTTATTGAGAATGGGATTATTGCTTCTATTATTAAATAGGATTTTGACAAAAAAATTGTATTTAATTTTATTAAAGGAATCAAAATGGAAATAGTTTCCAATTTAATTTGAAAATTATGTTCAAATCAAATCAATTTTTATTTTGAATAAAAATTTAATTTATTTAATAATCAATGTGTTTAATCTAATTTAATTATTCAAAAAGTTGAAATATTATTTAAGATTATGAAGATCAATAATTAGATACTTAAGAATTTTCATGTATATAATTTGATTATATTGACATAAAAATTGCATGGTATTAATATATAACGTATATATTTTGATTTATATTTGATTGCATATTTTTTAAAACAGTTAAATAAATTTAATATAAATAGGCATAAGAATAAAGTTTTGCAAATACTATTGCATATAAGGCTTTATGCCCAATCATTATACATCTACATGCCTAATATAGCCCCTGAGCTTATTGCTTAGTACCAAATTGTAGTCTTTCCATTGATCATCAACAAAAGATTTAGCAGTATTTAGGGGATCATTTTTGTGTTAGTACTCTTTATTTTATTTTTTCACCGCACTTGCCTGTATATAACTTGAAAGATATATTAGAAAAAGTTCCAGAAGGTTCCTTTTATATGTGTGATAGTCTTCCTTTGAGTCATACGAGCGATAGTCAGGCAGTACACATTCTAACTCTTTGGGGTAGTTGTTCCAGTGGTTCTCATCAATCCATTCCTTCATCTTAGCTTCTTAATTAGAGAAGCTAGAATGCCCTGAAAGGATTCACATTCGTTTAGGGGTCCTACTTTTTTCCAATTATCAAATAACAATGAAGCTCTAGTTCCATCCCCAACAATGCATTCTATATGGCTCTATTGGTCCTTTCTCAATTTCAGAAGCTGGGATATGAACACAGTTTGACCCTTGGTTTCTTGTAACTCCCATATACTTTTACCCTTTATATAAATTGAATTTATCCACCTAGAACATGAAGATTCTTTATTTGTGATCGGTCTTCACATTCTTTTCCCAATAACAACTTATTAGGGATGCTTATAAGCTGTATTTTGAGACCTCCATTTTCTCTAGGCATGCATACTTCTTTCCAACATACTTTAGCCATACATCTGCATTCCTTGCCTCTTATTAATAGAAATTTTCTCATTATTCTCTCAACGCCTTAACCACTCCTGTAGCTAAGAAAATATGTGAACTTTAATATATATGCATACAGTTAAGAATTGCCTTAAAGAATGTCACTTTACCTATAAATGAAAGAAACTTGCTAGCTCAGCTAGAAATTCTTTTCTATAGCCTTTCTATTAAAGGCAAGCAATCCCTAAATAATAAACTTTTGGATGAGATTGGCAGCCCTAAGCATTTAATTGAAGGTTGCTTAATCATCAATCCTACAATGGTTTTAAGCCAAGGCTTTATTGATTCTGCACTCTTTAAGATTAGCAAATGAATTTTTTTATCATTTAACTTCGCAACGTACTAGTCGGTACCAGCATAGGTCAGAAAATAGTGCGAAACCTTGTCATAATTATCAATCTTCGGTACTGATTAGTACCTGCTGAATACCATAAAATTTGAAAATTTGGGGGAATATTCAGCAAAAAATTTTTTTTACCTCCCCTTCCGCGCATCTGCTGAATGCTGACTGCTCTCTATCTCTCCTCTCTTTCTATCTAACGGCAGCCACAACTACCACCTCCATTAGACAACACCCCCTATTGCACTATGCGTATTCCAAAAAACAAGTTTTTGAAAATGGATTTGAGAAAATAATAGAAACAAATGGGTAAAGAGAGGAAGTAAAATGAAAAAAGTTAAAACAAGCAGGTGGGTTATGCGTAGTCCAGAAAACAAGTTCTGAAAATGGGTTTGAGAAAAAATGAGTGTAGACACAATTGGGTAAGGAGAGGAAGTAAAATGAAAACAATATTAAAACAAACAGGTGGGTTATGCGTAACAACTAAGAAGCAGGTGGGTTATGCCAGAAAACAAGTTTTGAAAATGGGTTTGGGAGAATAACGAGCTTAGAAACAAATGGGTGAGGAGAGGAAGTAAAATGTGAAAAAAAAGCGTAGTCTAGATTCTAGAAAACAAGTTTTTGAAAATGGGTTTGAGAGAGTACAGAAACAAATGGGCAAGGAGAGGAAATATAATGAAAAAAATAAAATAAAACAAGCAGGTAGGATTTGAGGTAATAGTTTTTTGCTTTATTATTAAAATGAGTTCTATTATTTTAATGTGACATTCCTACGTGTATAAATTTTTTTAACTAAATAAGGTTTTAATTAATAAAATTTATGAACCCTTAATCTCTTGTTACCTTTATTTAAATATAATAAGTATAATTTAGCATATAGATAAATAATAACAAATATAATATTTTGGTTCACAATATTTATAAAAGTTTAAACTCTTTGATAAAATTCAACAAATAACTCAATTATCAAATCCTTTCTTAATGTTTGAGAACTAATAAATAAATTATAACTATAATCACAAAGTATGAAAGAGTATAGAGATGTAATTTAACTTTATTTAAAATGACCTTTTTCATATTAATTGCAGTTATTATTTATATGTGAAATATTTGAAAATTAATGTTAATAACAATAAATAAATTGTTGTTATTTAAAATTTTTGTTATTATGATTTTTGGAGATAAGGTTGATGTAAAATTATAAAGTATATAGTAAAATATACTAATGGACTTTTTTGCAAATTTTAAAAAATTATGAGACTATTTCATAAATTTAAAAAATTGCTCAAAATGGTACCTAGTATTGATCAGTACCGATATAATACCATATTAAAACCCAATTCGGTACCAGTGTCAATATGATATTCATGACATTGCTAACATCTCCTTGAATATTTGGATAGAAAGCATTAAAGCATGTGCAAACTTATCATGAGCCCTAGTTAGGAGCATCAAATCATCTATAAATGTCAAATGGGAAATTCTTAATTCCTTTCATCTAGAATGAAACTTGAAGCCTAGTTCTAACCTAATATTGTACTCCAAAAGCCTATAAGGTAAAGTTTTAGGGGGAGAGTGGGTCACCTTGTCTCAGTCCTTTCTTATCTTTCCTAAATTTCTCTGGGAAGTTAAATGCCTCTAAGATATGCTTAATAATAGACCAGCTAACTGAATCATAGGCTTTATTCAAGTCTATTTTGATAGTATAGTTGCCAGAAGTTTTACCTGTGGAGTATCATTTTAAGAATTCCTATATAGAAATATATTGTCTCCTATGCTCTTCCATTCTAAAATGGTATTTTAAGTTATACTGAATAGCTTATTTATAGTCCTCTTTAGCCTTCATGCTAATAATTTTAGGATAATCTTATAAATTAAATTTCAATAACCTATAGGCCTAAACTTCTCAAAATTATTCGAATGAGGAGCTTTAGGAACCAAACAAATATAAGCCTTATTTATCTCCTTTAATAGCTTTACAGTCCCTAGAGATTCTAGAATTGCTTTAGTCACCGTATCCTTAATTATGGTAAGCTTTTCTAAAGAAGCTGCCATTTAGACCATCTAGGCCTAGAGTCTTAGTAAGGTTCATTGTAGATACTATCTCTTCCACTTCTTCAAGCTTAAATGGAATTATTAATCCTTGATGGTTTCCTCCAAGAACTGAATGTGGATGAATGATATAAATAGGGGGTAGAGGAGGAGTTAATTGCTTCTTTTCCTAATCCCCTTTTGAAATAGTTAAAATCTACCTCCTTTATCTCAAGCTGAGAAGAGATAACTACCCCCATCTTGACTTTTTATGGAACAATATGTTCCTCTTTTCTAGGATAGTATTATGGAAAAATTAAGTATTCAAATCCCCATCTTTTAACCATTTAATTCTTGATCTCTACTTTAATAAGGAGTTATAGTCCCTCAAAGCTTTTGAATAATCCTGGATAACCCAACTTTCCTGATCCCTCCAACACTCATCCATAGGGTATTTATAAACTTTAAGTTGAGCATTTCCCACTATCCTTTTAGTTTGCTCAACCTAGAACCATGTTCTTCCTTTTATGTCTTTTTAGCATTTCTTTAGCTCCTCTTTGAGGAACTTTAATTTTTGCATACTCAGATTTATATCCACAAACACTCCTTTCCATGCCTCTCTTAATTATTTCCAGGAAGCCATCATGTTCAGCCATAAAATCATTGTGTTTAAAGGGGATACTCTTTTTATATGTTCAAAGAAGCTGTGAATCACTATTAAGGAGTGATCAGAAACATTAGGGGTTAAGAACTCTGCTTTATTCTCTGCATATACACTCATCCACTTATTATCAAACAAAGCCTTATCAATCTTCTTCCTTATCAACCACTTAAAATTTTTTTTATTGCTCTAAGTGTAAAATCAACCCTCATATTTATATCATCCAGTCCTAACTTAATAACACGTTTATAAAACTACAGGTTATGATTCCTTATACTTACATTACCATTGCTTTAGAATAATAGAGTGTGCAATTAAAGTCTCCCATAATAAGCCATACGGAGTGAGCTATATTACAAATATTGTTAAGCTATCTCTATAGATGTCTTCTTTGAAAACCAAAATTAGAGCCATATATGAAAATAACTCTAACATCCTTGCTTTCTTTATTGTAACTTATCTTAGGGGGTGCTCAGTCAGTTGGTATGAGAAAAAAAGGAATAGGTAAAGAATGAAAAAAAATGATTGGTAATATATTATAATTGGATGAACAATATTTTTATACCCCCTTTTGAGGCAATACTCCATGCCCCTAATATAGTATGGAATGGAAGCCATATCTATTTCCATTGTTCACTATATTCATTATAATTCCTATTACCATTTTCCTAAGTGAACCAAGCACACCCCTAGTAATGGCCATAATTAGACATAAAAGACCACCTATCTCTCATATACCTTAGTTCTCTGAACTTCTCTTTTGAGATTTTAGTTTCCTGAATTCCTATTACCTTAATTTTATTTATACCAACAAAATTAAATAATGCATGTTGTTTAGGGGGCTATTCATGCCCTTTATATTCCAAGCAACAATTGGTATGATTAGGTTGGTAATGGAGGGGAAGCCCTTCCTTTCCTTCCCCCTATTTTTCTTTTATTACCATGTCAAAACCATTACTTTTCTCACCTTTATCAATCTTCACCTCTTGGTTTTTAGTTCCTTTCTAGGGTGAAAACATAAATATTTTCCCTTTTTCATTAGAGTAGGTGGGATGCGATAAGGAATCTAGACTCCATCTATAATCACTTCAACTTTTGATCCTTTCTCTTTTTTAGGTTCTTTTATATATTTCTTATCCTGGATTTCATTAACAGGCTCTTATCCCTCAGCTCCCTAGCTATTCCCCTCTAGATTAGAGATGCCTTCTTGCTCAAGCCCTATTAGGTATGTATAACTTCCATTCTTAAAACTTTTTCTAGTCTCTACCCATTTCTTCCTTTAAAGAATTTACTTAGGTGTCCATTGGTATGAGATTTTATAGAATCATATGTCATTTCCTCATCTTCCCCCAATCTAGCTATAAGGATAATGTCTGAGAGAGTTTTATGACTCTTTATATTCACAAAAATCCTAGCATATTCAATCTTACTTTTTTTGCTATCATTTTATCCATATATATATAGTGATTAATATAGTTAGCAAGAGCACTCAAACCTTAAGTGACCAATATACTAGTAGTATTTCATGAAGGTTGATCTATATAGGCATTCTGTTTAGTGTCACTCTTTCAAGCTCAATCCTAGTTTTTAAGGTTACAAGAATAGAGGCTATTTTACCACATGCCAAGGACCAACCTCCATTGCTTACATTGTTGCAGTTTGGTTGGAAACTTAAAATAGGATGAGGGTTTCCTCTCCAAGGAGTACTTCCTCCATTCTTTTTATTTTCCATACCTTTATAGCCATTCTCTTATCCAAGGGAAGGGAGGATGTTTTTTATAGAAGAACCCCACCAACTCAAAAATCCATAATTTAGCACCTTCTTTTAAGAGGATTATATCAAGGTAGACCATCCTTTTGCCATCATCTTATAACAGGGGTGTAAATTATAGGTGAATATCATGGTTCTCCCTAACTACTTATTTCCAAGATACGGTAGGGTTGATGGATGAGCTTTCAAGGATTGCATTTAAAGGCTTTATAGTTCGTCAGATAGGAGTGATTGCCTAAATATTAGAAAATTTTAGTTAAAGGGCAAAGTTCTAAATTGACTGATTAGAGGGTGTTTTAGTCATGCTTAATGAGTAAAATATAAGTTTTTTCATAATAGAGCAAAAGCTACCTATATAGACCAACTTGACTAAGAAGCAGTTTTCAAGATAGGAAATAAGTAAGGGTGAGAAATGAAAAAGAGAGAAACGGTGAAAAAATGCCTTAGGTGTTTAGCAAAGGAGGGGAGGGACAATTCAACAAAAGGCAATTGGTTATTTAATTTTGTGTATAATGACTAATGAAATGAAATATCTCATTAAAGTATTAAGTAAACATTATGAACATGATTATTGCCTTCTATTATATAAGAATAAATTCAAAGTTCTATTTATTGTCACACTTGTTGAGTGGCTCAAGGCCCCTTAAACCTAAATATATTTTAGTCCTATTTAACTAAGTTTGCATGATTTGTTAAGAAACTCATGATCATATAAATTTAGAGGCAATGTTAGAAATAACATAGAGGACATGTTTTAATAAGAGTTATCACCTAACATTTCTAGGAATCATATCATATGTGATTGAAATGGATGTTATCTACCTAATTTAAGTTTAGTTTATTTGTTGACTGATTCAAGATCAACTAAATTTGAATATGATCCTAAGCTACTAAAGAGATTATAGTAATATTTCTAAAATTAAAGAGGGTTATTATTTCAAATAAAAGGGAAAGATCCCACAGACCGGGAAGCCCTTCCTCCTATATGGACAGAATCAACCATTTTTTTGCCCTTGGTGATAATAACCAAATATATGATTAAAGTCCTGATTTTATTTGGTTGTCATGGCATATAATCAAATACTTTATTTCCTTACATTATATTATGTTTTAAGTAGAAATTACCTTTGCTTAATATAATTGATACTAAATGTTAGTAAATCAAATTTCTTGAAAATAGGTTAGGTTTGGGAAGTTTTCTTAAAAATAGAAAGAAAATTTGTATATCTACTATGCAAAACATACTGTAATCCCTATTGATCCCTGTTATCAAAACATCAACAGGGATTGTAGCAATTTAAAAAGAAAAGTTGTTTTATAATTTTAATTTTAAAAAAATTAGTGAGACCGATCCATAGGTTGGCTCATTGCCATTCCCACTTAAGTAAAAGTAGTTGATCCAAGTTTACATAAATATTTTGTATGTGATGGATCAATGGAGACTTACACTTAAAACAAGTGAAAAAAAATACAATGATAGATAACAGAGAAAATCCTTTTATTCCATATTGGTTAAATCAATATTATGAGAATAATAAAGTTACATACAAGGATATGTGTACCCTTTTGGTTATGACCAAATCAACCTTTGTTGAAAGGTTGATGATTGTATATGATAGAGTCATACATATAAATGAAATATTAATTTAAAATTTAAAAATTACAAATAAAATTAATCTAAGTAAAAGTTATGCATTTAGAATGCTAAAACACTTTAATAAGATCGATGTAGTGATTTTTGAGTTTTAAATCTTGTTGGTTGTCTTAAGGGAATGAGATTCTCTAGTAAATACCTATAAAACTAAATACCATAAGAGCAAGGATTTGTACAAGGATGAAAATGCAATATAAGACATTATATGATGCATTATTTATTTATTCTATAACTAAACCTTATACAACTATTTACCTTCAAAAGTTCCAATTAAATCAATTAGTAAGATTACATATTAGTTATGAAATGTTAATACTTTAAAATAGTCAAATTTAATGATTCTAGATGTAATACTTTGTTGAAGCATATATTATCCAATAAGTTCAGAATAAAGTAGGATAATAGAAGGTTATGATCTCATAAGTTAGATATAATCTTATAGAACCTATTGAACAAAGTATTTATTTCAAGTTATATTTATAGGAGAATGGTTCTCAAGATAAGTAGTAGGAGTAAGATGAAATTTGAAAGGTTCAAATCTTAAGAAAATGATCAAGCTTTATAATAAGGTATATATTATGATTCATGCTTTATTATATTTTATGAGTTAATAATGTTATAGAATTTAACTAACTTTGAATTTCAAAAAATTGAACAAAATTGTTTTGTTCTTATTAAGTTGTGCATAGGATTAGATCCCACCCTGATTTCCTAATGGTAGCATAATTTATTTATGCTTCATTAAGAACTTTGCTAGCATAATAAATAATATGAATTTTCTTATCCTAGTTTTAGCCTAATAAAGCTCCCAGGAAATAGTCACTAGCATCACACATCAACTCAAAGAGGAGGTTATAATTAGGTACGACCATTATAAGAGTCAAAATTAGGTCCTTTTTCATCCTACTAAAAGCAATAAAATTCATTAGTGAATTCAAAAGGGACAAATTTTTGTGACAAGAGACATGAAGGTTGAGTAATTTTAGGGAAATGCTTTATAAAACAAAGATATAACCAAACGTATATATGAAAAATCTTAACTACACAAAATTAGTTCAGAGGTTGTAATCTTCCTATAACTTCCATTTTAGTTCTTTTCACCTCGATCTCATATCTAGAAATCCTATATCCTAGCACAATTCCTTCGCTTAAAATGAAACTTCAATTTTCCTAATTAATTACCAAGTTGGAGTCTTCAAATTGTCATCACATATGCTCTATATTAATAAACAAACATAAAAAATCAATAAAATCTAAAAAGTCATCCATGAATACCTTGATTGGTTTCTTTACCATACTAGAGAACGTAGTTTTCATACAATATTAGAATATGGCTACAGAATGTATAACATAAAGGGTATCCTCTAATAAGAAAATGTATAGTAAAGAGATGTAAATGTCATTCTCACTTGAACCTTTAGTGTAACTAGAATTTAATTGTATCTCAAGTATTCATTAAGAAAATAGTAAAATTCATATCTTGCTAATCTTCTAATGTTTAGTGAATAAACTGTAGAGGTAAGTGATCTTTTCTAGTAGAATCAGTTAACTTTCTGTAATCAATGCATATTCTCCACCTAGTAATAGTCCCAGTGGGGATCAATTCATCCTCCTTATTGGTTACAATGGTCATGCCCCCTTTCTTCAATATAACCTACACGGGCCTCAAATAAAAACTATTAGAAATAGGATATACAATTCCTGCATCAAAGATTTCAATTACCTTAAAGCACAAAACTTCTTTTATATTTGGATTAAGGCATCATTTATTCTTCATAATAGGCTTATGATTATCCTCCATAATACCATAATGATTCAATAAGATAAAAAAGATGAACTAATGACACAAATATCATGGACAGTCTATATAATTGTTATCCTATACTTTCTTGGAACCCTAACCAACTTATTTTCCTATGCACAACTCTAAAGAAGAAGAAATAATAACACGATACCTATTATATTCTCCTTGATATGCATACCATGAATACGAAGGATACTATTTCAATTCATGCAATTTGATCATTCTAAATCTCCTCTACCCCCATCTTTATAACAATGTTTTTATATGACTATCCATTGTTGATGAAAGTTTTCTTTAGTAAAAGTCTTAATTTGTATGTTTTGATGGTTTTGCCCTATCGATGTAAGGGTTTCCTATGACTATCCATTGTGATGTTATGTAAGGTTTGGCTTAAGTTAATGAAATTCTTTAATTTCTAAAACAATATTGTTTACAATATTGTGTATCAAGATTAAATAAGAAAAATATCTAGAAAACTCCATAAGAACTTGGATAGCTGCAATGGAAATATTTATCATGAAGTACTCAGCCATTCTTAAGATCTACACAAAATCAACATCTGTGGAGACTCATAAATAATACGCTCCAAATTACATTCAAATTTTCAAAATTCTTAATTTAATCAAATAAAAGATAAAAGATAAAATTTAGTTAAAATAATACATAAATAGAACATTCTAAACATCCTAAACCTAACTATATATATAGATATAAGTAGGTCCAAGGTAACTTGGTTATTGGTCGAAAGCTCGAGTTTAGGTCTTATACTATTAGGTTCTAAGATAAGAGTGACATCAAACACCTTTTATTATTAGTTCCAGTTTTGTTATACTTCTTTAGGGTCTTGCTCACTCATAAGATCGATGTCATTTTAACAGTTGCAAATGTCTATTCTCATATACCAAAGCTCTCTGTTCCTAGTTTTCCTATAGTTGGATCCTCAAAGTTGAATTTTTTTTAGAAGTTCATTGAAAAAGCATTGGTTTTCTTCTTTATCCTTAATTGATGCTTCAACTCAAATCTGTTTTATCTTCTCTCAACTAGGTCTTCTCCCTTATGACCTTTGACTCATTAACCAATATATGTATACATGTATGAACTCAAAAAGTAGAAGAACAATAACCTAAACTTATCAAACAGCCTTGAACAAAGAAACTAAGTTGGGTAAAACACAAAGACTAACAGAGAATCTCAGAAATTTTAACCCCTCAATAAAAAATTAAATTTAGAATATTGAGTTACCTCCCAATATCAATTTTTTAGATGTCTTTTAGTTAGACTTACCTTTACATTTAGCTATTTACTCATCTAGGATTAACATTTAGATGAGCCTATTTTCATTTTGTATAAAACAAAAAAGTAAAAGGAATTAGTAAGATAAATATGTGAATCTCCTATGTATGTATACCGATAATAAGAAGGTAATTTATCAAACTCTAAGTTAGGTGCTTATTTAGTAGAAGGTAAGGGTTTCAACTCTCCTTTTAACCTAAAATCATTATTTTTAATGACATGCTCCTCCTCTTTTTCCTGAAGTTTAAAGGCTTTATATTTTTTTCCCTAAATCATCACTGTAGGCATTAGGACGTCTTTCACACTAGGATATGCTGATTCCATCCTACAATAGTCCTTATCAAAGGTAGGATGCCATTTTAATGTTTAGCAGAAATGAAACTTTACTTTTTATTTTCCACCTAAAACTTAAGCTTTCCCTCAATGACATCAATTACCACCACTTTAGTAGCTAGGAAAGGTCTTTATAGTATGATGGGGACCCTAATGTTGTACTGTATATCCATCATGGGAAATTTGGTTAGAAAAAATAATTTTCCAAATTTCACAAGTAGGTCTTCCACAACCCCAATTAGATACTTGATGGAATGATTCATTAGCTTGAGTGACACGTTTATTGGCTAGAGATCTAATATTACTAACTTCTAAAAAATAGATAAAGGCATTATATTTATATAACACTTAAATCAGATAAAAATTTAAATGGTTTAGAATCATAAAATTTGTAAGGAATACTGAAACTCTATGGATCCTTCAACTTCTGGGGTAAAATACTCCTCTGATTTTCTTTTGTTGAAGATGATATCCTTAAAAAGCCTCACATAAATGACATTGATTAGAAATGGAATTGGCAATGATTTCATCATGTTCACTTTTGCTTCATTCTCTATATCAACACCGAGATGAAAATGAAACTGATGTCGATCTTTTATTGTTTTATCCATTTGCTGTCTCTTCATTAAGTTTTCCTAACTTCATCACTTTCTTATCTCTAGCAACTTTAGATTCAAGTTTTGTGCCACTTCTAAGTGTAATGCTAACACTTGATATCTAGGATTTATCTTAGTTTTACTCGAAAGCCTTCCTTGACCTCTTTCACTTATCTCCTTAGCCAGTTGGCCCATTTGCACCTCTAAATTATAAACGAATGCACTTATATTTTACATTATATTGACCAATTTTTCATCAAATTCATAGATGAATACATTATATGTTTATACCAGTTTTCCAACAATGTATTGACAGTCGACACGAGTTACTTAAACACCTTCCTTATCCAATTGTCCTGTGGTGGATGTTATTAAAACTAAGGTCTATTTTTGAACTTAAGTAATTACATTGGTCTCCTTACTCTTACTTCTTGCTCTTCAGCTAAAAATTTTAGGATGAATCATCCATCTCAAATTATATATGTTAGAGGAGGGTTAATTCTTCATATGTTTCTTTCCTTCATAGGCAAACATGTAGTTTGTGTCCTCACTATAAGTCAATGTTAGCTCAATATTCCTACATGCATTGGAAGGATACCCATATATGATATGTTGTTAACATGCCTTACTGTTTCCTATATCTTAATTCATAAGCATCTTCATCTTATTTGAGAAATCAGCCATTTATGACATCAAATATGAAACTACTTAAACCTCTTTCTCATTACCACTTTATTGATAAATTTCTTGTCAAGGTTTTAATAATCTTCTTGATTTCTTTAACAGTTTTTCTATAAATAGTACCTTGTGTAGCTGTGTCAACTAAGATCTGACATATTAGTGTGAGGTCATAGTAAAAGAATTACATTCCCAACTATAAAGAATATTAGTGATTTTGGTACTGAATAAGCAAAGTTTTGTATCTTTCCTAAGCTTCATGAAATGCTCCCTCTTCTTTCTATGAAAAGCTCTAAATCTTCCTTCTTAACTTGGTGGTCTTATGTAGAGGAAAAATCTTAACATGAACATATTTAAACCCTGTCATATTCCTACAAAAAGTCCAGCTTGATTGAGATCAACCATGTCATTGTTCAATCTCTCATGAAATATGGGAAGTACCTCATCCGATTCTCATCTTCTGTGAAGCAGTTTAATGGAAGTGTTTAGATTACCAAATAAAACTCTTTAATAAATGTGGTCATGTCTTTACTACATGATCTACTAAAAGTCAAAAACAAGTGCAGATGCACTTGCTTAAGCTTATATTTCCTTACCCTTTGACTCAATCTAATATATAAGGGACTTGCATTAATCACTAGTAATTGTATGTCTCCTATACATATCCTTTGTGGCTATTGTTGCTCTAGACCAACCGCTATATCCTCTTAATATGCAACCATCTCTTTTCACCTTATTGCTTTATATGTTTTCTACAACTTTGATCAATTTAAGGATCAAATTGAAGTAAGGAATCTAAGTTGTCACTCTTAAATCTCTTATCTTGCAGTAGGTACCTACAATAAACAAAAGAGATCAAAAGTAAAAGAAAATAAGAACAAGAATAAAAGTTAAAAAGACTAAAATAAAAAAGTAGTAATTATAGCACCCAAGAATGGCGTCAAAAATTTTTATGTACTTTATATTTACAATCACATTATGTCAATTATAGCAGGTTTATACACTATAGTGATACCAAAGTATTGATCACATGGAGAAATAGTCACTAAATCTATTAATTTTAGTTAAATAAATAAACTAAATAAAAAAAGAATTGATGAAAAGAATACTGCAACATCCCACTACCATAGGGTACATACCCAAACATTCAGGAACATTCAAGTACATATCCTATGATAATGGCATGATAGAGCAAAACAGATCCAACTTACAAATGGCATCATCTAACATAATCAAAAGTCATCAAATTTTAAAATCATTATTGCATTCATTCACAACTATTTACATTGTCTTCATTAGATGAATATATACAAAACCTGATACAGGTTCTAGCAAAATCTACAAAATAAAAGCTATAACTCTCT
>JAOTAY010000007.1:586236-602299 GCA_025629805.1 Erythroxylum baracoense | reverse complement strand
CAATTTGTCATGAACGCACGTACACTAAATTCTTATATGCACATAACTCACTATTCACTACTGCATGAGCATGTGATGTGGTAATTTACCACATCTGGGCCCGTTTCTTGGGTCCGACCCGTTCTCTGGAAACGGGATGTTACATACATGAACACAAGGAGCGCGCGAAGAACAAAAGAAGTTACTGAAGACGAATTTCCCGACATCAAAAGACATAAAAGAGAGTTGAGAAGGGCTAAGTGTCTAAACTTTTCACAACAAGATATGGTTGAAGAAGGAAAGTAAGGAGGACCAGAGAGAACTCTGATGGATTTCATGAGGCCAAAATTTACTCCTCAGGGAGTGGTCAGGGAGTGGCAAGATCAGTGGTCTAAGCGAACAATTTTGAGATAAAGTAGACGCTCCTCAACATTCTACAAAATAGTGTACAATTCTACCGGCTATCCAATGAGGATCCAAACGAACACATCAAAATTTTTTTAGAAATCTGTGACACTTTCTATTTCAATGGAATGTCTGACGATGCAGTGAAGCTAAGATTGTTTTCTTTTACGTTGAAATATCAGGCTAAAGCATGTTACAAATCGCTGAATTCAGGACAGATAATGACTTGGGAGTAGCTTACCTAATCATTCCTCGCCAAGTATATCTCGTTAACGAAGACGAAGAGGATTATCAAGGAGATTATAATTTTTTTAACAGAAAGACGGGGATTCTCTTTATGAAGCTTGGGAGAGATTTAAAAAACTACAGAGAAGTTGTCCCCATCACAACCTTCCGAGAGAATTCCTACTTCAGTCATTATACAATGGAGTGAATCCGGGCACGAGAGGATCCATCGATGCAGCAGTTGGAGGTTCATTAATGAAGAAGATTGTGGAAGTAGCTTATGATCTCTCAGAAGAGTTGGTAAGTAACAGCTGCATGTGGTCGAGTGAGAGGAGTAAACAGGGGCAGAAAGAACAAAAAGATATGATGCCCATTAACTCTATTACTGCTTTGTAGACTTCGATCACGGCTCTTACGAAGCAGCTGAATAACATGCAAGGAGCATCCTTCTCTATAGTGAAGGTGATGCACGTTCAATGTGAGTTGTACGGGCAAAACAACCATTGCTCAGTGGAGTGTTTCCTATTGAGAACTGGTGGTACTGAACAGGTAAGTTACCTAAGCCAGTCGCAGCGAAGTAACAACCCATACTCCAATACTTATAATCTGGGATGGAAAAACTATCCAAAATTTTCTTAGAGTAATAACAATGCAGGTGGCTAAGTGAGATCACAAGGACCGTCGAGATTCCAGCAATTGAATTGGAGCGATGGAAAGTAAAATGGACAAGATGATGGAAGTGTTGGGGTCCAAACTGACAGCTTAAGAGGAGAATCAGAAGAGAATGTTTGCTAGTTAGGAAGAAAGTCAGAAGAGGATGGAAGCGAAATTTAACCAAGTCATGAAGAATAATACCTCATCGATCCATAACTTGGAAGTTCAGGTAGGTCAACTTGCTAACGCGTTATCTTCGAAAAATACGGGTAGCCAGTCCAGTAACACTGAGGTCAACCTGAAGGAAAGAATCATGGCCCTCACTTGAACGGAGAAAAAGGAAAGTGAACATAAGGAGAAAGACGGAGTCAAGAGCGAAGTACATGTAGTTTTGGAAGTCCTTTCGAGTGAACTAATAAACGAGCCGATTAGGGAACTTCAACTTGGACTTCCACATTAGATTTTTGCTCAGCAGAAGTCATCTTTAAGTGGAGCAGCAAAGAATTCCAAAGAGGTTGAGTTGAGCAAGATGACAGATATCACAAATTAACTTCAAACAAAGCTCATGTTAAAGGAACCAATGAAGAAAGAGGTCAACGAACACATATCAGAAGGAAGTCCACATATAGCACAAAAGAAAGAAGACCCAGGGGATTTCTTCATTCTAGGCAGTATAAATGGGATTGAGATAGCTAGGGCCTTTGTGTATTTGAGAGCTAGTATCAACATGATGCCATATATATTTAGTCAGAAGTTGGGTTTATAAGAGCCAGATCCCACTAAAATATTGGTGAAAACGGTCAATAAAATAGTGCATTAGCCGAAGGGGATCATCAAGAATGAGCAGATATTGATTGATAAATTTATCTTCCCTACAGATTTTTGCATACTGGAAATTGGAGAAGATGTAGAAACACTAATGGTTCTTAGGCGACCGTTCCTAGCTACGTTTGATAATTGATATGGATGGGGGAGAATTAACACTGAGATTTGGGAAGGAGAAATTAACTTTCAAGGTATCCAAGAAAGACTATCGTTCTCCCTTACCCCATCGAATATCAAGGAATCTAAACCCCAAAGAGCATGGGAAGATATTGAAGACCTTGGGAATGCATCCAGGAAGAAACGATCGGGCAGGAGAAGGTATAGTAAGGAAAACAACAAGGAAGGTGGAGTACATACCGAGTTGGCTCATATATAGAGTTTGAGATTAGCTTCTGTACTACCACCATACCAGTCATTTTAACTGCCTTAAGCAAAAAGAAGAGTTTAGCTACAGACGTTAAAAGAAGCGTTGCATGGGAGGCACCCATGGAATTCTACTCCTTTCTAATTTTTTTGTTTATTTATTGATGTGGTTTTTCAGTTATGATTATGCTTGAATTGAGGTTTATTGATGTTTAATTTGGTTTTCATTTAAAGTTCAACTTGTTTTTTTTTCGAAATTCTTGATGATAATATTAAATTGATGTGTTTGTAGATTTTGGGATCATAGATAACCAATTTAAGCTTAAAAGAAGGTTTGGAATCGTGAGAATCACCTCATCCCACGATCATGGGAATTACGGGAATGCCCACGTCTAGAGGGAAATTTAACTTTCCCTCTCCTTTCTTCTTTACCCATTCTTTAAAATTTCACTCCTCTCTTTAACCCACAAAATTCTCTCTCTAACGCCACACGATATATTTGACATATCGTATTTAAGACGCTATGAGAATTTGGAGCTCTATTATATGGAACTCCGAAATCCTTAGACACATACTGCAGTGAGAACTAGGAGGGGCACCAATACAGTCGCCTCCTGACCTTCCACATCCTGAGCAGTCCCGGAGCCAGTAGAGGAAGTAGCAGAGGAGGAACCGAGTACACCAGTCGAGGTTGACCGATTTCAACAAATCCTTGACCAGATGGCCTCTAATCAACAGCAAATGATATCCCAAATCAATGAGCTCGGCACCCAAATGCAGCAAGTCCACAAGGAGCAGCGTAGCCTAAAGAACAGGTTCCTCGATTTCTGTCAGAGGAACAATTTCAAAGTTACTTCACGAACACCACCTCCACCATCATCTGAATAAGCTTTTCTTACCCCTTTTACTTTTAATTTGTGTCATTTTATTTTGTTGGGTTTCATATCATTCTCTTTTGTTTGGCTTACTGTCATTTTTGTTTGGTTTCATGTCATTTGTGTGTTTTAATTTCTTTTGTTTGGTTTGAGGTCATTTTCCCTTATTTGGTGGTTGACTTGTCTCAATGAGGACAATGTGAACTTTAAGTGTGGGGAGGTGACAATGACTTTCACAATTGCATTGTTTGCATTTTGTTAAATAGGATACATGTTTAGGCATATCATTTGCTTTGTGTCAACAATATAACCATATTTGAATCATTCTAATGGATATTACCATGAGATTCTGTCATGCTAGTTGGAATTAGATTGAATGCATGTTTAAACTTGGATAAGGCTACTTGACTAGAAAGTGAACCATATAGAGCGATGAAAAGTAGTTGGTTACATAAGCTTAGTAATAAATTGACATTTGAGTAATGAGGTAGTGTAGAGATGCATAATGAGTTTTCATTTGAGCCAATGTGAGGATTGAGCCATATGACTCCATCCGTAGTCATTCTATTTCTTTGTTGAGTGATATTTCCTTAGGTTATTGCCTTCAGAACTAGCCTTGAATCGGTTTGAATCTACTATATGCACGCTTACTAGAGATGATTTAGGCCTTTTTTGTGTTAACCATTGGCTTAAATAACCTACCCTTTGTGTTATCCCTTGCTACCCCTGTTGAGCCTTAACCTTTTGTTTCTTGAAAACACCTAAAATTTTAAAACATGAAACCTCATTAACCTACCCATTCACAAGCTTCGTAAAGTATTAAGTAATACATTAGATAGGATCACAGTGAAAATTTTACCGAGATGAGTTGAGTATATTTCTACCTGTGGATTACAGTGTATATAGTGCTATTTTGAGTCATAATTCTTTCATGTATTTAGAAAAAATAAAAATGAAAGAAAAATGAGAAAAAAGAAAGGAAAAGAAAAGAAAAAGGAAGAACAAGTGAGTAGCATCAATAAGTGCAGAATATTAGTTATATTTGTATATCTTAGAGTTACGTTTTCTTATCTCGTTTTATTCGCTTTTTACTTTACAAATGCTTGTGTTAACTTTTTTCTTTTCCCTCTCTACCCACTTTAACCCTTACTATATTACAACCCTAAACAAGTCCTTTTGATCTATTTATGCATGCAATCATTGTAGAGGAGAATTGGTGTATTAGTAAGCCTATGGTAGTGTAGTTTTCAATAGGAAGTTTGAGCAAAACACTAAACCTTAAACACTTGAGCGAAATGAGTGAAAACTGTAAGGAAGATTCATTTGTGCATCTTTACTTATCATTGAGTGATTGTGCCAATTGTGAGTTTGCTTATATACACCAATGAAAAAGTAGTCACAATATGTGCATTAATTTGATATTTGAGTTGCTTTAATTTGAGGGATTGTTTTTGATCTATGCGAAAATGAAATAGTAGAATGGATTGGTTGTATTTATTTTGCGTGAGGACAAGCAAAGATTCAAGTTTGGGGATGTTGATAGGTGTGCATTAGGATATGTTTTTATAGGCAATTGGCATGTGTTTTCTAGCATAAGTGTTGTTTATTATTTTAGTTTAGGATTCATTTTGTATGTTGTCATTAAGTTTGATTTCCATTGTTGTTCTTCTGTGTTTGATGCTAATTGAGGGTAAGAATTGATTTTTTTATGTAGGAAGGAAGAGGGAGCAACTTGGAGGTTGAACAAAAGATCAAAGAAGAGAAGACAAGGAGAGCGCATCTAGGACAAATTCCCACATTCGTGGGAATCACAACAGAAAATGAGAAATGCATCTGTGTGAAATTCCCACGGGCGTGAGAATTGTAATTCGAGGCAATCTGCGAGGCTTTATTAAACTTAGGATTTTTGGACTATAAAAACATCATTAAGCCTCCATCTTCAGAAGAGATGACACCCACCTGTAGAAACACCATCCTTGAGTGGAGAACATACATTCGAAGCATTAAGGAGGGATTGAAGACAAGGATCATCATGAAGATTGGGCAAAATAGCACATTAACATCAAAATTCTAGATTTTGGCAAAGAAAGAAGGAGTCTTTTTATTTAATTTTCTTTCATTCTAATATTCTCTATTCTTTGGAAAAATGGTTTATTTGATTGTTGATGATGTTATGGAGACCATGTTAGGTTGATTTTGTTTTAGGGATTAATTTTGAATTACTTCGTCAAAACTCATATTTTATTGGATCGAATGAAGTGTCTTTGATGATTGTTGTTCTTATTTGTCATTTTGCAACAAATCGAGAGAGTGAGTGAGATGAGATTCATGTAGGATTGTACAATGAGAGTTAGCGACCTATAGTTTAGCAATCATTATGTCAATTGAATAATTAGAAGAGAGATTTCGATTAGTCAATTGATCACCCATAGGATAGCTTAATTACTAGTTGAATCGGTAGAGTCATTGGGTAGGTTGAGAGATCGTTCAATCGATTCCCGTTAATTCGATTAGGGTAAAATAGTTACACCTTGAGAGAGGGTAATTAATACATTAAAAAATCTAGGGTGAGACACTATTCAATCAATACAATGGAAGGGAGACAAAATAAGAAAAAAGTAATCTCTAGCACTTAGATTCTTGTATTTAGATTTTCTGCAATTGCGGTATTGTCCATTATTTACAATAGTCTTTTAATTTAATTTTAATTTAATTTCTAGATTATTTTCATTTCACAATTTATTTTCTTAAACAAAGTTATATCTAAATTAAGCGGTGTCTAGGCATCAATTCCTGTGGGATCGATATCTGCTCTTTTTACTACAAGTCACAACCCGTTCACTTGCAATTTTTGAGCGTAAAACAAGTAGATATGTTTTACCATCAACAATTGGAAGTGTTTCATTGAATGTGAATGAGCAAGAAATAAGTGATACTCAACAAATTTGTTGAATGTCAGATTACTGGAATTTTTATGATATATTTATTGTTTGCTCTTGTGATGGAAAATGTTTATGAATAAAATGAGTCGAGAATGATTCTTTATTTTTTGAAAATACGTGTGATGGGTAAAAAAATTTGCGATGAGTTAGATTGACTATCCTAGTATGCCGCTCTCATAAAGTATGTTCTCGAATACCAACTGTAGGTTTGGGAATATACCCTGTGAGAGTGGGGTGCTACAGAGTTAGTATTAGAGCCTAGGTTTAGTATCTTACATGAAAATTTTGATTCAAAATATGTGTGAAGGTATATGTATTTTAGACATGTCATAACATACAGTGGCTACTAATCCCCAGTTTGAGTCACATTTACATGAGTCACACACATGAACATTCATTGAGAGTTTAAGCTATTAGAAGCAATGAGAAAAATGATGATCTATAAGAGTGTAAGAAAAGGAAAGTTTGTGGATATCTAGAAATAAGAAATACAACATTGTTTGATATGATAGACAAATATTCAATATATTTGTAATTGTGGTTTTATCATCAAATATGACATCAATATTGCACTGTGGTTATATATATCTTTGAATTGATATAGATGTGAATACATTGTCGTGGATTGATTGAGGAAAATAGAGATACAAGTATAAATGATCAGATTTAAAGTGTACAAGTAAAGAGAAATGAAAACAAAATTTACTATGACATTGAGAAGTTGAACTTAGAATTGAAGTGATTGTTTGATTAATACGATAAAAGCTATGATTTAGTATAAAGTTACGTTAATGGATTCATGATTAAAAGTTCCTGATGGTTATGCATCTATAATTCTGAATTGATTGAGAACATACATATGTAAGATGAAATAAATGATAATTGGAAGATGAGATGAATGATAGCGATATTTGTAGAAGTTCTCAAGGTTAAGTTAACTAGTTATTATGAGTGCATATATGATAATGTTATCACCTTAATAAGTGATATTATTAAGCACTCATGTATTATATGCTTGGAGATGGTATAGGAAGTAATCTATGATCTATTGAATACCTTTTAGTCATAATTCCCATAGTTAAAATTTTGAGATGAATCAGAGTAGTGCATGAAAACTTTTATAGTGATCAATTGGGGATAGATTGAAAGTGTAAACGATGTTACTATATGTGATGAGTTCAAGGAAAGAGAAGCAGGGCACGATCATGGCATAGTGCCCACGATCCTGGCCAAGATTATTTGGTTCTGTCATGATCGTGGAAAAGTCCCCACGATCGTGGCTAGTTCCACGAGCTTCTGTCATAATCATGGGAAGGTCCACCACAACCGTGGGCAGGCACGAAGAGAGAGATGTTGTCTAGAATTAATTGAGTTTAAGGTATCAATGGCGTACGATATTAATTGGTGATTTTTCGCAAATACATCTTTAGACAAGATGTAATGATATTGATGGTATATACCAAAGTATTAGAGTAAATAAGTATGCCTTCTATTTCACTAAGCTTTATTACAAAGAATATTCGGATCATATAAGATATGATAGAAATTGATCTTATTAAGATATCATGAATAGTTGAAATAGATCTTATTGAAGTATTAAGAATGGTTATGAAGCAATGATGAATATAGTTGACTAATAAAGAGTATGTAAAGAGTATAGATGATTGAGGAGAGAAATATTCTTTTGATAGATACTTTCATCAAATTATATCATGTAAGTCAAATGTTCCATTTCTAGAAATGAATGACTATTAAACAAATCGGAAGTGAATATTAGAGTCCTATTTCTAACTGAGACTTATTTATAAAAAGTTAAATATGATATAGAGAGTGCCTGTATTTTGAGGATGCAAAGTAGCCCAACTATGTTATTAGGTTCATGAATTGGAGAAGATGTTGTTGCTATTGCTAAAGGAACTTAGATTCACAATGTACTCGATATTCATATATTCAAAGATACCATTTAGATTTGACATATGTGTTCAGACAAGTTGAGACTTGTAAATGAATTGAAATGTGTGGAGAAACTAGTCATCATTCGACAGAAGAAGTCATCATGAACTAGTTGGAATCAAAATTGCTTTGAAAAAAATGGAGACATTATATGTAAGGTGAAACATTCAGATTTATACAGATCATTAAAGTTTGAGAAAATTTATTGAGTTTAAAAGATTTGAGTATGAGACAGAGATAATGGATAGAATTACTTAAAGATTATGATTGTACAATTGAGTAGTATCCTGATAAAGCTAATGTAATAACTGATCCATTAAGTAAAAAATCCAGTAATAGTGGAGCACAAATTCAGATATTGAGGTTACCAAATCTAGTGTAATAAAGAGTATAGAATGTTAAGTTGAATTTGGGGAAAAATGAAGTGTTATTAGCCATATTGAATTCAAGATCCGTTTTACATGAAAGGATTAAAAAAGCGCAAAGTAAGAATTCAAATTTTGTAAATCTTATTGAGAAATTGAAAATAAATTCAAATTTTGAGTTGAATTGGAAAAATGATACCTTGTGATTGAAGTAAGGAGTATGTGTACTCGATATAGATGATTGAGGAAAGAGATTTTTGGAGGAAACACACATAGTAGCCTATATTATACATCCTAACAATAATACGCTAAAACAACATTTAGAGGCCAAGGAAGAAGAAGCAAGTGGCTGAATGTGTGGCTAAATGTTTGATTTGCCAACTATCTTAACTGTTGGAGATATGCGTAGAGCTTATATTTTGGAGTTCTTAGGAGCATAGGATCAATATTCAACTATGATTGAATTCGATTATAATAGTCATTGTCATAGTGGTATCAGTAGGACACTGTATGAGGCGTAATACGACAGAAAGATTCGTCCGCCTTTATATTGGGATGAAGAGGGCCTAAGGATTGTTAAAGGCCCAGAATTGATTCAAGATACTATTAATAAGTTAAATTGATCTATAGTAGAAATTAAGTGACTCAAGATAGACAGAAGTTCGATAAAAAGGGTAAATTAAGTCGAAATGTATTGGTCCATATGAAGTTATTGAGAAAATAGGGCCATTGACTTATGAGTTAGTATTACCAAAAAAGATGTCTCAAACTCACACCGTGTTACATGTGGGTATGCTTTGGAGATATCGGTATGATCCGAAATATTTTTTATTAACACAGGAAATGAAATTGCGAGTAATCTGAGTTATATTGAGGAACTAGTTAAAATGGTGGGATATCTGAATAAGCAGCTGAAAAATCGAGTGATTCCACCGACTATAATCACTCGGAAGAAAACAGTCAAGTGGAGAAGTTATATGGAAACGGAGGAGCA
The DNA here is from genome assembly GCA_025629805.1 of Erythroxylum baracoense. NCBI lineage: Eukaryota > Viridiplantae > Streptophyta > Magnoliopsida > Malpighiales > Erythroxylaceae > Erythroxylum > Erythroxylum baracoense. Next base: position 592,719 of record JAOTAY010000007.1, on the reverse strand, counting down.
TATGAGGAAACAATACCCCTACCTTTTTTAACAATCAGGTAAGAATTTCGAGGATGAAATTTATTAAGGGGCAACGATTGTAACATCCCGTTCCCATACTAAGGGTTAGAACCCTAGATTTCTATACATGAGAAATAACAATAAGATAATTAGAAAATGTATCTCATGTTCATGCATAATATTAGCATACACACACACACACGTGATTGTTGAAAATTGCACATATTACAATGACTATTCATGCACTCATTTGACATTTTTCAAGTATGAATGATTCTAATGTGATTATGATGTGAATAATGAATAAATTGTGTTGAAAATTGGTTTGATGAATTATATTATTGATTTAGAATTTCTGGTGGAAATTTAGAGAATTTATGATAATTATCAATATTTTTGGACTAGGAAAAATGTCATGTGGCAAGATAATTAGTAAATGGCAGTAGAAATAAATGTCAAATGGCAGTAGAAATTATTGATAAGTGACATTAAGATTTAATGACAAGTATCATTGAAAGTTGGGAGACAATTGGTATAGAAATTAAGAGATAAATGGACTGATTACTAAGAAATGTGTAGTAGCATAAGCAAGAAGGCATTAGCATTTAACTTGGTTATTAAATGGTGAGTGTCATGACATGTACGACACCCACCAAGCAACTATCCTCCTTGCTTATAACCCACGATTTTTCTAATTAAATGACCATCTCCTTTGTCTTTCACTTAAGCAAAATACTCTAATCTTCTTCCTTTTCTCTCAAGCTACGACACGCTCACTCTCACCCTCACTCTCTCAACATTCAGCTTGTGCTAACCCTTCACCTTACCACTTTAACACCTTGTTATCTTCTTTATATTGATGGAACTCACTTCCATTCCATCTTGTTCTTACATTTATATACGATAATCATGAAAAGCTTGGAAGCTAGGGTTTCATGGTGATTTCAAGAAGATTAGAGATAAACAAGTAAGTAATGTATTAATCTCCATGGGTGTCTAAATAGAAGCATATATGATGATAGTTTGGTGATAAAATGATCATGAAGAAATGAATGTGTTTATGTCTTGTTTTCGTATAATTTATGAACAATAATATATGGTCTGTTTGATGGAAGTCTTTGAAATGGAATTAAAGTGATTTTGATGAGGAAATGAAGTAGAAATGATGGAATATACATAAGATGTTTGGATTTAGTAAGTGAAGGTTTAAAAATATGGAAAAATGCAGGAAAAAGGGAAAGCCATGATTGTGGCACTCATCCCATGACTGTGGACAGATGCATTAGCTTCTGTCACAATTATGGGGAGGTATCCCACGATCGTGGGTGAGGTCTAGAAATGATGATTTCAGTTTTATGCAATTTTTGAACCAACAAATGATAAGGTACTCTCTTATGATACATTTAGATTAGAATGGAGATGAAAATGATAAGGAATTAAGCTAAGAATGAAGAACTAAGTATAAGATGGTTTACTTGTAATATATAAGAGTTAAAACCTAGAAAATTGGGAGAAGAATTAGTTGGGAATCTTTCGGATAATAGAATCCACGATCGTGGGAAGAATTGCAAGAATAGAAAAAAAGTGTTATGTTGACAAATCCCACGATCGTGGGAAGTCATACACGATCGTGGGAATGACTTTTACATGAAATATGCTTCCTTTATATGAGGATTGAAACAAAAAATGGTTAGGTATTTTCCTATAGTTCATTTATGCTTGAATGAAGCTTAAATTGAACCTTGTTTAATAATGGATTAAGTGATTAAATGTGTGATATGTTTAAGGAGATAATTGAGGTCATAACTTAAGAATGAATTGTTAGATATGAAGCATTCAAATATGGAAAATTGGAGATGCTATAGAAATGAAACTGATCTTATAATGGCTAATGTGATTCAAAGGAGATGAGTAATGTGTATTGAGTAAGAATAAGAACTTGGAAAGTTTGTGATCATATAATGCTAAAAAAGAAATGATGAATGATTGAATTATGCTATTACAATAACCAAGTTCTTTGAGGTATAATCCTAAATGCAAGCTAGACATACACAAATGATATTGTTTAAATGATCAAGAGATGTGATTAAAGAAACATACCTGGAATAGTCAAATTGAGCATGCATTATACATTATACATTACACATATACATATGTGTATAACTGAATGTTTATGTGATTATACGAATTAGTAATGTGTGTACAATGTGTGTATTGCAAGAAGTAACGTTTCCGAATCATGGAAGCAAATGCTAATCTGGAGCGTACTGTGAGTCGACCTAGATGGTCTCACTTTAATTGATTAAATTTCTGTATTGTATTATTATAGATGTGAATATGATTGTGATAATTCCAGACATTAATAGTCTGAGGAGTTTGATAAAATGTGAATGAATTGGAAGTGTTTCATTGAATATGAAAGAGCAAGAAATAAGTGATACTCAACATATTTGTTGAATATCGAACTTAGGTTCGATGATATGTGAAAGTGACTGTGTAAAGTGAAATAAAGTGACTGATTGAACTTATGTGATTTGATGTATTCCACTATATGATTGCATGATCAGATAAAGGCAGTTGTTATCGGAGTAGCCACCAAAAAAGAACTTAAAGATCAAAATGTGATTAATAACCAAAGCCTCATTATGTATAATGAGCCCGGTATCCCCAACGGATATGGGACAATTATAGGCACTCAGTCACAACAACATAACAATTGAAAGTGAGTCTCAGGAGCATTGTATATATATTTGATATGTATGTTTTAAATGATCGAAATAAATATTTTGAATGATTCTGAATGTGAAATATGAAATAAGTGAATAAAGATGATGTTGACGTTATGTGATGATTTCTGAAGTGACGTGGCTTATGTGATGATGTGAATTGTCTATAAATTATTGTGTTATGTGATATGAGTGAGCCATCGAGGAGGGTGTGCTTGCTGATTTCGCAAAACTCACTAAAATTGCAACGCTATTTTTCAGTCTTAAAGAAGATATCTTGTTAGACAAACTAGAGTAAAGCCATTGCATTCAGATAAGAGTTAGAGATCAGGATCAGTTGGCATCTGCATATGTTTTCTATTATTTTTTTATTAAAGACTGTATTCTGCAAATATTGAACCATGTGTATATAAATGAATTCACTTTGTAATAACAGTTATGTCTAAACACTTTTTTATTTGTAATGGGCTCAAATGATTACTGTAATTTTTATGATATGTTTATTATTTGTAACTCTTGTGATGGAAAATGTTTATAAATAAAATGGGTCGAGAATGATTCTTTGTTTTCTGAAAATGCATGTGATGGGTAAAAAAAATTGCGATGAGTTTGACTTACTTTCCTAACATACCACCTTCGAAGAGTATGTTCTCGAATACCGACGATAGGTTCGGGAATATACCCTATAAGAGTGGGGTGCTACATCATCTAAATACTTAAGAGTCTTCAAAGCATTCTACTTAGTCACTCTTAAAGATGGGATCACTACTCTATAGGGAGAATAACATTATTACTATAAGTTGGAGTGAATGGGCTGACTCTTGTAGCAGTGAACTTAAAAGTTTGTTATGCACAAAAGGTCTCAAAAATAATCTTATGCCAATCTCTAAGATTCTCCTCTAGTATCTTTTCCAAGATTTTAATAATTACTTTATTTAATGATTTAGCTTGGCTATTAGCCTAAGTGTAGTAAGGAGTCAAATTCAACAAACATATACCATAGTCTACAATAAAATCTTTGACTTCCTAGCCTATAAACATAGTTCCTTGGTCATCTATTATTGATTGTAAAATCCAAAATTAATAAATAATGTGTCCTTAATGAAATTCACCATATTAGTTTGTTCAACCTTCTTCATAGGTTAAGCCACCACTTATTTAGTAAAATAATTCGTTGCTAATAGAATGAAATTATGACATTTAATAGGTATATTTTCCTAATAAGATCAATGGCCTATCCTATAAAAGGATATGACTTAATTATATAGTGCAAATTAGTGATAAGAATTCATTATATATTTTTGGTGTTGTTGATAGCCTTTGGTATAAGATATACAATCCTTAAATGTTAAAGGCTAGTAGTAACCATGATGTTTTGTGAGCCACCTCATATTCATACTAGATTAATATGCTCTATATACCCCCTTATAAACTTATCTCATTGCTGTCAATGCCTCTGGCATCCTAAATGCATTAAAAGAAGTCCATCACTGCCTTGTCAAAATAAGACTTCTTCAGTCAATACAAAGTTGAGTGCTTAGAGTTTAATTATGAGAGGCACCTTCTTATAGGGGTTCTCCAAAAAATTCTTAATTTCTTCCCTCCAATCTTGAGGATTTGTTTATCAATGTTAAAAACTCCTAGGGAAATTCCCTTTTTATAGATAGACATATGAGATTTTCTTTGTATAACAATACATTTATGAACTAACTCCTTAGACATTCTTAAACCATATGTGATTTAAGAAAGTTCATTTGTGTCCCAATTTTCTCTTCGAGGAATATTTTGGAATTCTACTTTATTAAATAATTCTAATAATTGAATAGACAAAGTCAAACTTACACATTTATATTCCCCTATCACTTATCATATTACTAGTTGAGAATCTCTCATGATAAGAACTTTTTTAGCTCCAAGAGCTACCAAAAGTTCTAACCCACTGTTAGGCCTTTATATTCACCCTAATTATTAGTGCATGGGAAGTCCATCTTAAGAGAAAGAAGTGTTTTTGTTCCATTTGGTGGGGTAATCACGATCTTAACACTGGCTAATTTCTCTATACTACAACCATTGAATTTGAGTTTTGCTTATCTTCTTTTCACAGTCATATACAAAATGCTTCATATTCTCTTAAACTTCTATCATTAGATAGCTTGTTAAGAACTCAGTTAGCTCCTAACCCTTCACTAACTTTTGAGGATGATACACCAAGTTAAAATCTAAGTTATAAGCCATTTTCTAATGGTCCTTGAGATAACTGGTTTATTCAAAATGTATTTCATTAAGTTGATTTACAAAAACAAGTAAACTTTATTTTAAAGTAAATAATGCCTTAATTTTGACAAAGCAAAATATAACATTAAACATAGTTTCATAATAGGAACGTACTTCTTTTTTGTTGGTTTCATAATTCTACTCAAATAATAAATAAGATGCTCATGGCCTGCCTCACTATTTTGGGCCAATAAACACCTAATAGATTCTTCAGTGGCAAAAATGTATAACTTTAAAGGTATTCCTTTCTATGGTGGCATCAACATTGAAGGTTTGGTCAAATTTTCTTTGATCCTATCAAATGCCATATAATTCCTTTCTTTCAAGTGAAATTCCTTAGAAATTTTCAACTTTATGAGGTCCAAGAATTCTTTCATCTAATCGGAAAAATTTGTATTGAACCTCCTAATGTAGTTTACCTGGCCTAAAAAACCTTTAGAGTTTTGTCTCAATTTGAGGTGGTTTTGCTTCAAGAATGGCATTTGCTTTGTTTTATGTCTAATTTAATTCCTGTATTGTGGACCAAGAAACCCAAAAGATTACTTACTTTTACTCCGAAAGAACATTTCAAGGGACTTAACTTTAGTTTATACGTTTTTATCCTATAGAAGGATTCCTTTAAATTATGGGCATGGCCTGTACTTTTTTTGATTTAATAATAATATCACTATATAAACTTCCAATATAGTTCCTATTAAATGATGGAAGATAACATTCATAGCCCTTTGATAAGTGTCTCCTACATTCTTTAGGCCAAAAAGCATTATGACCAACTCAAATGTTCTATTGATCTAAGACATCTAAATTTCATTTTTAATATATCACCTTAGCTATAAAATTTGTAAACGAAAACAAGGAATGCCTAGCTGTTGCTTCAATTAAAGAATCTACAATCGACATCATATATACATCTTTAAGAGTGGCTACATTCAAATCCCTAAAGTCAACATATACTGTTTAACTTACCATTCTTCTTTACTATAACTACAATATTAGCTAGCCACTTAGTATATCTGGCTGGTCTAATGAAACTAGCCTTACATAACTTTTTAATCTCTTCTTTAATCTTTAACTTGACTTATTTGTACCCTCTTTTAGGAGGTTGGGAATAAGGATGAAATTCTAGTTTTATAGGCATTCTGTGTTCTACTAACTTTCTACTCAACCTTGGCATCTTGGTATAGTCCTAAGCAAAACAATCCTTAAACTTCTTTGAAAGCTCAACTAACTCCACCCTTATTTTTGGATCAAGATTCTTGACAACAAACTTGAAATTCTCTTAAATTACTCAAATCTACTTCCTCAAATAGTTCTGTTAAGTCATTAAATTGCACTTATTTTGGACGTAATTATTGTTAAGGTGTGGAAATTATTATCCGAATTTAATGGAATTGCTTTATAATTGTTTACAGATGGTTTTCAACACCTTAGAGACGAAATTGAATCAAAAAGATGCAAAAGAATGAAGAAAATTCGAAATTCC
>JAOTAY010000007.1:572738-586136 GCA_025629805.1 Erythroxylum baracoense | reverse complement strand
ATATCCGCTTACCGCTACTACATTAATTTGTTTTAACGGAAGTGATTTCTTTTATATTTGGTTGCAGGCGACAGCATGACCAAGTTCTTGATTTTGGTTCGTCATATAATGAGTTGGGGTGTTCTATCTCTTTGCCAGTTGGCCCACTTTGTTCCTTTGACTTCTAGGCCTAGGCTTCTAGGATGGCTCATTCACAGTATCATGTTTACCAGCTACTGGAGCTAGAGAAGCAACCTTTCATCCTTTTCTGCCTTTCATATCAAATCGATTATTTTTTACATCAATAGGACCCCTGAGAGCAAATACAATTGGTTTGCCAAGGATCTGCCTTCCTAATCGATGATGAGTACCAAATGTGATCTGAAAGGTAATTATCCGTGGTCATCCCTCCTACACCAACATTTTCACACTTTTATAATTCCTAGGAATTCTCTATGGTTTGTTGTATTCTAAATTTGATTTCTTCAGTTATAGCTACCGCTACTTCCTTTTATGAAAATCTACTTATTAGTTTCTTTTATAATTGGAACTTTCATCAGCCTATTAATAGACGCAATAGTAGTTTTTTGTACCAACATTTATGATTAAGTCCCCATCCTTGTTTTGCAAACACTCTTTATAAGACAACTTTCTGAACTGGCTTCACTTGATCTTTATAAAATTGCCTTAATGGAATCTACCTTAGAATGGAAAGGCCGATAATCTCCTTAGACAAGTTCTACCTTATTGCCTATCCACAGGAGCAAAAGTTGATGAAGAGACAAAGGAATACATAAGTTATAGTAGATCTAATCTTTCCCTAATAAAATTTGATAACTAGCATATGTGTCAACAATAAAGAAAGTGGTAAACAAACACTTTCCCCTACCATAATTCTTGTAGGGAGAATTCCTCATACTTTGGTAGGCTTACTAGTAAAGGCGACAACAAATACTAATTGGGATTAAGTCTCCATTATTTTTGCTAAAAATTCTATCATTTTGATTAGCATAATATTCATTATCGAACCATTATCAAACAGAAATCTTGAAGCTAGTCTACAATTAATGTGGGCTTTAATGTACATGTCATGTATGTTGAGTCATGGTATTAGCTAGCTTTTTAGCACTACCTTCTTTGGAATTCTTAGTCCCGTAGACAACATAGATACTTTGCATTTTTTTCTCTTAAGCAAAGTTTCCACTTTCTTCCTAAGAGTTTCACCAAAAGTGGCAAAGAGCTTTATAGAAGAAATAGTTCATAGAAAATGAATAGGAATTTTACCACATGAAGAATTCATCATAATCGTTATCTTAATTTTTAGACCAAGTTGACTTTTTATAAAAATTAGGATTATGTTTTTCTTTATCTTTTTCTGCCTTTTACTGATGACTTCTACGTGTTCTTGTTTATTATTTGGGTCCAAAGTACTCTCCTCAAAATAAGTAGGTCTAGAAATGTGTGACTTCCTTGGGGTTGGCTTCTTCCAAGCCTAGTGATAACTTTCTATCATTGAAGTCTCCTATTTTGAGTTCTAGTTAATGAGATTAGATTCTTGGGATGCCTAATTCATTGACATTAATGAGATGGTGGCACTTGAGATGGTACTACAAATGAAAGTTGTTTGTGTTAAAATCTTGGAATTCAAGCATTAGATCTTTACCTAAAGATTATTCTATTTTGTGATTTTGTCATATAGTCCCTACTTTTTACTAGATTTTAGGAATCTACTGATTCTCATTTTTAGACATTAGTATTTAAACTATAGTTGAGAATAAAAACAACAATACTTAAATTCATAGTTGATGATAATCGATCTTCCACAATCTTCAACTTCCTCTCGACTCCAAAAATGACGTAGATCAAACTTAGTTACATTAACAATTGCAACTGGTGGGAACGGATCTTCATCTATCAATATAGTATGATCAACTTTAGAAAACAATAGAATTCCTTTATTGATATGATCTTGAATTCCCAACATGAATTCGTTATGTGACTCCAAGCATTGCAATACTTTTAGTAATTCCTCCCTTTGATTTCTTCCTTATGAGAATTATGTCCTTCAGAGGTAGAGAAATGAAAGTTTCCAGCAATAAAAAATTAAATATTTTCCTTTGGTTTGGAGGTGTCAAGTATGTACTAAATCTAAGTAGTTGATACATGTATTTTCCTTTTGACCTTAAGATATTTCCACTTTAAAGAGGGGTAAATACAGGTTCTGTGATATTAACTTCAGTCACCACCAATTCATATGAATTTGTTTCCCTAAAATAAGTGCCAAATAAACTCTTATTTTGATGTCCTTCTTCCCTAGGAAGTTCCTCATATTCAAATACTTTTACTACTAATCCATAAATATCACAAACTTGATTAATCCATAATATCACAAATATTTTGAATTTTTTTTTCAAAGTTCAATATTAAGGCCCCTTTGATTAATTTCACACACTTGGTCTCTAAGAGTACAATTTGACATTGACTTCTCATCTTCTTGAATCAAGTGTCTGCTTTCTAGCCACTTTTTTAGGTAACTTTAGACAATTCAACTATATTAACTTATGGTTTAGTCTGAAAAAACTTAAGGTCTAGTCTGAAAAAAACTTAAGGTTTAGTCTGAAAAAATTAAGTATGACATAGTGTATCCATTTCAGCCCACAAGAGGACATAATTCCTGTGCAATTAAGCATACTAGGAGAAAGTTTTTCCTATTAACAAATTTGGGAACAATCTAACCTTGAAACAATTGAAAATTTCATAATTAGCTAATTTACTACACTAAATGGTGAATCTGGCAATGTGCTCAATAGTTGATTAGCTATCTTCATTATAACAGAAATTAAATTAAGGAATTATATAACCATAAGGACAAGGGCTTTCATGGTCAATATGCTCTAGATAAGGCTTATGGAATTTTAGATGACCAAGCTACCTTAAGCTAGGCCCATGCTTTTCTTGAATAGCTTTTGTATTAACTTGTACTCTCATTTATGGAGGAGCAATAATAAGATTATGGATTTAGGACAAAGGTTACCCCTAAGTCACAATTTGGTCCATTAATGTCAATTTTAAAACTAAATCCTTATTTTTCAGAGCTTAGGGCCTAATAACCTGTCTGCCATTTACAAGATTAATGCATGCAAGTGCAGTAGGAACATCCTCTATTTTATAAGTAAGAACATATTTTCTTCCAAGGAGTAAGAATCTAGAGGGAAACATTTACAATTTCCATCGTGATTGGTGTAGGATGTCACCCAAGCCTTTCAAAGATCTGCCTTACTAAGAAGGGAGAATTCTTCCTAGTGGCTTGTACCAAAGTGAGAAAAATTATCTAACCTTCATTATCAGTATTTTAATTACTTAAACTACAGAGGCCTAGTTGGAATTCAATTATGGAATCTCAATTATATGAACACCATTATTTTGTATTAATAGTTGCAGATATTTTGAATTCTCACCAGCTGGAGAATTAGTTGAAGGAGATACTACTTCTTAAGATTTTCAATTATTTGGGATACAAAGCATTCGTTCCTTACTATAGTAAGGACTTCTTCCTCTAAGGCTAGAGGTATAATTATTTCTTTTCCATTCCTTATACACAACATAGTGATCCCACCAAGCATGCCAATTTGTTGGTGCCTTATATGATCAACCTATAATTTGAGCATGTTAGGGAGGAATTTTCCTAATTATTGGGCCTAACTTCTTATTAAAGATATATTTGGGCTTTGGAAAACTTAGAGAATAAAATTCTAAACCAGCAAAATGCAAAAGAATTTTAAAATAATATTTAAACTAAATAGATGATTTCATATGGGCAAAAGACAGTACTAAATATAATGATAATTTGAGATAATGATAAGGTCTATGTTTTTGTTGCATTGTTATCTAAATTTATGTTTGTGTTTATTTTGCTAATGTATTTATACCTTTTTCTCATATGTAATTTCTTTAAGCAGTTCTCTTGTATCTTACCAGCTTCCATTTTTCATTTATTATGTCCATATTCTGACTAACTATCCATCTCATATTCATTATATATTAACCATCTTACCTCCCAGGTTCTGGACTTCTTTACCACTTCCCATGTCCAATAATTCCCAGGAAAATTAACTTCTCGGACTTCTAGTATTTGGAACTCTTCACTTTTAGGCTAAATTGGATGAATTCTTTGCAAACTATTAACAACTGCCAATAGTTCTAAACAGAACGTAAATTACAAAATCAATGCGTGTGAATGAGTTTACAATAAGAACCTCCTTTTATTATAGAAGACATACCTCATATGGTCACCTTAGGAAACTTTTTTATAAAATTAACCACCTTGTATGCAGAAATCCATAATAGCATCTTGACAATAATAAATAACATAAAATTATGTTCCTTTTATTGAAAAATCAAAAACTTGGAACATAATTCTAATAAAAGCATGCTCCATCTATGAAAGCTACCTAGATAATATAATTCATGTAAATGAAAAACAATTAAATTATTTAGAAAAGGATGTTTTATTTGAAAAATAAAAAACCAATTAACAAAATGAATATATAAAACAAAAACAAAATCTTATAAGAAAATATTGAAAAAGAAATACATGTAGATTTACTAAATGTTTTCTAGGATAAAAAAACCTATTGTGGATTTATCTTATGAAAAAGATTTTAATGAAAGGCAAATCCCCACTAAAGCTAAACCTATACAAATAAATAAAGACTTATATGCTCATTATAAACAAGAAATAAAATTAGCCTATTAAAGAAAAAAGATAATATTTCTATTTAGGTTCCCTTAGAGTTATGCAACATATTATGTAAATAAAATTTAGAACAAGAAAGAGTTCTTATATTGTTAATAAATTTTAGATCTCTTAATAAAGCTTTACAATGGATTAGATATCCAATCCTAAATAAAAAGAGACTTACTTCAAAAATTATATAGTACTCATATTTTTCAAAATTTAATATGAAATCAAGATTTTGGAAATTTCAAGTACAAAGTAAGGATAGATATAAAATTGCTTTCACAGTCCTATTTAAGACATTTAAATGAGACATTATGCATTTTAGTTTAAAAAATGCCCGATCTAAGTTACAAAGAATAATGAATGAAATTTTCTCACCCAATTCTGAATTTTAAATAGTATATATAGATGATGTATTAATATTTTTCTACTTCCATAAAACAACATGTTAAACATCTAAAAACATTTATTTATATAATTAAGGAAATGGTTTAGTTGTATCTATAACTAAGTTGTCTTTTTCAAATAAGAAAAATATTTTTAGGACATTATATAAAAAGTTGAACAGTAACACCTATAAAAAGAATGCCAGAATTTACTAACAAATTTCTTGATTAAATAATAGATGAACAACAATCTTCAACATTCTTGGGAAGCTTAAAATATGTATGGATTTTTTCCCAAACTTAACAGATTATGTAAACCATTACATATCAGGTTAAAGAAACAACCTATAACTTATACTAAAAAATGTAATAATATAATTAAACAAATCAATTCTCAAGTAAAAAAAATTTCAATTTTACATTCAGATAACCCTAATGTATATAAAAATGTAGAAATTAAAGCCTTAGATTAAGGGTATGGAGGAATACTAAACAACATGTTAATAATAAATATTAGATAGTACAATTCATTTCTAAATATTGGAATCCTAGTTAGAGTAATTAATCTACCATTAAGAAATAAATTGTTTCTATTGTATTATTTATTACTAAATTTCAAAGTCATTTTTAAATTAAGGACCATTCACAACTCTACAAAATCCCCATGGTTAATTCTTGGGGACATTTATCCCTTCTTATCCATAATTGAAACAGAGGCGATAAGATGTCCCAATTCATTATGTAATGACTTTAGGTCATGTATCACCAACATAGAGGTCACATATTTAAAAAGGCAAGGCAACTATTTTGCTTGGTCTAATAATCAAGAAGAATCTTGGCTAATATGAAAAAAGTTAGTTATGGCCCATGTGAACTAGCTATGATTGGAGAAATTCACTAATAACAAGGTAGCATTCAGTCACTGAAAAGTTTTAGATCACTCTCACATAGAGGTTTACATTCATGTTGACATCTCTAAAAAATGTTCACCCATTAGATTCTTCAATCACCTTACTACTCATGAAGGTTTTATAGAAGCAATGTTGAAGGTAATGAGCTCTAAAATTTGTAGGTTTGAAATGTTTAAATGGATTAGGAAACTAATGCATATTAAAGCTAAATTAAGGTACTTTCTAACCCCATAGGTCCTTATACTAAATCTATTCTCAAACCTATAAAGGAACCATGTGCTTTTACTAATAATGTCTCTCTAGCTCACTAGGCAACCCTATTCTCATTGTAAATGAGAAAGAGGCTCTGAAGGTTTATAATACTGCCTTAGAAAGACACTGCTCCCTATTTAAATAGAAAGAAAGAGTACTATGTCTAAAAGATGCAAATACTAACTCCGAATACTTCCACAGGGTGCTACTTTTAAGTAGATAACAAAATTTCTTTAATCACTCTTCTTAATTGGACTAAACTAGAGGATTAAAGGCAGTAGCTTCTTAATGCTTTTGAGTTTCATAATAGTTTCTTTGGCTTATCCTCCAATTATATAACACACATCCAACATCTCCATTCACTTTAAATGATATTGAGAAAGTTGTTTTCAGCCTAAACCCCTTTAAAAATCTTGGGCTTAATGGCTTATTTTTCCAAAAGATTTGGAGCATCATAAAACACCAAGTCTATAAAGCAGTTTAGGAATTCTTCTCTAGTAGTAAATTATTCAAGGTTTGGAATAAAACCAATATCTTCCTGATAAGTGCAAAATATTACATCTTTTTATCCTCTTAAACTTAGTTCATTTAGTTATTTCTATTACACAATTGGGCATGATTGTTCATATTTTATTATTTAAGGCCTAAATTATTTCTTCTAAAATTTCCTTTAAAAATTAGTTTAAGTTGAAATGTTTTTATTGTAGGTAAATTGACTGATGCAATTAGAGAAGGCATCAAAACGATAATGCTGGCATCAAAGGCAAGCAAAGCAAAATGTTAGCAAATGGGAATAAAAAGAAGACAGAATAGCAACGACAGTCTAAAGTAAAACTCAGCACAGTAGTAGATGACAGTCACCAAAACGCAGTTCAGAAATAGCAAAATGTTGAAGCAAGCATAAACAAATGGAAAAAAAATGCAAGGGTACATTCCAAGAGATAAAATGCACAGCAGTCCATGCCAACATTGCACGGCAGTCCAAATAGTATACAGAAACGACAATGGAAAAGAGAGAGAACAAATAGGACAAAAACACACAGAAGAAGAAATGCACAATAGCTGGGAGGTGAAGAAGTAGCAGCACAACCCAGTAGATGAAGAGAAGAATAAAATGATAGAGCATAGAAGAGGAAAAGCACAAGTATAAAAAATGCATAGCCATTGTAAGAAGCAGTGAAAAGCCAGCAACTGGAACATGAAGCGAATGAAACAATAGTAAAGTCCAAAGCAAACTCGACATTATGTCTTAAAAATGGAAGAGTTAAGGGGAAGCTTATTAAAGAGCCATAAAAGTGTGGCTTTTGGGGTGCCTCAGTAGCCAACAAAAAGAAAGGACACTAGTGGAAATAAGGGATCGAGCATATAACTTGTAATTGAGAGTAAAATACAACTTGAGAGCTATTAGTGAAGAAGGCAAGTGCAAGGAGGTGTTCGGGTGGTATAAGAGATACAAAACCATCATAATTGAGCCGGGTCAAGACCTTTAGAGGAGGATTTCATATTTCAGGCTATAAGGTCAAAGCGATCATCGATCTAAACAATCTAGGCTATCAATCGAACGAGTCTCTCTCACTCTTACTCTCCTTATATCTAGTACTTTAAAATTTAATTTGCTTAAAAGCTTTTAGAATTTCAATTCAATTCTTTGTTTGGATAATTTCAGACAATCATTTTTAATTTAATTCTAACATTGTGAGTATTTTAGTATTTGTGCAAAGCTTGAGCCAATTTATTTACGATTCATGTTCTTATAAAATCAAGAGACATCTTGATATATTTAAATATGAGTTAATTGTTATCGCTTTCTCTTTAGTCTGTAATTGCTATTGAGTTTAGTGAGTCGAGTAGCAACTATTAAATCGTTAGTCGGTTAAAAGGCTGAGATTTAATTAGAGTGTTGCATGATATAGGAATTTCACTAACTGGTTGATTGAAATTCTTGGGGCTAATGATATCTTCTTGGAAAGAATTGCATTAATCAATTTAGAGTCAGGCTGACTCGGTTCTAAAGGAAGATAGGGAGAACTCAACTGGTGAGCATCTCTATAGTTAGCCTACTTCAAAACTTGGGATGTCGATGATAAAAATCTGAACTTAGATGACTAAATTTATGGGCTTAATGTATGCTTAAGAACTTGTTAATATGCATGTTCAAATTTTGTTTATATTATGTTTTTAGTGTTAAAAGTTTCAGTTCTAATTAATTAATTCTAGTTTCTGATTGAACCCCCTTCTCATCTTTACATGTGTGTGTGGATTTCAACAACTAAGATCTGTAATTAATAATCGGAAAACATCTTGATTGAAATAAGTAATTGAATCTAGAATTTTAAAGGATATGTAGTAAAGTGATTGACGAGAAAACTTCTAGCTCCTACCTATTCTGCTTTTGCTGTGTTTAAATGTTTACATATGATTTTTCTGCATCTCATCATACATTTACTAATTTTATAAGTATCAAGGGTTAAAAGTTGAAGGCCTAAAACATCTTTCAAAAGAAGAAATACCAAAACTACTCAATCTAATTTATTATGCAGATGGTTGTCTAGTATTTATAGTTTGCGTATTTGTTAGATTATGATTAATCTATACCATGGAACAAGTCATTTATATATATTTTTTGTTTGGGCAAGTTTATGAGGTTATTTATATGCTATAATGCGATTAGAAAACCTGCTAAAATTAATTTCTTAAAGCTGGAATTTTTTTTAGAAATATGCAACTTCAACATGGAAGCATTATTCTTAGACTATTTATGTAATCAAATTTGAGAGCTGATTGTTTACTGCTAATTTCTTGATTTTTCAGCGTGATTTTGACATACATTTAAGTTTAATATGCCTGGAAATTCAAGTGAAAGATGATGAGATTAAATGAACTTGAAAGAAGCAATCTTGAATGTCTGAAGAAGTTGGATTTGCATTATTTGCTCTTCGTTTTTGAGTTGTACAATCTGTTACGATTTTCTGAAGTTTGAACATGATTTTAGCTTGTTTTGAATGCCAAAAACTTGATAAATGACAGCTCACGTGTGTTTATTAAAGGGATTTAATTATAATACAATCTTTAAAGTTTGATGAGGCGAAACTAGTGAATTACATGTGTGCAATTTCCATATCTGATTTAAAGCCCTTAAATTTGGTAAATAACATGGGTACAAGTTGTGCATGAATTTGAACTAAATTAATCATCAAATTATAGGTGTTTCACCTAGTTTTTGTGTGTTGAATTTTTCTAAACGAAATTTACTTTGTTTGGAATTATAATTCCATCATTTAGTTGATTAATACTCTCATTTGAATTTGAAATGAAATTTTAATAAACAACAGTCTCCTTGTGGGATTGACTCTTATTTCACCCTATACTAAATTTGTTAATTAATTAATGGTAGAAATAAGATATTAATTTGTATATGCTTGAAGACATATATAATTGCCTTATAAGTAAAACCAATAATCCTACTCATTGGAAGGAATTTAGACTTATTGCTTACTATAACACTCTTTACAAGACTATAGCTAAACTCAATTAAAAATAGTCATCCCTTCAGTCATCAATCCTAATCAAGCTGCATTCATTTAAGGAAGATCCATTAGAGACAACATTCTCCTTATTTAGGACCTTTTGAAAAACTATCACAAGAAGGGCTCAAGAAATAATTGCACAATGAAGTTTGAACTTTAAAAAGCCTTTGACCTGGTCTCTTAGGATTTTATCATTCACACTATAGAAGCCTTTGTTTATCCCCTACAATTTATCAATTGGATAAGATAGTGCATCTCTATACCTTCTTACAATGTTATTATCAATAAAGAATTGATAAATTTTATAAGGGGTAAAGGGGTATAAGGCAAAGGAACACACACACACACACACACACACATACACACACACACACATGTATATATATCACTAGGGATAACCTTTATTAGTTTGAATAACAAGTCGCTTATTGCTAAAAGACAAAGGAGATTATTGGAAAACAAGAAACTTGTGGATTAGAGGGATACATCTGTATTTCATAACGGATAAAAGCTGATGATAAATACAATTAGGGCTAATATTCCCTTGGTTCATTACTCAACTCATGAAGCTAAAAGACCATTTGTCAAATTCCTTTAAATGTAAGATAGGGAATGGAGAAAGAGCTTTCCTTCACCACGATAATTAGAGTAGAGTGGGACTATTATACCATTCCAATCTCCATATACATTTACAAAACAAATTTCCTACCAATGCCAAGGTTAAAGAATGGATAAGTAGGAATCAATGGACTAACTTCCTATATGAACTAGCTTCAACATTATCGAACTATAATCCTAATCTAGAGAACGAGGATAAAATGTTTACTAATAAGTCTTGTCTAAAAGTGATAAGAGGTGTGGGAAAAGAGGTGAGCTAGTATAGAGTTGTGTTGAACAAGAACTTATTTCCCAAGCTGTCTTTCTTAATACGGTTAACCATCGAGTAAGACTTGTCAACGAAGGACAGGCTAAGTTTTCTCAATTTTTTTAATTTATGTATTTTGTGTAAGGAGGCCTGAGAAACTACTACTCACCTTTTCATTGATTGTAGTTACACAAAGTGTATATGGGAAAATGTGCAATATTTATGCCTTATTCACAAAAAAATTTTTATTTATAGGTATATTCTAGGATGGTTGATGCAGGACAAATCTATCAAAAATGGAGATATATGGCAGTGAATGTCATAAGTTTGGGTGCAAGTATATAGAAGATTTGGGGAAAATACAACATTATCTACTTTAAAGGCCTGGAAGGCTCAAAAGAGAAAATCATTGGAAAAGCCATGCAATGGGTTAAAAAGCAACTCATACTCAATTAAGAGGTAAGAAGCTGTCAACCAAGTATGGTAAGAGTACGGAGAATTCTTAACCAAATACCTATTGGTCAAAAAAGTAAGTAGAACCTGACTTAATTAGGGTGTGCTTGGTTAGTGGGTATGAAAAAAGGAAAATGAGTATGGAGTGAAAGATTGAGTTTGGTTAGGGACTATGATTATAAAGTCATTACTTTGATTACCCATTTTTGGATAATACCTCATTCCTCTCCTAATCTAGAAGAATGAGTATCATTGTTATGTAAGGGTCTGCTTGTTACAATTAATTAAAATATAACTAATTAAAATATAATTATTAATTAATTAAAATATTGTAATTAATTAATTAATTATTAATATTATTAATAATTAATTAATTACAATATAATTAATTAAAATATAATTCATTCATTAATTAAAATATTGTAATTAATTACTTAATTACAATAAAATTAATTAATTAATTAAAATATAATTTATTAGTTACAATATAAGTAATTAAAATATAATTATCCATTAATTAAAATATAATTTATTAGTTACAGTATAAGTAATTAAAATATAATTATTCATTAATTAATTGTAATATAATTAACTAAAATATTATTAATAATTAATTAATTACAATATATTTAATTAAAATATAATTCAGTCATTAATTAAAATATTGTAATTAATTAATTAATTACAATATATTTAATTAAAATATAATTCAGTCATTAATTAATTAATTACAATATAATTAATTAATTAAAATATAATTTATTAGTTACAATATAAGTAATTAAAATATAATTATTCATTAATTAATTTCAATATAATTATTTATTTATTTATTTAAAATATAATTAATTATTTATTTATTTAAAATATAAATAATTATTTAATTATTTAAAATATAATTAATTAATTAGCTACAATATACTTAATTAAAATTAGTTACAATATTTTAATTAATTAACATATTGTAATTAATTAATTACAATACAATTAATTAATTAATTAAAATATAATAAATTTTTATTTCTCAATATTTTTTTACAAACCAGCACTGTCAATGTTAATGCTAATCATTCCTTCCTTTTAACCAACCATTATAATTATAATGTAATATTCATTCTCATTTCTCACTATATTCATTCTCATTAGGGATGGCAATTTCGGCCGGATCTGCCAGGCCTGGCTCATGTTTTTGCCTGAGTTGGGCAGGCCACGAGCCGACCATGGTTCGTCCACTGACTTTATCCAAAACGATGTCGTTTCGATATATTTTTTAATAAAAATATAATGAACGGACCGGGCCGGCCCAGCCCACCCCTGGCCCTGCAGGCCATTGGGAGGCCACGGGCCGATGGGCGGGCTAGTGGGCCAAGCCGCTGGCCGACCATCCTGGCCCGTGCGGTCCACGGGTCGACTCGCAGCCCACCATAACTAAGGCCGGGCTAGGCCCGGCCCATTGCCATTAGTAATTCTCATTTCTATTACCATTCCTTCATGCAAA
Source organism: Erythroxylum baracoense (assembly GCA_025629805.1). NCBI lineage: Eukaryota > Viridiplantae > Streptophyta > Magnoliopsida > Malpighiales > Erythroxylaceae > Erythroxylum > Erythroxylum baracoense. The sequence continues at coordinate 573,524 of JAOTAY010000007.1, read as the reverse complement.
CTAACCGTCCCCTTTCTACAAATGACTCTCAAGTTTTTTTAGAAACATTAACAAATCCAGCGAATCAATTTCCTATGCCTCTATAAGGTATTTTATTATTTTAGATAAAAATAATAATTATGATTAATGTTTTTTTTAATATTATGTTCTTTATACGTTAGGTAAGTTTTATTTGGTTGATTCAAGCTACACCAATAACCTTATATTTCTTTCAAAATATGAAAGATATCATTTGCCAAATTATAAAGGAAGAGGAAGACCTCAAGGTCTACAAGAATTATTTAACTATAGGCATTCCTCATAAGAAAAGTTATTGAAAGATGTTTTAGCATGCTAAAAGCAAGATTTCCTATACTTTCAAACATGTTAAGTTATGATATGAAAAAACAAAAATATATCATTGTTGCTTGTTATTATATACATAATTATATTAGAATGTCTAGGCAAAGCAATGAATTATTCAACAATTGCGTTGTAAATGACGCAAAAATTAGGGAAAGTAAAAAATGAAGATTCAAGTTCTCAAATGAAGTATAATATCACTCCAGCACTATTTCGAAGTATTTCTTGGAAGCAAGATGAAATTACTGGACAAATGTGGAATGATTATATTAGTTCTAATTTATTTATGTTTCGTTTTGTAAAAGATATTACTATTATATTTTGAAGAATTATAATATGATGGACATCTTTTATTGATTAGAATGACATAATGTAATTTTCTAATTTATAGAATTTTATTATATACAATTAATGAGCCAATTTCTTTAATTATATAAATATGCA
>JAOTAY010000007.1:557727-572638 GCA_025629805.1 Erythroxylum baracoense | reverse complement strand
TAATTACAATATTTTAATTAATCAACATATTGTAATTAATTAATTACAATATAATTAATTAAATTATAATTAATTAAATTAATTAAAATATAATAAATTTTTATTTCTCAATATTTTTACAAACCAACCACTGTCAATGATAATGATAATCATTCATTCCTCTTAACCAACCATCATAATTATAATGATAATATTCGTTCTTATTCTTCACTATAGTCATTCTCATTTCTATTACCATTTTCAAATGCAAACCAACCGCTCTCTTAAAAAATACTAAAGGTTGAAGCTAAAGTTGGAATGTGGAGCTAATGAAGTGTCAATAGAACTTGATAAAATTTTTATGGTGTTGTTAGAGGAGTTAACTTTCCCTATGAAACTTTGTGTTTTGAACTCTTGGAAGTTTGAGATTTTTGATACATTGTATTTTGGACTCCTTGAATTTTGTTGAACAATATAAATCTTTATTTTCTCAAGAAAAACTTGGAACACAAAGTATATGAATAAGAAGGAGATTTTGTGAGTAGTAACTTAAAGTAGGGATATTCCGCACAAGAAAACGATAATACACAAAGGCAAAGCTTACGAGGATTTTGCATCGTGGTAATTTGAAGAACTCCTAGTTGAGATTAAGACTTCCATTCCACGTTCGACTTATTTAATCATATAAAAATTTTCTGTAAAACATTTACGATATATATAATTATATTGTTTATGATCTTGTGTTTTCTTTCCTTTCACTTTAACATAAAATAAATGGCGAATTATATTTGAAATATATTCAGATTTCATACATTTTATTAATATAACTTTTATTTTCAGATTAATAGTATAAAATTAATTAAAGTTTTAAATTTTAAATATAATTTATCCTCGACTTTAGAGTATTTTTCATTATCATTCATATATCATTATATATGTGAGTGATAAGCATAATTATCATTCACATATATAGATTGTCAATCGCAAATTTTACAAATAGACAACAAGCGTAACAATCAAATCATGCAGGTTCCACTGGTTAAATAATGGCAATTTGCATCGGATTTCGTCAATCAAACGGAAAACCAAATCCCAGTAAAATAACTTTTAAAAGAAAACTTCAACGTCGAGTACCAAATTAATTAATTCAAACATTTTCCTACGCATATTATAATTAACCTCACAAAAGAGAATAAGGCAATAGTACTTATATATGAGAACTGTCATTTTCATCCCAAGCAAATTATGACTTGCTTTCAAATAACTTGAGGTAAAAGCATTTGAGTGAGCGAGTAGGTCATTTTTCCATTCAAGACCTAACTGCCTGAGTGACATGCTGCTTACCCATAACAATATCCCCAAAAAAATAAAAACCATCCTCTAATCTAATGTGAACGAACTTTATATTCTCTCTTGCTTAGATAACAGCTTTAACAAGAAAGATTTGGAAAGGGGGTGGTTAACTACTTGTTTTCGCTTTTTTGGACAGTGATTGACCTGTTCATAATCATATTGTCTTAATGTTGTTTACTTAATGTTGTTTAGGATCAAAAGGCCACGTAGTTTCTTGAGTGGCATTTCTTAAGTATGACGCCTTCTACAACTGTAGTTGCTGTTAGTCATTAGTATTACGGATGCTCCATGAGGCTAGCTGCATTATTTAAGCTCTTATCTACATTTTCCGACCAAACTTTCAGATGTCGTGAAAACTGAAGAGTCTATTATTTTAAAAGAATTTTGTTAATTTTTGTTCCCTTTATGGTTTTCTTCTGTCTCTAGGTTTTCATTTGACCAACAAAAAATGAATAGACAAGACACTTAACAAGGAATCTCTTGTCACGTACCTAAGCATATAATCATAACAATACTACAAGATAGTTTCCTATACATTCATACTTCCTAGATTTTTTAAGTTACCAGAGGCCATGAATTAGCTTGTCTCAACAGCAAGGCTATGAGTGCTGCGCTATATGACAGTTTTCGATATAGGATGTAAATTGAATGTATATAATAATGGATCATAGGTTTATCAAAATCAAAGTTTGGTGCTCTTTTCTAAAAGGGGAAAAAAAACAAAACAAAACACATTGCTTGATTATTTAACAGCTAGAGGAGAATTGAAGGAACATAAGCGGTTATGACTAATATGCATGCATTGAGAAGGAGATTTGATCAGAAAGTTTGGTGCAAGAGAGCATGCGAGCTTCTGAGCATCGTTGGCGATGTTGCAACAGACTCTATATCTATTGTAAAGCAAAAGTTCTTGCGACAATTACTAATCTCCAACCTTTGATTTTCCCCGCCTTATAAATTCACTTCACTCATTCACTTTAAGCATATGCTCATCAGCTAATTAAAGCATGGAAAAATCACACACAAAAACTCCACTCAAGGTTGCTAATATATATGCTATATATGTTCTTTGTCTATATTTTTAATGTTGCCACAACGCTAATTGGTTTTTGGTCTGTTTCTTTCCTCATGCATGTTCAAAAAAGCTTGTTAAGGAAAGCTCAATCTCCGCTGTGTCCTCGAGCAACACTGCTACTAGAGGAATAGTGGCTACTTAATTATTGAATTTAAAGAAAAAAAGGAAACTCCCTTGTTAGATTGCTAAAAGGGGTGACTGCAAAGTCAAAAATGAAGATCACACATTGTTTTTCTCTGGCTGAATGATATATTAAACAACAGCTCTAGGTCGTCATGTGCTGTACCTATAAATAATGGGTTTTTATTTTCTTTATCATTTCCGCTTTAATTTGCTAATATGAATAGTTTTCGTTATTGGCATATGATTAGTCTAGACTCTTAATTAAGCTTCAGTCTTTGTCATTGAATTACTAATCAAGTACATTGGCATCTGAACAGAACAAAGATGAGATCAAGGATCGACTCTACCAGAAATCCAAGGTAATTAGACTGAATGTTTAACTTCAGTCTCCCACCACCTTTTATCACAAAACACATAGTTTGAATGAAAACACCTTAACTTGCATGGTACGTAGGCCGCCTTGAAGCCTCCTGCAAAGGAAAACACAAAGCCCCAAGAATTCAAGCTTCACACTGAGCAAAGAGCTTTAAAACGAGCTATGTTCAACTATTCGGTTAGTAACTCAACTTCATGCCCAAGTCATTGATTCATCTGCCGTCATTTTAATTTCTCTGAATTTAATTAGGTCGCAACCAAGCTATATCTCACGGAGATGCACAAGAAACAAGTGGAGAAATTACACAAGGTTAACCATCATGATCCAACTTAAACTAACTAGTTTTTGTCACGAATTTTTTAGTAACATCAAATTTGAAACAGATGATAGAAGAAGAAGAGATTCGGATGATGAGGAAAGAGATGATTCCAAGGGCTCAGTTGATGCCCTTCTTTGACAGACCTTTCTTTCCACAAAGGTTCTAATAACATATCCCTAAAGTTTGGCTCTTGCCCTCTGTTGCATTTGCTGCAAATAATTGTTTTTTTTTCTTATTAATGTACAGATCGAGTCGACCTTTGACAATCCCCCGGGAACCAAGTTTTATGTTGAACAGCAAGTGTGGAGACTTCTTTTCTGGCCACGAATTCTACTACTTGAACTATTCTCTATCGTCGAAGCCAGTGAAATAAATTAGATCGACATATCAGTATTAACATTCGTGCACTCTTTGTATGGCTGGACTTCCATCTAAAGTTGTACAATCAAGTCATGGCTCATTTCGGATTTCGAGTGTTCTGTTATATAATCTAGCCCAGTTAATTGCTAGGTACTAAGATCTTATAGATATTGAGGAGTGTGCACTGTTTCTGTAGTCACCTTTTCATTAACAAAGTCTCTGTAATGGAGTTTTGACTGTTCAGAGTCAAATAACTTCATTTAGTAGCACCAAGGTTTTGTTTTTTTCTTTACACAATTTATAACTCGTTGAAATGGAGTGAATTGACATTGCGACCACCATTACTTGGTATACTGGTTTCCGTCCTATTTCGTGCTGCAACCTAGTATATAAAGTCATTGCGAAATTGCTGGCGGATAAATTGAAATTGGTACTAGCAGAAACTGTTGACATTAAACAAGGAGCATTTCTACCGGGAAGGAACATTGAGGCGGATAATATTCTTCTCTATGTAGCACAGATACGGACACGACACAGACACGGACACGGACACGGAAATACACCAACTTCTAAAATTGGTGGACACGGACACGACATATATATATATATTATAAAATTTAGAATTAAGAAAAAAATTCAGAATTCATAAAATGATATATATTGATTGATGTGTTTCAAGACTTCCAACATGCATTTTTAGATAAACAACTGGTGTGAGCTTGGCCCTCTAACCCAAAACCTGATTATAACTCTCCTTCGAAACTAGTAAACGTTGGAAGCTAGAGTCTCTGAACTCATTTGAGAAGGAGAATGGAGAGACAATTTCAGAGGATTTGCTATACTGCAACCATATTTTCCTCAACTAGGGGATACTACACTATTAGATTCTATTTGCTAGACACTTAACCTGATTGGACTTTTTACAGATGCAACTTGTCTTTACATATTTCACCATGATACCAGTCAAGTCCCTTGGTTTAATCTTATTTGGAAGCATACCTTGAATGTAGCACCCCACTCCTATAGGATATATTCCCAAACACACCGATAGTATTTGAGAATACACTCTACGGGGGTGGTGTACTAGGATAGTCAGTCAATCATAACCATTAAAAATTTTTCACGTAGCACATGCATTTTTAGCAAAAAAAATCATAATCATTTCGGCCCATTTTATTTAAAACATTTCCAATTACAATTGTCATTGCAAACTCACATTTTATCAAACATCAAACACATTGTCGGAATTTCAATAATTTTTTGGGCCCATTACAAATACAAAAATGTATTTGATCAAACTGTTATTACAAATAGAATTCATTTATATAATAAATGAAGCTTAAGGAATACAATATTTACTACTAAATTTATAGAAAATATATGCAGACGTTAACTGATCCTGACATCTATCTCTTACTCAAATGCAGTGGTTAGACTCTAGTTGGTCTAACTAGATGTTTCCTTTAAGCTTGAAAAATATGTTGCAAATTTTGGGGTGAGTTTTGCAGACTCAGTGAGTGGACCATCCTTGATGGCTCACTGAATCACATAACATATCAATTCATATAATCACGTAATTCACTTCATTTCACTAATCAACATATTGAATTACATACACTTCATATTCACTTAATTCATATTTCACATCAGAAATCATTCAAACTATTTATTTTAATCATTTTAATCATACATATCAAATGCATATGCAATGCTTATGAGACTCACTTTCAAATGTTATTGTTGTGACTGAGTGCCTGCAACTGTCCTGTATCCATTGTGGATATCAGGCTCATTAATAACTGTTCATTATCCGTTGGAGATATATGACTCATTTTACATAGTGAGCCAGAGGCTCTTACCACATTCTGATCTTTAAGCTCCTTTTTGGTGGCTACTCTGATCACAATAGCCTTTATCTTTCATGCATTCATGTAATAAAATGCACTACATTCACATATTTTAAGACAATCACTAGTGCTTAATTGTCCACATTCACATTCACATTCACATTCACATTCACATTCACATATATTTGTCGGATCGATGTCTGACATTCGACAATAATGTTGAGAATCACTTATTTCAGTCTAATTTACATATAATGAGTACTTCCTATGTTCTCACATTTGTTAAACTCCTCAGACTATTAATGTCTGGAATTGTATCAATCACATTCACATTCAGTAGTAATTCAATACAGAAATTTAAAACAGAATAAACAATGAAATTGAGACTATCTAGGTCGACTCACAGTACGCTCCAGATTAGAATTAGCTTCCATGATTCAGAAATGACTGGATGCTGACATTTTATCTTGTATATCAACATTATGCAATACATATATTGCACACACATATTATTAATTGCACAATCACATAAACATTCAATTATACACATATGTATATGTGTAATGTATAATGCATGCTCATATTGACAATTCCGGATATATTTCCTTTATTCACATCTCATAATCATTTAATAACATCTTTTAATCATTCTTTAATACCTAATGCACTTTACCCATTTTGTTTACCTCATTCATCATCAGCTAGGTTCCCTTAAGATCTCATTCAAGCCTAATTTCCTTATATGGAAGCACCCTAGCATTGGTTGGTTCAACCTTCACTCAAAAGAAAACTCTTTTTCTCTATAGGTCTGGCCACGACCTTTGTGTCCTTAACAAAAACCTTTTATGTTAGGTCACGATAGTGGGGTAAGGGCCATGATCGTGCCCTGCAATTTTCCTCCTTCAATCATCCGAATTTAACACATATCATAACACCAATTTCACACCAAATTTTCTAAAATTCACTACCTCTAATACAACATTATTCCACACTAATTCAAATACCAATTTGATTGCATTAAACTCTCACCTTCTACTCATTTAATTTACAATTTCAAACTTAATCTCTTCATTCATGAAATCCTATTCTTTTTCCATAATTTCTCATTCATAAAGCATTAAACAATTCATTCACTAAGTTATATCCTCATTTAACACTCTAAACATTTCACATTTAGATGTATTGGCGTCAAACATCCTTTTCCTTAAAGTATAACTTCAAGATCAATCAAAACTTATCACACCTTTAACCAACTTTTCCAACAACAAATTATGTTCTTTTTAAGCCCCAATTAAGTCCAAAAATATCATAGTTATATACCTCATCATTAATTGGTTCAACCATTGTATAATGAACACATTACCATGAAAAATCACTGCCCACGATCGTGGTAGAAATAAATCTCCCATTTTTCTTGCAGTTTTTCATTTTTTTCTCAAGACAGATTTTTAAGTTAGTTTTGTATGACCATTATGACCTATAAAATGAGGTATTTAGACAACAATTTCTTCTAAAAAAATGTTACTATATGTATTAAGTTTCTAATGAAATCAAATTCATGCATTTGAGTTCAGTATTCTTAAGTTATAACTAAAATATTACAAACTATTCTCATACCATGACAACGCATAATTCTCAACTTCAAGCCAAATTTCAAGACCTTTAAGGACAGATTTCAAATTCCATTTCTTCATACAACTTGTAGTCCTATGTCTCTAGTTTAATAGAAATTAAAAATAATCCAATTTGGATACCTAAAACTCAATATATGGTCAAAATACAGAAGTATGTTCAATAAAAACACTCCATCTACATATTCCAGCACACATTTAACTTCATTTTTATCCTAGTTCATCTCTTTTGCTTAGTCTATCATTTCTAACTCATGTACTCATTATTTCCTCTTCATTCCTACCTCTAATTCAACTCAATATCATTCACACACAAATCAAATTCGATGAGTGATCATAAACACAAAAAACAGAACGTATACATATACAGATTCATCACCACTTTTTGCACATGTTCAACTTCATTAACACCTTCACTTCTCTTCAAATTTGTCCTTTTAATTCCCCTCATTTCAAGGCATCACATTTCTCCCTTTATTTAGCTCTAAACTCATTTTTGTTTCATTTATAAAACCACCAAATATATACACGTTATATACATTGTAAACAGAACATGAAACATTCATTTACTAGTTAAATTTTTCTACACATTTTCAATAAGATTTTAATGCTCTTTCAATTCCAACATCATCTCTACAACAACTTATGAAGTATAACTCACAATATACAAAAAAACAAGACATTTATATATCCATTGTTCTCATCCACATTTCAGTATGTGCACATCCTCATTTTATGATCATTAAACTCTTAACTATCATCAAAACATGTTCTATTCAACAAATAAAGAAGAGTAATGCTTTATACTCACTTGTTTACTTCAAGATCTTCAAATTCTCACTTAACCCTAGCTTTCCTTGAACCACATGATCATCGCCCATTTAGGTAGGAATGAGCTAGGTTTTTGGTAACAAAGAGGAAGAAGACAACAAGAAGCTTGAAGAAATAAAGGGAAGGAGTTGAGCAAAACCCAATATGACGAAGGTGAGAGTAGGTATCGTAGATGATGGCGAAAAAGAATGAAGAAAATGTAGACAATAAAGAGAGAAGAAGAAAACGTGTTTTAGCTAAATGAAAGACAAAAGTTAGTCTTTCAAATGTAAGAAAAAATCGTGGATGGGTGTGTGGCATGGCAAGTGACACTTGTCACTTGCCACATGTCACCACTTTATGGTCCCATTTGGTCCACTTTAATAACTAGTTCATTTTGTCTCAAATTTTTAATCCAATTGTCCCCCAATTTTCAATGACACTTGTCATTAAATCCCAATGTCATTCATAAAAATTTCTACTACCATTTGCACTTATTTCTGCTACTATTCATCAATTGTCTTGCCATTTGACATTTTTCTTAGTCCAAAAATACTCTTAATCTAAAAAAACTCTCAAATTTTACCCAAAAATTCTAAATCACTAATTTAATTCACCAGACTAATTTTTAAGGTAAAATATTCACTATCCATATCATAATCACATTAAACCAATCATTTATACTCAGAAAATGTCAAATGAGTGCATGAACAGATTATTGTAATGTGTGCAATGATCAAATTCATATGTGTGTTTACTAATATTGTGCATAAGTATGACATGCATTTTTCTAATCTCTCATTGCTATTTCTCATTTACAAAAATCTAGGGTTCTAACCCTTAGTATGGGAATGGGATGTTACATTGAACCCTAAAGCATCCTTTATAGACTAGATGGCCATTAAAAATTAGCTAAGAACAAAATGTCGTTGGTTTAATTTGGCTAATAAAGAGTGTGTGTTGTGCCATAGAGCTAACGAGGATAGAAACCTTATCTTTTTCACTTACAAGTATTCCAAAGCTATTTAGAGTAGAGTCCAACTTATGGTGGGAGTTGATACTTATGTGTGTGATTGGGAAGGAACACTGCAGTGGTTTACTTATCAGACACAATCAGGTAAGGCAAATGCCATACTCGTCAAAGATGCTCTTATTAACTCCATTTATATGTTATGGAAAGAAAGGAATTATAGAGTGTACACACAAGTCGCAAACAACAAATATCATTTAGCAGATAGAATTTTGAACAGTTAGTGGCAAAGAAGGAGGAGCATCTATTAACCCCTAGTATGAGAGCTAGTTGGCATATCTGATAGCTGAATGTCTTAACTTCTTTTATAGTTCAATAGTTAGACCTCCTTTATATGTTTGTAACTTTTGTCAATAGTGAGATAGACGATAATGGGTCTATTTCTATTTTTTATATCTTTTATATAGTTTGTAATAGCTAAGCTAAAGAAATCTAATACTTGTTTCATTTTTTTAAAAAAATTCTAGTATTATAAAGCAGTTTAGCAAAATGAGAATTTAGTTTTCAGTACTTAAAATTAATTTATAATCAGCTTCATATAACTCAATTAAGTTTGAAGATCCCAATTATCCCTTTACTCCAAGTGTTAAGAAGATTTGAGTGACACTCTTTGATAATAATCTCGACTATTTTAACTTTCTTTTGTCTTCAATCTTCAATCCATGATACCGTTGGTTTTAATTGGCCAAATGACAAATTATACTTTGAAGCGGTGTAATGAAGAAAGTGTTAGGAATTAATTCAAAATTGTAAAGCTGTTAAAATTCCTTTTGAATTAGTCTTTAGTTTGTAATTTTACCTTATAAGTCATATTTGTTGGCTAAATTCTCTATTTAATAATTATTGAGTTTTTTTGTATTTTGTCTATATAAGGCAACTAAGTTCATTATTCCGATGATATAATAAAACTTGAGTATTACTTATTCTTTTATCTTATCTCATGTATTACATGTTCTTCTATTTTTTAAAAAACTTCAACAGAAAAAAGCCAAAGTTGATATGCACCACTCATGTAATGTAGAGAGCACCCACTCTTTGGTACTTCATTAAGAATAGTAGAACCAGTTATCTAGAACTAGTTATAGATAAAACAATATAAATAATAGGCTTAAAACATTAACATTCTTTTTTTTGAAAAATAAAGAATGTCATTGATTAAATATATATACATTGTAGAGTACAAAAGGTTGAGGATAAACCAAAACGTCTAGATTAGAAAGAGTTGTAGTTCCTAGTAATCATCTACACTTTGAAATCTAAGGGATACTCGTGAGATCACATAACCATATTACTCCAATTCCCGTCTTCTCTTCATACTAGATAGATTTGCTGGTTGACCTCTTGCTAATATGGCCAATCTGCAATGGAGGAAAACCATTTCAATTACAATTATGCTCCTTCCATATGTAGTACACCAAGGCTACCTAACTTAACTTAATTGCTTTGAGATCAGCTGCATTATAATTAAATAATAGTTTCACTCTAAGAGTCTATTAGTCTGTCTATGTTGAGAATAATCTACATATGGCCCTAGACTTGCCTAGTATATCTACATCTAATTATAAGAAGTTCTAGATTTCCCAGTTTTGTATTACATAACTCACAATGCAATGCGTTAATAAAGAACTTGATCCTGTCCCTCGTAAGCAACCCTTCAGTAATTCCCATCTATAAGATAAATAAATGAGCTAGATGGATGTCATTGTCTTAATCTAACTTTGACTACTCCTACCTTATATTCTGTGTAATCTAGAAAAGTGTTTTGCATGCTTTTGTGTTAAACTTCCTTGATTTATCTATTAGCCACTGAATTTCATCGTGTTCTCCCTCTTGGCATCAAGGTAACTATTCCATTATAAGGTCGACACTTCTATTATTATGGAGTGGCTATATCCATTGATTGTTTCTAATTAATACACTCACTTTAGTTTCTGGATTCACGATTAATTTCAAGGGCTATAACACTTCCACCTGATAGAGGGGACCTTTACAACATCAATTATCATACCAAAAAATATGTTTTTGCCATTCCCAATCCGATGGAATACTTGTTTTTGCATCCATTACCTTGTCTCTAGGATTTCCTTAAGAGTTCTTGACATTTCCTGCCTTGTCTTTAAGATATAAATAATCTTATTCTTTATAAAGACATTATGTATCCATTTCACCTATAGATTCTACCTTTTGTAGCACATCCATCACAAGTTTCTTACTCTGCTCACCTTTGAAGTAAATCACATGTTAATATATAAATTACGTATAATATATGATATACACAAGAAGGGGGTTGGATTGTGTATTCTTTTCATGAATACAAAATTCTTAATATTTTCGATAAGAACTTTTCTAACTTGTTAAAAGAATATCACAAGAGTTATATGAAAATTGTTATGAGTTAGATCGCAAATAACTTCTATATACTTGTTTTAAAAACAAAATAGAATGAGTTGAGAGATAGATGATAGACTCCGCGATTTTATACTGATTCACCCCAAACCATGGGCTACGTCAAGTCCTCAGAATTCTTCTGAGTATTCACTATACTTCAACAAATTACAAGTATTCTTTCTTTCTTCTAGAGCCTCTTCAGGTCTCTTACACCGAGTATTCTTTCAGCTATCTTAGCCTCTCCAGGCTCTTAGCCTTATCTTTCTCTCACTAGAAAGATATCGTGAGCTATTGTTACAGTAGGTTTAGCTCTCCAATATCGCACTACAGAATTTCTTTTCTAAGAATACACATGAACGCTTAAATGATGTAAGATCAAAGGTTTTTCGAAAAATTGAAAAAGTTATTTAATCTTCGACTACAACTAGTATTTATAGTCTAAGTCTCCAACTGCTTCTTGATTCTTGATAACTGCTTCTTGAGTCTTGATAACCGCTTCTTAAATCTTGATAACTGCTATTTAGTTGAGTTCTGTAACTAACTCTAACTAACTAACTGTTCGACATACTCACATATCTTCTGCTTTATATCGTCTGTGTTTTTCTTTTCTGTATCTTCTGCTTCTTCTGGGTCTTTGTGCTTTCTTATGTGTTTTGCTTTCTTATGTGTTTTGCTTTCTTCTGTATTTTTCTTTCTTCTGTGTCTTTGCACTTTCTTCTGTGTTTTGCTTTCTTCTATGTTTTGATTTCTTCTGTGTTTTGCTTCTTCTGTGCTTTGCGCTTATTCTGTATTTTGCTTTCTTCTGTGTTTTGCTTTCTTCTGTGTCTTTGCGCTTTCTTCTATGTTTTGCTTCTTCTGTATCTTTGTGCTTCTTCTGTGTTTTGCTTTCTTCTGTCTTCTGCTTCTTCTGTATCTTTGCACTTCTTCTGTGTTTTGCTTTCTTCAGTTTTCTACTTCTTCTGTATCTTTGCACTTCTTTTGTATCTTCTACTTCTTCTGTGTTTTTACGCTTCTTTTGTATTCTCCACTTCTTTTATGTTTTTCTTCTGTGTTTTGTACTTCTGCACACTTAACACACTCATCAAACTAGTTCATTTATTTCTAACATTAGTTTTATTTGATTGTCATCAAAATTAATCATCTTAAAGTCCTCCTGACTTAACAATCTCCCCTTTTTTGGTGATAACAAATAATTATAATATAGAAAGATAAAGGTGAATGAACTATTTTTATTCAGATAACGAATAGAAAACATTAACCAAAATACACATATGCTATCTTCTGTATCTGTTCTTCTCTTCTTTCTTCTGCTTCTTCTCCCCCTTATTCTTTTTTCCTTTCTTTTTCCTTCTACTTTTCTCCCCTATCTTCTTTTCTTCTCCCCTATTTGTTAGTAATCAAAAAGGTTATCTCAGATGCTTCATGATTTTAGAAAACATTCGTTGTATGTCAGTCCTGATCAACTTCAGATCTTCTTCTATTGACACTCGAAGATAAACTACTTCCTCATGTAGATCACCAACTGAATCATTCAAATCATCAACCTTAGTATGAATTTCTTCAATCTCCTTCACTAAGGCTTCCTGACTCCACTGTTGAGAGTGACAAACTTCTTCCATCCCAATTGTAGGAATTCGTTGAGGTGCACTTGATGGATAAAAGTTTGGTTCAACATGTGTTTTTTAAGGTAAAACATCTAATTCGATGATTTTCAAAACAGGAGGTTTGAACAATTGTTTTCCTTCTGGGAGATCAAGATCATCAGGTTTTGGTAGTTTTGGTATTGGCTTGCCAAGAAGGTGAAGGACATCTTTGATTGAAGGTATAGAACTCAAAGGTCTAAGGTGGATAATTAGGTTCACAAGAGTTTCTAAATTGAAACTGATACCTTCGACCATGATAGTTCTGAACCATCCTTTAGTCACCCTTCCAACTACCTGAGAAGTTGCGTCTGTGGTGAAGCGTCCACAATGACTTCCTGATGCTTTTGAAATGTGATATGAGACATATATTCCTCTTGGTTGCTCTGCATTGCATGCATCATTTATGCTTCTCATAGCTTCTTGTATTTGATCATCTGAAAGGTCACCTGTTTTTCCATTAGGGTACATCTTCTGTTTCCCTTTTTCTATATTGCATACAATGTTTGATGCTCTGGGTTACACATCAAGTATAATCTTAATCAATGTTCTACATGTAGCTGGGTAGATGGTATATCAATCATTTGTTATTTTCAACGGATATGGTTCTGACTTTTCATCTCTTAGAATCCCATATAATCTTCTTTCTTCATGATTCAGAAGATGTATAGACTGATCATTGCCCAAGATAGGTCTAACTTGTACCTTGATTAACCTTTTCACAGGTCCTCTTATTATGATTGAGCCTCTGCTTCTAACAGGTACTTTTTCTTCTATCGCCTTCATTCTTAAGTCCTCTTTTCTGATAGGACTATGAGAATTAACTGATTTTTCCTTCTTTTTAACACCAGTTGAAGTACTCTCTTTCTGACTGGTCTTCAACTTCTTATTTTCTTCTACCAGTCTAGAAGGTGGTTGTTGTTGGGGTCTCTTCTTCTTAAACTCCAACTTCCTTTTAATTTCGATCTCTTTTGTTGACTTTGGCTGCTGTTGTTACAAAATTGATACCAAAGACCTAGTAGCCTATGGTGCTTTTTCTACCTTCTTAGAATATTCACCAGGAATCAATTCTTTCCCTCTCTTCTGCTCTTGTTGTCAGAGAGTTAGTAACCTTAGTGATCTTCTTGATTTCTTAACTTGCTCAACATCAAGTGTCTCTCCTTTTCTTTTCAACGACACTTGTTTCTCAGATAGATGCACCTGGCTTTTTTCTTTTTGTAAAATCGTCTTATCTTTAACTACTACCTCAGACGATTTATTTTTCTTTTCTTTTGTAACTATTCTTCCTAAGGGTTGAGGTTTCTTCTTCTCAATGGGAGTAACATTTCTACTTACACTACGTCTAACTGTGCGCTTCCCCCTCGATCCTTGGTTTCACCATAAAAATTGTCTCCTCCTTTTCTTGAGTTTTCAATCCTATTCTACATATGTAGATGCATTAATAATGCTTTTGATATTCATCTTCACCCTGTTTCCTCTGTCCAGAAGAATTCCAGAATCTTTAAAGATTCTTGTTAACATGATGCCATACGGTAAGGCATTGGAATCTCTCTTTGTCTTCATTATATACCTCAAAATCAGGTGTGGAAGATTTATGGGATGATGGTTGAGTAGATAGAACAGGCATTGTTCATCTATGTTTGTCACAACATTCTTCGATCCTGTTCTTGGTAGAATACAGTGAAAAAGTATCATATGTAGAACCCTAGCCTTCGGAACAAGATTTGATGTCTTCTTGTCCTTTGGGTCACTACATCCATATAGTTGTCGTTTGACATGTTCCTTCTCTACGAGGCTTTCAGTCATCCATCTAGTGTTGTGAGACACCTCTGCTCCAACACATGGATATCCACTGACCTTCTTGATTAGCTTCAATGTCACAATAACCGACAATCTATCCACTATTGATACTACAGTATCGTCTACTACTTTCATATTCTTCCAAAACTCATAAACTTCATTCAGATAAACTGCTTCACG
>JAOTAY010000007.1:543547-557627 GCA_025629805.1 Erythroxylum baracoense | reverse complement strand
GACAATGTTCCTATTAAGTGGGGGGGGGGGGATTGAGATTATATGCATGCTGATGTTTATGGTATTGATGTTGATTTTGAGAGATACACACTTAAAAGGATGTGCCTCTTTTGGTAGCTAACTTGGATCCCATTTTACCACATTATTCTGTCAAAGTAGTTGGAAGGAGAATTGAGTTGTATGTATAAATTTGGATTAGGCAGCTTGAGAGGATAGTGAACTATGTGAATTGATTGAAGTAGTTAATTGCATAAACTTAATCAATAGTTGATGTTTGAGTGATGAAGCAATGTATACAGTTTTGATGGGCTTTTATTTAAGCACATGTGAGGTCTTGAGCTATATGATTGCATCTTATAGTCATTTATTTCCTTTGTTGATACTACTAGTTGCATGCCTTACGGACATGATAAAGGCCTTTTTTGTTTTTAACCTTTAGCTTAAATGACCCACCAAGTCATTTTTCCCTTGCTATCCCCTTTTTGAACCTTTAACCTTATTTTTTTTCGTATTAATCACACCACATTGAAACCTGAAAAATTTTTAGCCTGACCCTTTCACAAGTTAAATGAAGTACTAAGTATTTGATATCCTTGATTTAGGTACTTTTGTTTTATATGCTATTTTGAGATATTTTAGAGGTACATCTACTCAGTTGTTGTTGATTTGCGCTACTACTATCTTCTTTTATATTTACTGTTATAAAAAAATAAATAAAAAAACAAAACAAAAATAAAAAAAGATCTAACAGTAGCATTGAAAAGTGATGAGTAGTTGTAGTCCCGTGTTTTTGTTTGCACATCTCAGAATTTCTTTTTGATCATCCCACGTTACTTAGTGCTTTGTGAATGCTTGTGAGTAGACTTTGTCCATTTTACCTTACCTTAACCTAAGCCCCATTACAACCTTTAATAAAAGCCCTTTTGATCTATGATGGCATGTACTTTATGTAGTGGAAAATGGGTGAATTTGCAAGCCTATAGTAGTGTAATTTCTTAGAGGAAGCTTTCAGTGAAACACAACCTTTATACACTTGAGTGATATGAGTGAATACAGTGAGGAAGGTCCATTTTAATTTTATACTTGCTTTTGATCAAAGATATCTATCTTTGATTTTGTTTATGTACATTGACGAAAAAGATTATGACATATGTAGTAGCTTGATACTTGAGTTTGTCAAAGTTTAAAGGATTGCAAACACTTTATTCTCGTTGAAAATAAAATGAAAAAATATGTTGGTTATGATCCAAGTAAGTTGCTTGAGGACAAGCAACAATTGAAGTGTGGGGGTGTTGTTAATGGGCATTTTATAGTGAATTTAGATACATAATTTGCTAAACTCTTGTTCATTTAATTTTTAAATTGCACTAATTAAGAGTTATTTGTTTTAATTTTAGGCACACATTAAATTTGGAACTTTAAATGCCTAAAGCAAGAAAAGCTCTCAAAGGAAGAAAAGAAAAAAGTTAACGTTTTTGGGTGGCCAAAAACGTTAATGTTTTGGCTAAGAGAAAAAGGAGGGGGAGCTGGCGTGAAATGAGAGTGGGACCATGGAAACACCTAGGGAGCTGAAATAAATATTGAGTGGAGAAGAAACAAATGAAGTGGCAGTAAGCATGAGGGAGGGACGAAGAGATGAGTTTGCGTGAGTAAGGATGGACCAAATACTCTTAGAAAATCATTCAATACATAGAAGACAACAATTGGTGGCCAGAAAGCATGAGAGAGAGCTGCACCAGGGAGTGAAAAAAGGATTGTAGAAAAGAAAAGTAGCGTGAGTAGGATAAGAGGAGAGCTGTGTGAGAGAGGGCTAGAGCAACAAAACGTGAAAAAGTTTTTGCCACCAGATGTTTAATCCCATCAGCTACATTAGCAAAGAGAAATAAGAGAAAAGAGAATAACGTGATAAAGAGCTGGGTTGGAAGAGAACAGTGGCATGTTGGAAGAGGAGCATTCCTTGCACAGCAGCAACCATATTGGGATTTATTTTGTTTTTGTGTTTCATATCTGTTTTAATTTTTGTGGATTTAATCAATGCAATTATGTCATAACTATGATTTATGTTACATAGACGAAAATGTGTAGATAAGTTTTCTTTGGTTGAGGTTAGGATTGATATTAGATTAGGACAATTTTTGTGGTATTCGTTTTTGCTTGATTGAATGCATTTTTAGTCCTAATTTAGCTTGATCACCTAGATTAAGGCCTTAGATGGTTGAATGTCATAACCAATGAGATTTAATTTGTCAGAAAATTAATCGAGCAACATACTTGAGACCAAAGTATAAACCAACCTTAGGATCTTGTGTGAGGACACCTAAGATTAATGAACTTAATTTTAGACTTCTTGTATTGAATGCCTTTTATTCCGAATTATCTATGAACCGAGTTGGTAACTCATATTTAGAAGATTAGGAAATTCCTATGAACATTGGGTTTGACTTGCTTAAGTGAAGTAATTCCTAGATCAATCCACCATTATAATTTTTAGTGTCCAATCCAATTAAAATCCGATACCTTAGCTAATTTTGTCATTTGATTAAGTTTAGTCGCATTTAGTCATATTTTGCATCAAGCATATTTCCTTAATTCGCTTATTTTATTTCATTTTCAAATCAATCAATTCTTGATCGCCTGAGCAATTTTGCATCGTTTAATTTAATTATCTTGCGTGTTGGAATCCCTTGGGTACGATATCCGGTTCTAACCATTTTATATTACTTGTCAATGAGGTACGCTTGCCTCTAGTTTTATCTAGGTAGAACTTAATTTATATTATTTTGTTTAGATCATAACATTAAGGAGGGGGTTGTACTTTACTATTGAACTATTCCCTTAAGCTTGGTTGTTCAGCTAGATTTAATTTGCTTAACAATGTTAGATAAGGGTGATGTTGAGGATTTAGTATAAGTGACATTATAATAGGATGTTTTCAAGGTCTGTATGGCAGATTCTTAACTGATCTAATTATGCAAAATTTCCATTTTAAAATGGTATTAATTTCATTCTTTACCTTTAAAAATGGATAAGAAAAAGATTAGAGAAATAAATAATAATGTTTAATAATGTCTTTGATAGATAGAGAACTATATCAACTATAAATTTGAATTCATTATTGAATGGTAACTTTTGACCTCATGATTAAACCTATCTAGTTAATTTTAATTTTTTTAATTAAATAATAGGGAATAAAGTATTTGTTGTGATAATAAAAAAGACATTATGTATCATAATAACTGTTATTATGGCAACAATACATTAATATGCCTGATTTTATGCCATATTGCATCCCTCATTTTCATTGGACTAGGAAACTTAATCTTGTGATGATTATGCAAATGATGTTCTCCTCTTCTTTTCTTCAGATTGTAACTATTGTGAAATGATGTTATATTATCCTTTAAACGTTATACCCTTTGGTTCAATTGACAACTTGAATGTATACAAATCAACATCTCCGAACTTTCTTTTACTAGCATGTGAAGAGCTATTAACTTAGAAATAAGCATATAACTCACAATAATTATTTGAGTTAATTATTAATAATATAATCAATAAATGTAATGTATATAACTTATAGTATCACTGTGTTAACTTGGTATAACAATGTCTTTAACTTTGTTTGCACTAATAACCTATATTAATTAAAAGAAACATATTCATTAGTTATTACAACCAAGATAAATTGATCTTAAACCAAAGGTTTATATGCATATGAAGATGCCTCACTTATAACCTGATAATAATAATAATAGGAAATAATAATAAGAAAAAATAATGATTGCAATGACATATAACGATTCGTATTGTAAATGATTTTTTATAGTAAATCAAGGTTTATATACTTATAAAGATGCTTCAATAGGTAATGTTGAGCCTTCCTTGTTCTACCTTTTGGAGATACGGACAAAAGTTTCATATTTCTGACATTTCTTCACTTATACCTTCTAAGGCAATTTATTTGGATTCTTTAATTTATAAGATCATTTTTTCTTTCCTTCTTATTATTTTGGGTCTTCGTAGCATGACTCTTTTGATGGTTGATGTATTACCTTTGCATCTATAGTAGGCTAGAAAATTTGACTCCAAATAGGTTGTAGTATATGGTCATACTAATAGAGAAACTAAGACTTCTAATAACAATCGTATACAAATGTCTCAACTCTTTGTTTAGAATGACAAATAAAAAGTTTGGTATGTTCTTAAGGATATCTATAGATGCTATAACCAAAAATTACAACTTTGTCCACAATTCCTTACAGTATATTTGTTATAACCCTTTAAAACTTCATTTTCTCTATCCCCACTACAAACTATTCTCCATTTCAAAGCATCTTTTTTGTTTTTCTCCAAATACTTCATAACAATTGGTGTGATATATAATTTCCATGCATGCATAAATATCTACTATCTATATTTCTCTTTATCACCATAATTGTAATTGTTTAGAGCATATTTATTACTTTTATTAATTGTTGGGCTTTTCAATTTAAATGATTGGTAATAACTTGCCCATATCTTCTTAGGATATTCAAGCAAAGTTGTATTGCATCTAGTTATAAATATAAGAAGAATAAATATAAACATCTTGGCTATCTCATCTTAAGAAAATGATGAAGATTAATTATAAATATATGAACATTAAGTTACCGTTTCCATATCCATTTTCAAATAAGAAGTTAGTGGAGTTGATATGTGATTTTATATATCTTAAAATATAAAAAATACTAAAAGAAATCATTAGGGTAAGTGTACCATCATTTTCTATAGTATAGTACAGTGAGTGCAGGTGTTGATCCTATGATGACTATAACTACTATTACTAATTGTCTTTCTATTATCTAATATAATGCAAACATTGATTAAATGAAAGAAAAATATTAACTAAACTAACAACAAATAAGAGATAACTAGTCAAGGTAATAGATAAGTATCAATCAACTGGTAAATAAACTAGAACCAAGTGAAAATTTCCTGTAGAACCTTTCAAATGTTTGAATTTATCTTGATTTAATGTTTAATCCTAATTACATAGCCCGGTAGGAATTTCAAAGTTACTTTTATATTATTTTAAGATAAATAACCTTTATCCTTAAGTTGATTGACCAAAATTTCTTTCTAATCAAAACCCCTCAAAGAACACATTAAATTGTTATATGAATTCTTATGATAGGTTTGACCTTTATCCAAGAGATTTATGTAGCCCTATCTTTAGGATTATATATAATTCTCATTTTTTTTGCTTTAATATAATCATAACTATGATTTTTTATATTTTTTATTTAATCATATAAATGTCTGGTTTTAAATCTTCTATGTTTATTACTTCAATTCAACTCAATAAGGAAATACGATTAATTCTTAAGAAAGCTAAAATCTTCTATTAAATTAAAGAAATCAATTTAAAACAATAGATTATAGAGTTCATCCTACATAAAGCTATATCTCAATTAGTTTATACTCAGACAAAGAAAACTTAAAATAAAAAAATAAGAATATAAAAATAAGAATAAGTTCTCATGGATCTTAAAACTTGATGTTCTTAATGGATTTTCTTCCTTTGCTCTAAGATTACTTCCTTTTTGATTTGTTCTTGAATCTCTTCTGATTATCCTCTCACCTTTTAGATTTCCGTGGACCCTATTGACTGGTCTTTGGTCTTTCCATATGGCTCCCTCCTCTTTTTATTAGGTCTATCTCCTTTTTACCTTAAGAAAATCCTAAAATTTGATCTCGTGTCACTTCACAACTACAAAAAATCCTAATTTATATAAACTTTACTACCAAGATAGGTCACTAACACAATATTGTGTTGACCCCATCTTAGGTTTACACTTTTTCTATTTCACATATAAGATTTCACCTTAAGAACATAAGTCTTGAATGATAGAACATGATATAGGTATCATGTTAGAAAATATTACACTATGTTTGGGATATGTTCTTCATGTGGCCAAATTAATGAAGAAAATGAATGCACCAATAAGTAATAAAGAGTTGAACAACAATTTGTGTTTGTCTCTTATTCTGAATATAAGATCATGTCCATACTATGTTGATCCAAATTACTCAAAACTTCACTAACATGAATCTAACTGACTTAAATTCATTTATTCGTCATTAAAGAGAAAAAATAAGGTTTGAAAATAAAGTATAAACTATATTAACTATTAATATTATAAATTCATCGAATCAAAACTAAATACTCTTAAAACCATGCTAAAAATATAAAGTAATTACCAGTTATTAAGATTTATAAACCAAATCTATGAATAAATATTCTCTACCTTCATAATAGCCCATGCGAAATGTCACACCCTGTATGTTTCAATGCCTAAAAGGGAGATTTAATTTTAGATTTTTCTAAAAATCTAGAAAAGGATGGAAGTCTTTGGAACCTTATGGGTAATTATATAATTTAATTGATATGTCTAGAATTTTATATAAAATTCTATAGGAGGATTGTAAACTGTTGGATTAAATAAATTTTAACCATTTATTAAAGAGGATGAAGGACTATAGATAGCCCCAGGGACTTCATTTGTAAACAAGAAAGAAATAAATATTCTTTGCAATAGAAAGCAATCTCTAAGTTCTCCTTTAGTTTCTTATTTTCTTTCTAGTTGTGCTAACTTCCTTCCTAGCATCTTTGAGTAAGGCTAACTTGGTTGAGTTGAATAACAATTAAGTGTCACAAGATGAATTGGTAAAAAGGCGAATTCCATGACATATCAGAGCATTAGGTTGAAGATGTCAGGATCACACAATCAGATTACTAGTGTCGAGGGGTCTAAGTATTCTATTAAGGATGAGAGATGTTAAGTAGATGTGGACACAAGGCTTGCCAAGGTGGAGTTTGTAATAGTTGAGGGGCAAGAAAAGTTCAAAGAGGCAAACTAGATGCAAGGTACCATAAATGTTGCCGCTTTCAAATGTCTAGACCATGTGAAGGCATTGGAGGTTACTTTCGAACCTGAGATTTCATACCTCTAAAGACAAGTTTGTAATGGTTGCTATAGAGCTAAAGAAGTAAAAGAGGAGTTCTTCTTTTATAAAAAGGCTATTGCTCAAGAGGGAAGCAATGTCATATCTATGGTAGTCTCCATTCCATTAAGGGTAGACATCCTAACCCAAAGACATACTATAGGTCAAGGAATGCAAAAGAGGTGGAAAATTTTTTATGGAGTTTTAAATAATGCTTCAAGCTTATTGTCATAAATAAGGATGCCAAGATGATTGATAACACCACTCTCTACCTTGAGGATACTGGATTGGTATAGTGGAGGAGAAGGCATAGTCAAATTGAAAAGGTTACTTGCACTATTGAAATATGGAATGAGTTCAAGAAAAATCTTAAGTGCCAATTTTATCTAGAGAATGTCAAAAAGGTAATAGAAGCATAGCTAAGGCATCTTCACCAAATGGAAGCATTCAAGAAAATAAAAAGAGTTTTCTAAGGTTCTCCTAGAGACTATTGATTATTTAGATAAGGAAGTCTTCTTTGCCTTCAAGGATAGTATGTAAAATTGGGTAAAGATGGATATCTAAAGGTATGATGCCTAAGATCTCACCACCGCTATTTCCGTGGTTGAGTCATTAATCAAGTTCAAAAAGACTGAGAAACTCATGTCTTATAAGTGTTAGGGTAAAAAAGAAAAAATAAGGTAGATAGCTATCAAGCCAAAAGGTGTTTTCACAAATTTGATAAGCTTAAAGGTAAGAGAACTAAGGATGACAAGGGGGAACAAGTTGACTAAGTGTTTCTTTTATAAAGTACCATATAAGGCAAAAGATTGCCATAAAAAAGCACAACTCTTTGAATTAGTAGAAGAAAGGGAGGCACAATAGCAACAATAGGGAAGATATGAAGATGAGTTCCTTAAAAATCCTTATCATTATCAAAGAGACGGATGAAGCTTAATATAAAAAATAAAGGGCATATATAGGACAAAGTAAAGGTTGGAGGCTAAGCAATAAGAGCACTAGGAGACACTGAAGCTTCCAACAACTTCCTTCCAATAGAAGAGGTGGATCAATTAGGCATCAAGTATCACAAAGATCAAGGTTAGCTCAAGGCAGTAAATTTAGAGCCAATGGCCACTTTTGATATGGCTTGGAATTTAAAGGTATCTCTTGTAGAATGATGTGGCCTAACATATTTCTCTATAGTACCTACAGATGATTATCTCATAGTACGTGATGTGAAATTCATGGATTGTGTTAAGTCTATGTCTATTCCTTTTGTCAACACCATCTGCATCATAAAAGAAAGTAATACATGTATAGTACTTTTGTCGAGAGAAGAAAGCTTACTAGCCAAGCAACTATCAGCCATGCAAGTATCCAAAGGTGTGAAGAGGAAATAACCCACTTACTTACTGGAATTAAAGGAAGATGAGCATTACTCCTCATCAAAGGAGCTAACTGATAAAATCTCTCATGTCCTTGAGGAGTTTAAGGATTTTATGCCTCTTGAATTGCTAAAGAATCTCTCATTATAGCGTGAGGTAGACCTTAAGATTAAGTTGGTGTAAGGCGCTACCCTTTCCATAATGGTACCTTGTCGAATGGCGCCTCCTAAACTTGAAGAGTTAAAGAGAAAACTTAAGGAGTTATTGGAGGCAGGTTATATCCAACCATTGAAAGCTTCATATGACACAATGATGCTTTTTCAAAATAAGTACAATGGGTCTTTTTGATTATGTATAAACTATCATACTTTTAATAAGATTATAGTAAAAAATAAGTATCATATTATATTGATTACCAAGTTTTTTTATCAACTTAGTAAAGCAAGATGGTTTACTAAGCTTGACCTAAAATCAGGGTGCTACGAAGTGAGAATTACAAAGGGACATATGCAATGATTGCTTATGTTGCGAGGTACAATTTCTTTGAATTCATGGTTATACCTTTTGGACTTACTATTGTACCCACCATATTTTTCACTCTCTTAAATTAAGTATTACAAGTCTTCTCGAATAAATTTATTGTTATGTAATTAGATGACATTGTTGTATATGTCAAAACATAAAAAGAGCATATTGTGCACTTATGACAAGTTATCCAAGTTTTAAGGGAGAATAAATTATATGTAAAGAAGGAGAAGCACATTTTTGCATAACACGAAGTCATGTTCTTGGAAAATATTATTAATGGGGGCAAGTTATGAATAGATAAGTCTAAGGTGCAAGCCATATATGATTGGGAACCATCAAAGAAGATATCATAATTATGTTCCTTCCTTGGCCTCATCAAATATTATCAAAAATTCATCAACGGCTATTCGTCCCTCGCTTCTCCATTTACCGATCTATTGAAAAAGAATAGAGCATGGAATTGGGATACAGGTTATAAGAAGGCATTTGAGTTGTTAAAGTAAAAGGTGATGAAGAACTCGTGTTGACCCTTCTTGATTACACTAAGTCATATAAGGTACACGCCAATGCTTTAATTTTGCACTTGGTGGTGTTTTAATGTAGGATGGCCATCTTATGAGAATCGTAAGCTAAATAAGGTTGAGCATCACTATACGGTCCAAGAGAAGGAAATGACTATAGTGGTGCATTACTTGTACATTTAGTGACATTATTTTCTGGGGTTAAAGTTTATGGTGAAGACAGATGATATCACCAACAACTACTTCCTCACGTAAAAGAAACTAATGTCAAAACAAATTAGATGGAAGTGTTCCTAGTAGAGTTTTATTTTGTGATGGAATAAAAACCCTACAAGGTCAACTTGGTTTCTGATGCCTTTAATAGAAAAAAGGAGCTTGTTGCCATTATAAATCCAAGGTTTCCTTTAATAGACCAGATAAAGGAAGGACTTGAACAAGACCCGTAAGTCAATAGTTTGTTAGAGTTGGCTAGCCACAGGGTGATGTAACAATTTTGGCTTTATAATGGAATGTTTATCATTAAAGGTGATTATGATAATGTGTTTAAGTGGTAAAGGGTTGGAAAGAAATCATCAAGGAGTTTCATGACTCTGAATGGGTAGGACATCCTATGGTGCATCATACATTGGTACTTGTGGAACACACATATTATTGACCATAGACGTGCGATGACATTTAGCTTTATGTGAAGACGTGTCTCGTGTAACAACAGGACAAATTGAATCAAAGCCAACCAATGAGGTTGTTAGAACTATTACCTATTCCAAATAAGCCATGAGAGAGTATCTACATGGATTTTATTAGATGCTTATCAAAATTCAAAGGATATGGCAACATTATAGTAATAGTAGACCGATTGAGCAATTATGGAGTGTTCATCCTTGTATCAATGAAATATATAGCCAAGGATGCCTCATGATTATTCTTCAAACATGTAGCAAGGTATTGGGGCACCTAAGATAATTGTGAGCGATAGAGATACTCAATTTAAGGGAGATTATGGATGGAGCTAATTAAGCTATTGAGGTTCGATCTTAACTTTTCTACTAGCTTTCACCCCTAAATGAATGGGAGAAATGAGAGAGTGAATGCACTATTAGAGTTGTACTTGAGGCACTATGTGAATGCCAATCAAAACAATTGGGTAAAGTTGCTTGATATTACCCAATTTTCTTACAACTTGCAAAAGAATTAACCAATGGGAGCCAACCTATTTGAGATTGTGAAAAGTTAGCAATCAATGACCCTACACCCCTTTGCTATTATATATAAAGGCCCAAGTCCTCCTGTATTTAGGTTCGCTAAAGACGACATGAGAAGATCGATATGATATAAGCATACTTAGCAAAGGCCATGAAGACGATGAAGATGTGGGCTGATATAATAAACAATTAGCCTTAGAACTTTGCCTTTAAAAAGTAAAAGTTGATCCTAAAAATAGGTCTCTAATGTCCCCATCCTCTTCTTATAACATCAAAGCAAATATATAATCTTTTTAACAAAAAAAAGTATGACATGAATTTTATATTACTATAGTGTTTACATAAAATGTAATTTTCATGACATGGAACAAAAATGTCTCTTAGTTCCTTATATGTTGTACTGTCAACCCAGTATTATTAAACTTTAACTTATATACATACACCCTTACAACTTGACACATTCATTAACAAAATCTATTGCCCTTTCTTTTCCCATTCTCATCTTTATTGCCCTACACATGCTTGAATTAACAAATATATTGAGCTTCTTTGTACACTTCAATCATTTTTGTTAAAATTATATCATTGAAATGTCACATCAATAACTAAATTTGGTTTGTTAGTTGGAAAATAATTATGATTATTTTGTATGTATTCACTTTGAAATACATTTCATTTTTGTCATATGTAACATTCAATTCTTATGTAACACTAATCTTGATACAATTTCTTTCACTCTCTTTCAACTTAACATTGCATCCTATGTTACACCATGGAGAGACAGAATTTTGCTTTGTATTCGCATTATAATGAGAAATAAAAATTGAAAGTAAAAGTTTGATTTTATATAGTCGCTGAAGAAACCAATAACAAAAATTAATGAAACAAACCACCACACATGCGGACGACTTCATCGTCGACGAAAGATAAATCGTCAAGGAGAGCTGACCTCGCATTCGGTGAGCATCGATTTCTACATTTTAAAAAAAGAGAAAAGAAATGCAATCTAAACCCTGTAGCTGCTCCTGCCTTTAGTTTTGATATGAATCTCGTTCTATAGAATTAATTTTGATGAGCAGTAGTAGGAGCCGAATTAGAGATGTTTGTAATTCATATTAATTTTAATTAACCTTCTCCTAAATTGCAGTGAGAAAGGGGAAACGGGCACTGAAGAAGTCTCAACACTTCTAGATGCTACTGGAACACTAGTGTAATTTCCGGTTTTTATTAGATGCTATGTAGTTAACAGAAGCACCGTCAACCATTTGAAAGCGGAAGGAAATAAGCTAAGTATGTTTGGAGTAGTGTTCCCCAACCGGAGCTTCCCTCTGGACATTTCCACTTTTTCCCAAATCGACACATTCCATTGGATTCTGGACATGAACACTTTCGTTGGTATCTCATCTCTCTTGCTCGTGGTTATGGTTACCATTTTAAATTATAAATTCATACTTTATTGTGTTGCAGGTGAGGCCTACGATCAAATCCGCGAGCTCTGCATATTTCTCTTGAACAACTTCACTCTCCCACCCGACAAAGCCCTTGCCGTTTACATTCAATCCCCAGGCTCCCCCTTCCAGTACTGCGGCGCTGTCACCCTATCACGCCCCTCCGCCGTTCTCTCCCTCAACTGGCCGGAGCCCGGCGGAGGCCAATTGCAACTCCAGGCGCCCGACGCCCCTCCTCTCTCCGCCAAAATTGGGGTCTCCGTCGAGGACTTGGCATCCTTGCCTTCGTTGGATGTGGCGGCTGAGAAAAGAATCGAGCGACTTGCCATGAAAGTAGGTCAGAATTTGTTTAATTATATGCAGTCGTTTTGTGGGGTTGATGGGAGCAAGTTGGTTGTTCCCATGGATATATTAGATCGATGGTTCAACAAGTTTCAGGAAAGGGCTAAGCGTGATCCTGAATACTTAAAAGGCTTCGATTTGTAATATCCTTGACCCATAATTTGTATCTCAAGTCTCTAGCTAAAACGGCGTTCGATAACTCCGAATGTGGTTCTGTTGCTTCATTTTAAGCATTTCCTGTCAAAGTCTCCCTTCCTTTCATCTTGTTGAGGATGTCTGTCCCAAACTACTGTGCCTGATACCTGAGGCTTATGTTTAATGTGTACTTAGGTATGAGCTTAACCACGCTACTTTAGAACGATGCTACTGTTGATATAGTACTTTCAGATTCACTAATTGTTATGGATTAGAATCCTCAGGATAATTTGGAATTTCTTATGGGTTAATTTTAACACAAGTTAATGCAAATGCTTTGTGTGTTGAAATATAAGAATTTCAATTTGCATTCACCTCATAAAATATCCCATTTTGGTACCCTATAGTGCCTAATGTTCATCTAGATGGTACCTGGTTTTCTCATGAATGCCATTGGGTGACGACTATGCGCATCCACTTTCATTTACAATCCGGTTTGGCAATTAAAGTGAATCTTCAATTCGTATAAAGGGTACTAAATTGGTTAAGGTTGGATATAGAATTTTGGCATTGGGATATAGTTTTGTGTGTTATTTCTGCTTCTTCCTTCTCTTTTTTGGGTTCGAAGAATATATAGAGTTTGTAATGGGTAAAAGCTGAGGTGAAATCGTATCCTTGGCAATTGGCACTGTTTCCACGTCTCCTCTAGTGTGCTTACAAGGTCGATGACAGATATAAAACATTTACAATTTCAGCATAGTCACTGTACTATATGGGATTCCTCACGTATAATTTTGGGTTTGTGGAGATCTCTTCAGAGAACATGTCTTGCTCGTTGCTTCAATTTTGCGCCAAGATTGTGTAACATCTGAATGAAAGGGTTATATTATTCGATCATGCGCTATGGTATGGAGTTGTGTATTTCTCACTACTTCATTGAACTAGTTATAAGATGATTGATGCAAAAAAATACCACTACTCATGTTACTAAAATAATAAATAGAAGCAACGATGTATTCTGCTGGAAAATAATCGTTCTATGTTTGACAAATTTTCCCAGATTCTTTTTTTTTTGAAAAATAAATGGCGTATTACTATATTAGAAACCAATTACAACATTGTAATGAATTCCAGGCTTAAAGCCTACTTACAAAAGGAGCAAAAGGTCGAGAAAAATATAATAAGAGGACTAACTATGAGAAACCAAGAAAAAATTAAAGCTGCCATCTGGTCTTCATATCAATGGTAAAAGAGTGCTGAGCATTTTTGGCATAAATATGTGCTCTAATCATGTTTATAGTTCTATCAGCAATCATGTACTTGTCTTCGTTGTGATTCAAGAATCGTTTATGGTTTCTTTCTTTACAAATGTTAGTAGACTGTAATAGTAAATTCTGCTTTGAGAAGAGTAGCATTGGGTTGCCCTTTCTTTGTGTCACTAATCATCTGTTAGAGCCTTAGTGACTTAGACAGTACACACAAGAAGTGGAGAGTAGAGAGCAAGGCAATGGGGTAGATTTTATTAGGAGATAATCCTTGTGATAATTCCCAAG
>JAOTAY010000007.1:506173-539417 GCA_025629805.1 Erythroxylum baracoense | reverse complement strand
AACTTTGGACCCAATTCAACGACGTTTATCCTGGCGGCGGAGCTCTTTCCGACGAGGATGAGATGTCTGTGTCACGGCCTCAGCGCGGCCGCCGGAAAACTGGGAGCCATGGTTGGGACTTACGTTGTTCAAACCTATACATTGAAACAAAGTTCAGAATCGGACAGGACTAAGCATGCTCTCATGGTGCTAGCATTCACCAACATGCTTGGATTTTGTTGCACCTTTTTGGTGACAGAGACAAAAGGGTTGTCATTAGAAGAGTTGTCCCGTGAAGACGGCGGCGAGAATGAGATTGAGGAGACTCTGCCATTCATGTCCATAAAAACTATCGAATCTGTTTAGTCATAAAAATTATGAAATAGTAATAATTTAATAAAGTATGTTTTCAAATTTTGATTAATTTATTAATTAATCAGATTTTTTAAATTAATAAATTCATATAAAATAA
This sequence comes from Erythroxylum baracoense, assembly GCA_025629805.1. NCBI lineage: Eukaryota > Viridiplantae > Streptophyta > Magnoliopsida > Malpighiales > Erythroxylaceae > Erythroxylum > Erythroxylum baracoense. The sequence continues at coordinate 538,966 of JAOTAY010000007.1, read as the reverse complement.
ATAAATAAATAAATTTTTATTTAACAATTTCTTTTTAATTAAAATTCAATTAAGAAAATTTTCTTTTAAGTATATTTTAAAATTTATTCAATTTTTAATAAAATTTATGACAATTTAATATTCATTAAACCTTTTAAACCTTAACTCTCTTATCTTAACATTTTAACTTTTATCTGATTTTTAAATATATAGATTATGTGGCCTACTAAGACTTTGATACTAGTTTTGTGAAGCTAACAATTGCAAATTTTCAAGTATTTCTTGGATTGATAAGTATATATTAATAGAGTTTTTTTAGTTTTAAAAGTCTTATCTTCAAAATAATTTACTCAAAATATATAATATATAAATTATAGATATGAAAGTTTACTTAATTTAAAAAACAATTATAATATAAAAATATTTTATAATTAAAATAGTTGATAATAAGTTAGTCAAAATTAAACTCATAAATAGTCTTATAGTTGAAATTATTTCTGTTTTAAGTTGAATTATATTTTAAAATTTCATTCTTAACTCAAATAATAATTTAACCAGATTCATTAATTAATTTTAAATACTTCCTCAACCTGTTATGTCTATCCTAAATGTATTATTAAAATACTAATTATATATATATATTTATATTTTTTTCAGGTCTATAAATATTTACATCAAACATTAAATTCCTAGATTTATAATAAACCAAAACTATATTACTAAATTCTTAATTATTTAAAATCCTAATTATAAATTGGGATTTGACCATAAAATATAAATACAATTCCAAAATAATCATTTAAAATAAGCAAATATCTCTCTACTTATACTGTTAATAATAATAATAATAATAATAAGACTCTGTTTGGCTGTAACTTTCAACTTTTTTCTTTTCTCATTTCACTAAAGTTTTGCTTCGCTAAGCTGTTTCCTGTTTTATAGTTCCAAAAATTAAAAAAAACATTAAAATAATCGCACTTTCAACGGCGCCGCAAACGCGCCCTAAAAGGTCTAAAAAATGGAAATTTTGTTCTTTCCCACTAGTTTGCTTTTCTTGTTCTCCAAGGAATCAGGAAATGTATTTATGAAGGGTTGGTGTAATTTGAAGCACCCTCTTGTGATCGTCTCAGAGTCAAAATATGGTGGAGGCTGAGCGAGCTCAGAATCCATGGGTGAGTACGGAGCAAAACTTGGGAGTTTTGACCAATGGTAATGATTTGTCGATTAGGGAGCCGGTGGTCGGAGAAGCAGGCTGTCCGCGTCAACAGGCGGGATTTTCGTCGGATGGCGAGTTGGGGATTGGAGAGAGAGGGTTCTCTGCTGCCGGTGCCGCTTTCTTGTCTGCAATAGTTGTTAACCCTCTTGATGTCGTGAAGGTAGATTAGGATCTTTAATTTATATTTGGCTTGAACGTTTGAGAATATCAAGTAGGTTTCGTTTCTTTCAAGGAAATGGTCTGAAAGATGCTACCTTTGATGAATTTAGAGATTGAAGTTTGAGTTTTTCCCAAAATTGGGAGGTTGTTCGATTCAAATTTTTGAGTTTGTTCTTGTTCTCGTAATGTTGGGAATCATTCGAAGTTATTGGTATCATTGTACTGAATTTGAATCTTCTGTTTTACCGTATAGACGAGGTTGCAAGCACAGGCTGCTGGAGTTGCTTACTCACACCCACTTAGTAATATTACAAGTCGTATGACATATTTTGGTCCTAGCATGGTATTGTCGCGTTTAACACTAAAATTCTATGTTATTCTGTAGTTACTTTAGACTATCAAGAACAGAGTTGCGAGGAAACCTTGGAATGTTCTACATTTTATGTTTATATTACTTATGTCAAATGTATTCACATTGATAACAGTTTTTGCGATGGTTTGATGTAACTCTCTGGCTTAGTGTTGATAGGTGCGTGACATGCTTGGAGATGGACGGCGGATTAAACATCGTCTTCGTGATGGAAAAGGTGTGAAACACGAATGCACACGTATTTATATACATATTTTCTGCATTAAAAATTTGTGTGATTCAGTATTATATGGTTCTGTTAATTTTCTTAAAAAGTAGGTGAGTTTCCCATGGATTGCCCTCTTCCTAACAGTCTACTACGAGTCCAATATAAGGGCATGCTTCTTAATGAGGAAAAGACTGTCTTCTACGATACTAGATTTAATAATGATGGTCAACCTTTGGAGTTTAGTTCTGGAGAAGGGACTGTAAGTTTTACTTCCGCTTAAATTGACAAGCTCACTTTTTGTAACCTCATTTATAAGTTTTGCCATATTTGTGATTCTGAAGGCTCTTATGTTGATGAATTGGAAAGTTTTCTTTGCACTGAAGGTCCCTGAAGGATTTAAAATGGCTTTTTGTTTAATGATTCCTGGAGAGATAGCTCTTGTTACAAGTTCTCCTGATTATGCATATGAAAAATTCCCAAGGTTTCGATTGGTCCTTACTGAACTTTTTTCTGTTCATTTCTTAGTGGAAAACTCAATAATTTTAAGCTTTGGATTGAATGGATTTTTCAGTTTCTCCTATTTTCTTCAGTAACCATTATTTTGCACTTATCAAACAAATCCAAGCTACCTAATGTTCCTGACGGTGTTCAAGTGCAATGGGAAATTGAGCTTCTTGGTTTTGAGATGCCAAAGGTAAGTATCTGCTGTCTTGTGCAAACTTATTCTGTTGCTTGTTTGATGTCTCCTGTAAACTTATTCTGTTGCTTGTTTGATGTCTCGTGCAAACTTATTCTGTTGCTTGTTAACATATTTTCAGAAACTTAAGTAAGCATTCTTAATGTCAAATAGGCTTCTTTATAGCTTGTTTCTGAAGATTTTTATCTGTAGAGCATTTAGTTTTAATCTTTGACTGTAGTGCAAGGAACTTAAAGTGGAAAAATAGTTCGTTGGTTATGAGGGAATTTTTCTGTATGGATTTTGTGTTTACTATTCTATTTGTAAGTAGAAATGCTCATGTAGATCCTTAATGCAGGATTGGACTGGTTTGAACTTTCAGAATATAATAGACGAAGCAGCTAAGATCAGGAACACAATATGTTTGTTATCTGTTCTGTTAACTATACTACATTGGACCTCCGCGGTTATGTTTTAATTGTGCAGCCATGGCCCCATGCTTGTGTCTATTAGGTTGGCCAGTCATTAACTAGTTAAACGGGCTTATGGCTTACCTATCACGAACTTACTAATTATTGTGGTCTCAGGGAAACAGGCTCTTCAAAGAAGCAAAGTATGAACTTGCAAAGGCAAAGTATAAGAAGGTAAGATGTTTTGTTTTATCTTTAGTTTCGAGACTGTATGTTGATGTTTTGTTCTCTCTTTAGTTGTGAGACTATATGTTACCACCTTTTACTTCATTTTTCTTATCAATATTCTTTAAAACCAATTTCTATATTATGGAGAGCTAGCGAAACATTACTTACCTCATACTGTTAGGTCATGCAATATTTGTTTTCGTAAGTCAGATTGAAACAGAAAAAGTAAAGAAATATTCTTTAGTATAGTTTTAATTGATGATCTAGATGCCTCATACTTCTGTTAGGTCTATTCATCTTTCGATTTATGTCTCAAATTGTCGATCTTATTAAAACATTTCACAATATTCCTTGTTCTATATTTTAAGATTATTACATTCTCTTTTCTATTCTTGAAATTCTATGCACTCCCCAAGTCGTCATATTTATATACACATTCTGCCATTGCTAAACAGGTGTTAAGGGAATTTAAACATGTAAATCCACAAGATGATGATGAGGGGAAATTTTTTTCAGATAACAAAGTACGTTTTTCTACTCCTTACATTAGTTAAAACTCCACACATTTTAGTTATCTTTTTTCAGTTGACCTGTTAACTTATTATTTCACTTTGATGTTTGAAGAATCTACTATATCTAAATGTTGCCGCATGTTATCTCAAACTAGGGGAATGCAGAACGTCCCTAGAGGACTGCAATAAGGTATACCTGTTAATTCTACTTTTCGGGTGGAGTTAGGTTTGACAGCTTGAATAAAAGAGCAAGTTAATGTTTAACAGCTTGAATAAAAGAGCAAGTTAATACATACATTAGCACTATTTGGATTATACGTGTTGAAGTTCATGGAGATTCATTATGCATCTGTTATCTCCAACTACACTAGAAAAAAAACACATATTCTTCCGTCATGCACTTAAAATACAATGTCTTAACTTAGTTGCATTATTTTATAATTTATAGTTATCAAAGATTATTGATTTTAGGAAAAAAAAGAAACAGATGGCATTTTGTTGAGATATGTTGATGCCAAAATTCTTCAGGTCTTGGATGCCAATCCTGCACATGTGAAAGCTTTGTACCGACGTGGAATGGCTTACATGACAGTTGGAGATTTTGACGAAGCAAGGGCTGATTTTGAAATGGTAATACTAATAATTCTAAGTGGCAAGAGTTTTTAATCTGTGACATGTTTCCTAAGCAATAAAACAAAGTGATTGGTTTTAATGGAATTTGGTTTGGCATCATGTTATATTTAACACAATAAGAGTCTCTAGATTCAAACAGCGTATAAGAAAATGATATTGATATCAACCATTAGAGTATGTTTGAATTTTCAAAATATCTTGAATGCACCTTTATGTTCGAAATCTCAAAATTTCTTGAATGCACCTTTTTTTATATGAAAAAGTACAATGACTCCCTTAAAAAGTAGGATGCTCTATGTTCATGGTGATTTCCTTTCTTTGTATCATGTCTGAACAATATGCAATTCACCTCATTATGACTACAATTGAAGGACGATTATGTTGTAGATGAAGTGGGGCTTCTGCATATACTAAGCTATGCTGCCATTTTGACCTTAGAATTGTGATCAATGACCATGTCATTATTGTTTTGCGACTAGTTTAAGATCCATATTATGTGATCTGAATTGACTTTTACCTTACTATTACATGTTGTTCAAAAGTGATCGTTGAATGTTGACACAATTATAGGGCACATGGAGTTTGAAATTATTTTGGTTCAAACTTTTGTGCCGACTTCCCCAATAGGTTGGACTAGTAAATATTCTGTTGTTGAAGGGAATACGTTTTGTGTTGGAGTTTTCTGATTATTGTTTTTTAAACCTTCCTTAACAATTCCCAGATGGCATTTTAGCTGTAAAATTGAGTCCTGAAACTGGATCTTAAGAAACTTTAGGTTCCCAAGTCATGGACTGATTAAGATTGATAAGATTACTTATAAGATTACTAGTTGGTTTTGTGAACACTCTATTGTGTGTAGTACATGTTATGATCATTGTGCCTTGAACTCCACCCAAAAAGCGAAAGGGATTGATGATTTCCGTAAAATCCCAAATGGTGTCAATGGTAATAGAAATATGGCCATCTTAATGTTGAACTCTCTGTATGCTTTCCTTCTATTCAATTGCAGACATCTAATTTCCTACTACATTATGCTGAATGGGGATGTAGGTATCGAGGATAGGATATTTCAGTGCAAAGATCTTCAACATATATTCAAGAAAAGGAGCAATTCTGGCTAGATCAGATGCAGATATTGTGCCTTTATAGCATTAGCTTTGCCCAAGAAGAGTAATTCTGTATTCATGCTGTTTGTTTTTCTTCCTAATGAAGGTGCTCGTTTTTCTGGATGCAACTGAATCAACTTCTTCCTTCTCTTTGGTCTCTTTGGTGCTTATTCAAGGAAAGCTAGAGTTAACGCCAATACTTGTATTAGAATTGTTTAGCTCATGAATCCAAAGATCCTTTGTGGCAATTATACTTGTAGATTGTGATTTATTCTCAAAATTGACTAGTATTGATTTGTTTTCAAGAATGCTACTTTCAAGATTGTAACCCATGAATACACATTTATATACAATCTGGTTTCTTTTTTTCCATTCCACTATGAGTTTCTCACAGCTTCATTTACATTACGGCTTCATTTACATTTTCACTTTTATTAATATTTTCCCCCACAATGTCATCCCAGAAAAAAATAGAAGTTCGATATTCATTTTTTTGGTCCATACCATTATAAGAAGTTTTATTATAATCTCAAGAATTAAACATTTCACATTTTGCACAAAACTATTTTATAACAGAAGGATTTGTCATTTATAGACAATACATAATCAACAAAATGCGAAACCATGTGTGTGGTTTTGCGAAGTCTGCTGACTCAATCATACTCTTAAACCGCCTGATCTCACCAGGGAATTCTTTTATACAATATTCAACAAATACGGGAAACAAGAATTTAACAGTTTCATCACATGGACCAAGCATAACCAAGTGCATTGCAATCTCAGCAGAACATCTCTTGGAGAAGAAGTCACGGAACTTGCTAACGGCAGTAGGGAAGAATGACATTCCAATATAAAGTGCAAGAGCCTAATTGGCTGCCCATCCCAATTTTCCAAAACAAGATAATACATCTTGTATAGTCTGCCAATCTGATCGCTTCAGCTTCTCTTTATTTTGAGCATTACAGAGTTCTTGAGACAACTCCATAGGGTCACGAAATGCCATATTCACTTTCCCAACTTTTTCTTTCAGGAGCACACCCTCACTATTCTTTTCCTCTCCAACAGTAACTCTTGTCAAATCAGTAATACTACCTTCATTGACTTCGCAGATCCCGCCTTCAACTCTATTCTCAAGAACATCCTCAAACTCGACACTTTCTACAACGGTCACACTATTACTACTACAACTATATTCAATGCTTTTTTTCCTCACCAAGTTGGATTGATGAAGAAGATGTTCTCTCATCAACAGACTTATAAGTCCCAACTTCTTTTGGATTCTTTGAACTAGATTCAGAAGTAAAAAGATCCACAAATTTGGTTAAGAATTGACGGTAACGCTCATAAGAAGAGGCACAACAATACTTATTCCCCAATACGCAGTTGTCAAATTCTCTTAAAGAAACAAAATTTTGAGTTCTGACAAAAAACTTAGCTCTAAAGTCTAGAAATACTGTTCTTCGACGCACACATACGAAGCAGAAAAGCAAGTCGGCTTCTTGCCATCAAGCAACTACTAACTAAAATCCAGATTTCTAATTCTCCAAACTACTAAGTAAAATCCAAATACCCAATTCTCTTACAAATAATTATAGCTGAGGCAATAAAAAAATGCAGGTAAAGAACCATAAATGGTAAAAAGAAAAGAACTTGAGGCAACAATGAGCTCTGTTTTAAGAATGTACCTAAATATAAATGTGTTACCACCAAAAACCTAAACACATTCTGGGTTGGTGTTAAATTCAGAAGATTTTGTTCTTAAGAAAACAGAGTTCTTCTGTTTCAAACAAATGAAAGGTTACACAGAGAGAATGTAGTAAAAGATAATACCTGAAAAAAAGCAATAAAGGCAAAAGCAGCATCGACGGGAAGCAAAATCCAAAAAAAGAGGACTGTGCTGGTTCCTTGCGGCAAGAAGCAAAATCAAAAGGAGGGGGCATCGACTTGACTTAGGCAAGTTTAAAGTTAAGATATTTGGATTTATTAAAACGTCGACGTTTTGGTGCGGGAACAATATAGTAACAATGATTATGGAATAACTGATCTGATGCCATGAAGTTGTGGAGTTGGATGCGGCTTACTGCTAAGCTATTATGATCACCACTAAGATCTTGGTTCTTATCTGCCGAACATTTTCTGAATAAGATCTACAAGTATCTACAAAAGGTGACGCATCTAACAGCGGACTAATCTACACTTTGTTGAGTTACCGACAACAACTGACTAAAATGATTCAAACCATAACTTGCCAGCGAGCGAGGGCGAGCTCTTTTCTCATGCATATTAGAAGACGGTAAATTTTTTTTGAAAAGTTAAAATGGTATTATATTGAAAATGAAAAAACAAGAGGCCAGAACAATTACAAAATGACAAGATAGTGTTAACAATCGTCAACGCCTAATTAAAGCAAAGCGACTCCGAATAAATAATAGAAACGATCGTGTATAAAGCTACGCAGATACTACTTAGGGAAAATAAGGATCTCCTCTTTCAGCTAGCACTCCATAGCATTCCGAATTAGGTCAAGGATCGATTCGGTCTCCCTCTCTGCCTCAGACAATGATGAAAGGTAAGGATTTTGCTCTTTCATGTATAACTTCTTCTTTCGCTTTGTCAACTCCTCTCTGAATCTCGATTCCTCTTATTCTTCTCTCTATTGGGATGTGTCTAAACTGGTTGTGAGTTGACGTCAAGGGCCACCTTCGATCTTTCGAAGATGGAGGATGTCAGAGTGTCTAGGTAAGAGATCTCTTTTCTCTATGTTGTCGATTTACACTGATTGCTAATTGTTAAGTACTGATTGCTGGTTCCTATTCATCTCTCCTTAGCTGTGCTTCTGGAACGAAACCTCCACGAGTCTTCTGTCTTCATTGTTTCAGCCCAGTCTCTCCAATTAGCAGGTACTCTTTTCTGTCTCTAATGCTCCAGTACACTATTTAATAGTTAATTCTCCATGAACATGCTAGATTAGGGCTTAAATCTGCTGATTGAGAAGAGTAGAGAATTTTGTCTCTGATCCCACCAATCAGAGATTTAAGAACCTCTTCCTTTATGCATTTCTTTTATTGAAAGCGTTTGTTATTTCTTTCTCTCCATATCTCCTTCATAGAGGAGGCGAGAGAGATGACATATATATGTTCGATAAGTGTTGATGTATGGGTGGTCAGCTTCAAAATCCATTGATGTACCTGCATTAGAGATTAAATTCAGTGCCTGTATCTCTTTCCAGATGAATCGTGAGAAGGGCCATTTGAAGAACAGGTGCTCCCTTGTTTCTGCTTCTCTCTCGCATAGGGGACAATCTGTGCCAGACTATAGGGAACCAGGTTTGAACTGGATTGTTGTGACTCTACCAATTCTTGAATTTAGCAGTGTTAAAATTGTTAGGAGGCAAATTGAGATAGTGAAAGGTATCCTCCCTCTCTAGGTTAGGTAGATAACTAGGTATCAGGTGTTGTAACTTAGAAGGAAAATTCCACTATCCCCTTAGTATCTTAGAATTGACCTTTGCATTGATAAGAACTTCAGACCATAGTTGGAGTGCCTGAGGTTGTCAAATTAGGGGGCCTTGCTGAGTCCAGTTGTTAAACCACAAATAAGCTTTCTCTTCATTCCCAATCTTAAATGAGACTATATGTTCCAGTACTAGTCTAAGTTTCAGTAGTTGAGTCAAGGTCCATGAGAATGATGACCTAATCGGTATCAACCATATACTTGAGCCTTTCAAGATATAGCTATGCACCCATCGGATCCAGAGAGAATTCTTATCTATGAGAATATGTCATAGATTCTTGGTCAATGTTGCTTTATTGAAAGAGGCGATGGATATTAATCCTAGTCCCCCTTCTTTTTTGCTTTTGCAAACTCCTGACCATTTGACCTTGGTAAAATGGCTTTCTGCATTCAAGTTTCCCCATAGATATCTTCGGAATAGTCTCTCCATAGATTTGATGACTCCTTTTGCTAATGAAATGTTAGAGGACTAATATACATGAAGGGATTTCAGCACAACTTTGATGAGCTGAAGCCTCCCTCCAAAAGATAATACTCTATTAGTCCACATTCCCAATTTTTTCTGGATCTTATGAAACAAGGGCTGACATTCTGAATATTGGATCCTTTTTGTGGTAATAGGGAGTCCCAAATAAGTTAGAGGGGCTGATTTTCTGCTCATTCTAGTAATTTGGGAGATTCTGTTCTCCATCATATTTGCCCTTGTAGCTAGTATGTAATGACTCTTAGCAACATTAATCTCCAACCCTAAAAGAAGTAGCTCAATAGATCCCTCATGTGCCTTCGAGAAAAGAAGTAAGTCATCCGCAAAACATAAATTGATCAGCCCTATCTTCTTACATTTGGTATGGAATTTGAACAGATGGCTTTCCCCAACCTTCTTTCGGAATAGTTGAGTAAGCACTTCCATACAAAATATAAAGATATAAGGAGAAATCGGGTCACCTTGTCTTAAGCCTCTAACATTTCTGAAAGAATCTTTTGGAACACCATTAACCAATATGGAGAAAGTAGGAGTAGTTATGCATTCCTTAATCTAATTAACAAAAACCTCAGGGAACCCTAAGATTCTTAGAGTCCTTAAGATAAAGTCCCAATCAACATTATCGAAAGCTTTCCTAAAATCCACCTTTATGACATAATTAATTGGACTATTCCTCCTTTGTTATCCTTTCATAAATTCCTGTACCAGAGCAAAATTGTCACCAATGCTTCTGCCTTGGAGAAAGGCACTCTGGTTATCACAAATCAGAAAGTCCAGAACCTATTTCAGCCTATTTGCTAAAATTTTGGAGATAATTTTATAGAGAAAATTTACACATGCAATAGACCTATAGTCATCCAAGGTAGAGAAACAAGAGGTTTTAGGAATTAGACAAATATGTGTTTTGTTGATCTCCTGTAGCAGAACCCCATTAGTAAAGAATTCCATTACTGCTTGTTTCACCATAGGCCCAGTGTCTTGCCATATCCTTTGGAAAAAATAACCATTAAACCCATCCAGACATGGTGACTTGTTCAGGTGCATCTGGAAAACCACATCTTCAATTTCTTTGTCTTCCACTGGTTTGATGAGGTTATCCACTTCTTCAATTTCTTTGTCTTCCACTGGTTTGATGAAGTTATCCACTTCTTCAATTTCTTTGTCTTTCACTGGTTTGATGAGGTTGTCAGCTTGTTCCCTGGAGAGTTTGTTGTGTATAAAAGACTCAAGAGTGATAGAATGAGCAGTGTTGCGAGTGTATCCACAGAAATTCCTGAAGTAGGATTCTATTTCCCTAAGGAGTTCCTCTTGATTGGTAATTTCCCTTCTATTTTGAATATTGAGAGAGCATATTCCATTGGTATTCTTTCTGGATAGTACTGAGTTGAAAAAGAATCTTGTGCATCTTTCTTCATCTTTAAGCCAATTAACCTTAGCTCTTTGCTCTATTAGGCTGTCATGGTCCTTAGTTTTTAAAAGATATGACAATAGTAGGCACTTCTCAGTGTGTAATAGGTTAGAGTTGGTAAGATCCAGAGCAAGACTTTGTTGTATCTTTTCTAGTTCCTTTCTAGCTGAAGAGACTGCTTTCTATATAGAACATGGTCTTCTACTCATTAGTGATTTCATTTCCCTTTTGATATTTTTAAGTTTCTACACACAAATAAATTGGTGAGTGCCTATAACCGAAGTATCCAGCCCCTTGTGCAAAGCCTCAGTGAACCCTTCATCATTAAGTAATATGTTGTTAAACCTAAAAGGCCCTTTTCGAGTCTGAGTTTGAGGCAAAATTTCAACCTGCATAGGCGTATGATCAGAGAATAGAGGGTCTAGAAAAGAGTTAACACTATTCGGAAAGTGTGTGATCCATTCATTGTTTACCATAGTCCGATCTAATTTTTTCCTCAATGCCCTTCTTCCCATCTGTTTATTGCTCCATGTATAGAAGTGTTCCTGTGCCTTTAGATCAAAAATACCAAGCTAACCACACATTCATAAAAATCAGTAGAAAAACTTCTCAGACTATAGTTCTCGTTAGCCTCAGCTCTGTATAAAGTAGAGTTAAAGTCTCCACTTAGCAGCCAAGGCTCATTGACCCTTTGCTGAAACTGCACTAAGCTTTCCCACATTGTTTCCTCTGATAGGCATGATTAGAGCCATATATAAAGGATGCAAATATATCAAAATTTACCTGAATCCCTTTGCATTTTAGATGGATTACTTGCATCTCTATAGCCAACACTTGAATAGTCATAATAGAAGGATCATACCCAATAAAAATTCTACCATACCAATGGGTGTTAAGGTTGGAAATGAATTTCCATTTTGATCCAAGTTTATTCAGTAGTTTGAGGTTTCTAATTTTAGTCTCCAAAAGAGCAAAAATACATGGTTTAGGACAGTTGATTCCCCTCACATTCCATGTTAAAATCTTCATAGATTAAGCACAGTAGGGTTTGGAGCTCTTCCTCTTGCTCCTGTTATTCTTCCTCTTAGCAACTACCAAAATTTTACCATAGTAGGGTCCTGCTACTATAGACTCCTTATTCTCTATAGTAGCACCCAACACTTCCTTTTATTCTCCTTTATCAGTATTCTCCACATTTATTAATAGGTTTTCAACTAAGTTTTCCTCCGTCATGCCCTCTACAATGCCTCATTGACCCTTGCAAACTTCTGTAGGAGGGTCTCCTTCCCCTTCTTCACTTGCTCTCCCCAAGTTACCATCGTTTTCACCTTTCTTCTCTATTGTCCCACTGACCATTGCTGTTTCGTTAGCTCCTTTGCGGGCATTTTTTCCTCGACCCTCTTTAGATATAGATACGGAGTCATTCTCCTCTTATTGTATTATGTCAGTGTTTGTTGTAATATCCCCCATCAGCTCTTCATAATCACCTCGAATAAAAATTTTCCCAGTCGGAATCCATTTTTTTCCTTGGGCTACCAGAGTCAGTTTCCATTAATACTGTACTATCACAGAATCCTCATACAGTGACCCATCAATCCCCAGTCTCATAATAGGGATAGTTTCCGGTAAGCCATTAGAAAGATCCATATTGATGCAGATCTGAGCATACCATAACCTTTCCCTATTTGCTATATTGTCGTCCAAACATAGTGGTCGACCTAGGAAACTCACAATCATACTTAAATCTTTAGTTTTCCAATATTCTAGTGGGACGTTAAAAAGATTTACCCACATTGGCACGAGTCTCTTGTCCCTACCATCCATTCGAAAGCCTGGTTGCTATGGCTGTAAAAATAGTGGACAATTGGCAATATTCCAAGGCCCTTCTTCTACGATCTTGGAAGCTTGTGCTTTGGAAGAAAAGATAAAGAGAAGATATTTATCTTCCATAATAATCGCCTCCATAAATCCTTTGTTCTGCCAAGCCAATTTTGCCCAGCGTTGTATAACTGGGAAAGCAGGTCGTTTGTCCCAGAAAACCCTATGAGGGCGTTATCCCAAGATTTGACCCCCTTTTGAAGTGTTTCTTGATCTACAATGACAACTGTCTGCCCTTCCGCTGTCTTAGGAGGACAAAAATACAAAGTCTATTCTGCATATCCTCCCACTACCTACTTCCAGGTTTTCTTCTCTGTCGTGGGTTTAGGTGTTGTTGGAGAGGTCGAAGAAGAGATGGGTAAGGTGTTAGGGTTCAAAAGGAGGGTTATATCTAGAGTTTGGATAATGGGAGTTATTTATAGAGTTATGGTTGAAATGTTACTGTTTTCAGTAACACCTTGGGTTGGAGAGGTTAAGGGTAAAAGGGGGAATTCCTCCTTGCCAGAGGTGGACTGCTGCTTCTACATTTTGGAAAGGAATATGGGCAAAGTCTAAAAAAGGAAGAGTAAGGTAGGCGGGAAAGTGTAGATGGGAAAAAGAGATTGAATTGCCCTTGGTCCAGATCTGACCTGATGAGAAGGTCAGGAGGAGGTATGGAGGAGGATGAATGGAAAGGAGGTAGAAAGAAGGTCGTAGAGTCAGAATAATGGTGGCAAGCTGAAAGAAGAAAAGGTTGTAGACAATGACAAAAGGATGGGAACAAGGTTTGTAGTAGATTAGTGAGGGAGGTTAGAGAGAGGACAAAGCATCTCTCTCTAACCCATCATGACAAATTTGTTGATATGTCATGAAAACAGTCGCTTTAGATCATTTAAGAAAACCAAAATCAAATTAACATTTCATCCAATTGATACATGCATATGAAATAATGTTGCCAATATCTCTTATTAGATTTGATCTTTAGTACAATATTGGTCTTGCATAAGCATTAAATAAAATTTTATTATATTATGTTACATAATTTGTCAATATATGAGAAAATAATTTTAAACAAATTTTTTGGTAAAAGAATCTTATTTAGATGTTTTATTTTAATAAAATCGAAAATTTTAAAAATATTTTTATAAAGAAATTTCCAAATTTTAACTAAAATGTTAAGAACTTAAATTAGTCAAATAAATAATAATTTAAATCAATATGGTAAGTTTTTTCATCTTATACCAAATAAAAATTCAACTATTAAAAATTTAAAATTAATATGGAAAATATTGAAATTACAATATCATAGTAAGTTTTGATACTAATATGGTAAGTTTTGAAGATTTAAAATTAATATCATAAATTGTGACACCAATATGGTAAGTGTTGAAAATTTAAAACTAATATAATAGATTTTGTAAGTGGTAAGTTTTGAAATTTAAAACTAATATGGCAAGTTTTGAAAATCTAAATTATGAATGCAACATTCTCGCGGTTTGCTGCCTTTTTTTCTTCTGATTTACTAATTTGATGTGATCGATGAAATATACCAAAACCATGTAACTAAAGAAACAGAAGGTTATTTAGTTTCATATTTTTATCGCTTAATATATGGCAACAAGCAGCAGGAAAGAAGATGATTGTTATAGATTTTATAGGAGAACTAACTCCGAAAGCTAACTTAAAGGGTAGGAAAATCTATAAGCCTATAAACTCCACATCAACTTCATTTATTACTGATGTGAGATAATTAGACTGTAACATTCCACTATGCTTTACAGCCCAGTCACTCGCGGGCTAGTTGTGCGCTAAACCTTTTCTAGCCCCAGGTGAACACTGTCATACTGACATTACCATCCATGCACCCATGAGTTGGCTATGAGCTAGACCTTTTTTGGCCTCAGACGAACACTACAATACTGACGTCACCACTCGTTGCACAAGGACTCAAAGGAGTGGTGTTGGCTCTGATACCAATTGTTATAGGTCTTGTGGGATAACCAACCCTAAAAGCTAGCTTAAAGGGTTCATAAGCCTATAAACCTCACATTAGCCCCTCACATTAGACCCAACATTTAGAGAGAGAGAGAGAGAGAGATACACAACTTATTCATATTCATCTATTATTCCGAAACAGTTACTAAGTGTTAACATTTTATACGTAACAATTCCTCCTACTTCAAAAAACCTTACCCATAAGGTTTAACAGGGAAAGTATTATGGAGGTTTACAGAATGAACAAAAAAGAAATATTCATATTTTCTTTTCATATCTCATCTCCTTCACGACATCACCAATAATAGGTCTTTTAGCATTGTTAAGGAAGGAGACAAGATTATCAGCATGTCGATTTGCATCTATATGTGTACCATGCTTTCGGTATTAACTACTCTCACACCTTTAGTCTTACTTTCAATTCCACTATAATTAACATAATCCTTACCCTTTCCCTCTCTCAAAATTGGATAGTTTATCAACTTGATGTCAATAATGTCTTTCTTCATGGTCATCTTCAAAAACAGGTCTTTATGTCCCAACCTCCTAATTTTATAGACCCATACTATCCTTATCATGTTTTTTATCTTTACAAAGTTGTATATGAACAGAAACAAGCTTCTCCAACTTAGTTTCCTAAATTAAGTCAAAAACTTCTTGAAGTACAGTTCACTTCCTCCAAATGTGATCCTTCTCTATTTATTGACACCAGCTTATCTCATGCAACCTTTGTCTTAGTTTATATGGATGGTATCTTGGTTACAAGTTCTTCACCCTTCTTCATTTCCTTTCTTATACATAATCTTCACAACACTCTATCCATTAAAGACTTAGGCTTTGACAGCGCATGTCGAATGCACTACAAAATTTACCTGACTTTGCACACTAAAATTTGTAGTTATGGTGAATCGGGATCGAATCCACAGGGAGTGTTTGGTTAATTTTCATAACGAAATTAATTGATGCAAGGAAAATATAAGGGGGCTTTTTGATTTTTAAGTAATGTAGAAATTAAAGTAAAAGAAAACTATAAAAACAAATTAAAACAAGGAAAAATGGGAAAAGGGTTGAATATAAGTAAGGTCCGGTTCTAGGGTCAATCATGGCCTAAACACGATCAAGCATATTTCATCATCCTAACGTCTTTACAACTCTCTTCGGATTATTGATCTCAGACTAATAGAATGCTCTACTAATCCTGATTTTTTCTCGGGTCATGTTTAATCAGGAGAAAATCGTTAATTAAACCTAACTACTAAATAACCGAGGATACGATCTCTAGATTCAATTTAGTAGTCCCATTACGAATTGGAAAATGATCAATATAGGCAGTAACCTCACACGTTCGGGTTAAGTTATATTGTTCCTAACGATTAACGATCGTTAGATGCTACTCACAAATATCAAAAGTAACGATTACAGATTACATTCAATGTTTTGGCAATAGGTTTAAAATAACACAATCAAAATAACGTATTAAGATCATTCATCCCAAAATCCAATCAAATCAACACCAACAACACAACAATCCGAAAAGAAAGTGATAAAAATAGCTTATCCATAACTTGGAGTCGATATTCGTAATGAATTGGCATCGGGAAGCTAGCCTTCCATCTCCATTTATGCTTCAAGTGTGAGCCATCTTCTCTGTGCTTTAGTGGTGAAAAACTAAATAAGGAAAATCTAGCTCTTCCACTCTATTCCATACCACTGCTCTCTTCTCCCTTTGCTACTGTTCTTGTGATGTGACAAATAAACATTTAAGGTCCACCGTCACTGTTCACTTGTGTTTAAAACACTCTCTGCCGCTCACTCTCTCTTCTCTTCTCCTCGCTACGTTAAAATTAGCCTCCACTCACATTTTCTTCACTCTCTAACAAAGATGGGAGCTTTGGTTCTCACCATTTTAGCCCCCACACCCCTCATTTTATTCTCCAAAATGTAGCAGCCTTTCTACTCTCTTTTTATGATAAAAACTAGCTTCAAATTAGTGGAGAGATGGCTTAACCGAATAGGTGATCCAACTGTTACCTCTCCTTCGGTCTTCACCTTGTTTCAACTATCCCTTTATTTCTTCTCCACTTTAGCCCTCCTATAATCGACATTTCCTCCCTCTTTCTCTTATTTCGTAGCCCTCCTCCAGACTCATAAGCCAGCTACGTTAAAATTTAGATAAAATGGATAAGTGTTACGTTTTTAATTCAGCTTCTATTCCAGCTCTTCCATGTTTTTATTCTACCACCTTTTTGCAACACTCACACACTCAAGTTCTTTTGCTCAGCCTAACAACTCAATATCTCCTTAGTTTTTTTATACTTTAAACATATAATAATTTTTGTAAATCACATGATATACATTCAACCCATGCAATCCATGCAGCCATAAGTAAGAGCCTTCTAAATGTGTAGTTGTCTAATTTTTGTTTTATTATCCCAGCTTTTCCATGCTACAGCTGACACCATTTTAGCTTTGTCCTCTTGCCAGCCATCTTCATGACACATTTCTTTATTTTTCTAGCCTCTCTTCATGTTACACGCATGTATTCTTTATGCCATAAATGTTAGTGGAATTAAAATACTGCATAGTCGTAAGTTACAATGCAATATTTTTCTTTGTGTTTCCAGCAAATGTCTAATCTTTCTTGGCATTTAATTGTCTTCTCTTGCTTTCAATCTTCTTCATTTTAATGCTCCATGAATCAATAGAATATGGAAATTGAGAAGATGGCTTCAATGGACATGCTTTCGGGTCGCTTTAGTTCCTTCACTTTCGAAATGCACTTAAGATCAAATATGAGCTAAAGTGAGTATCCTAAGCATTTATAAGGCATTAATCACTAAGTGTAGTATATCAAATGAATTAATATTTAAACACATATCAACTTCCCCTATACTTAACTTTTGACCATCCTCGGGAAAATCGTCAAAAACAAAATCACAAACCAAAACTTCTATTCATTTTCCATATTTCTTAAGAATAGATAACCATAAGTAAAGATGAATGACTTTCAAAACCTATAGCAAAAACTCAACATTCAAAGCATATACTCATGATCAATCAATATTCACCACCCTTAGAAACTGAGTAATCTAGAGGTAGACTTGAGCAAAAAGTGTTTAAACAAGATATTTCCATGGGTACACTCAAACCCCATTCATAATCACAACAATCCATAATTTTGCATATCATTTCATTTCTCTACCACTAAAAGTCACATGCATAATTATGAATCAAAGGACTTTTTAAAGGTTGTAATGTGGGTAAGGATAAGGTGAGATGTATTTTGGATAATGTAGCATAAAAGCCATCAAGTTAGTGAAGTAAAAGTAACACTTAATGACATATCAAACGCACAAGTTAACATTCATTCAAAATTAGGTATCGTTAGTCATGAATAATGCAACAACTATATTTCACAACTCAATTTAGCTCCCACACTATAAGCCACATTAACATAACACAAAAAGTGCTCCATCAAAAACAACATCTGCCTCATATGCAGTATATTCGAACACCCATTCAATACAACTTAAGAAGGATAAACTATTAATTAACAACTTTTCACATAAATTATATTTCCTCCTTGATACTTTTTATTCAAACTCGCTTTTTTTCTTCCTTCTTTCCCTTTTTCTTTTTTCTTTTTTTCTCCTTCTTCTTCTTTTTTTTCAAAAGTAGAAGTGATAGAAGCTACATCAACATGGTATTCATAACATGGAATTTTAACAAATATAACCAACCCACATGTATGCAACCCCCACACTTAGGCTTTTATACAATTACACTCATTAAGAATTAATAAATGTTCCACTAGCTTTAAGGCTTGGGTAGGGCATTTGATTAGGTGCATGTAATATGGTTTATATAAAATAAAAGGATAATAAAGCTCAAAGGGGGTTAGAAAAGGAACATTCACATAGTTGGGTAGGCTATTTGGCTATTGTAGCTCATAATCAATAAAGAATGCCTATCATTTTCATAAAAATGTGTGTAATAAAAATTTGGTCTCGAATAGAAAATCAATGCAAAGTAAGGATGTATATATCATGAAGGTCACACATAACAAACGAAACAGTGAGACTAATACAAATGTGTTAGTCTAATACGACTCAAAACCTTACTAGTTTTTATCTGCCACTAATCACTGCTCTTCTAAAAATAATGCACATTAACAAACCACAATAGGAAAAGTACATGCCAAATTTTGCTATAGATTTTACTAATCAATTCATACTCTAATTATGACTAAATAATCCTAAAAGCAATATAAAACAAGAAAAATTTTGATTTTGAAAACTGCCTAAGAAGTCACTTAAGCTACAATTAAGCTAAAAAACATGCATAAAAACTAATACACCCCACCCCCACACTTAAAACTTACATTGTCTTTAATGTTAAATCAAATGCAATAAATGGAGCAGTTAACAAAAATAGCAAATGCGAAAATATAAAAGACAAAAATTAACTCCCCTTGGGTTGCCTTCCAAGTAATGCCTTTGTTTAACATTGTTGGCTTAGCCTCTAGTTGCATGCATCAAGTGATACCAGTCACATCCTCCAGCATCACTAAATCCTTTGTTTGGAATCCCTCACAATATGGCTTTAAGCGATGACCATTCACCCTGAATGTTTTGTCAGTTTTAAGACTCCGTATCTCCACTGCACTAAAAGGAAAGAGATGAGTGATAACAAACGAACCAACCCAATAGGTTCACAACCTACCTAGAAAGAGTTAGAGTTTGGAATGGTATAGTAACACTTTGTGGCCCACCGAGAAGCTTTTCCTTGAAATCATCTTATCATGAAAAGTTTTCGTCCTCTCCTAATATAATCACTGTATTTTTATATAACTCATTCCTTTTCTCTTCCAACTCTTGAAGTTGCAACTTCCTTTGAACTCCCGCATCATCCAAGTTCATGTTACATCTTCTCATAACCCAATATGCCTTATGTTGTAATTCCACTGGAAGATGACATGGCTTCCCAAACATTAGCCTATATGGTAACATGCCAATTAGTATTTTGTAAGCCATCCTATAGGCCTATAGTGCGTCTTCCAGTCTTACGCTCCAAACCTTGCTATTGGGATGCATAGTTTTCTCCAGGATTAACTTGATTTCTCGATTTGAGACTTTACCATGCTTGTTGGTTTGGGGATGGTAAACAATAGAAACTTTGTGCTTGATGTGATATTTTCTTAACATTGCTTCCATCAGCTTATAACAGAAGTGGATTCCTCTGTCGCTAACAATGACTTTTAGTATCTTGAACCTAGAAAGAATGCTAGCCTTAACAAAATCTGCAACAACCTTTGCATCGTTAGTCCTAATGGCTTTGGCTTCCACCCATTTAGAAACATAATCAACCACAAGCAATATATAAGTAAGCCAAAAGACAGAGGGAAAGGTCCCATAAAATCAATGCCCCAAATGTCAAAAATTTCACTAGAAAAGCAAAGAAGTTTGTGGTAATTGGTCCTTACAGGACAGGTTACCTAATCGTTGTCATCCGTCATAGGAATTGCAGAAAGTATATGCATCTTTGAACAATATTGGCCAATAGAAGCTGCTCTCCAGAACTTTATGAGCTGTCCTTTTCACTCCAAAATGTCCTCTGTAAGTATATGAATGGCAGAAGGCTAAAATTGATGATGATTCATTTTTCGATACACACCTCCTGATAACTTGATCTGCGTAGTGCCTCCAAAGATATGGGTGTAATACTTTGCTTCACTTTGTAGCTTATCCTTCTGAGCCTTTGACAAACCAATAGGTAATTCGTTAGTAACTAAAAAATTAAAAATGTTGGCATACCATGGTAGTGTTGCATCGGTAGAAAATAATTGCTCATCTAGAAAGGTTTCTCGTAGGGGGGATATCATCTTCTTCCTTAATTAGTTGGTTGAGATGGTCTGTCACCACGTTTTCTACCCCCTTTTTATCTCTAATTTCTATGTTGAATTCTTGAAGGAGGAGAATCCATTTGATCAGCCTAGGTTTTGCTTCCTTCTTCCTGAGTAAGTACCATAAAGTTGCATGGTCAAAATAAATAATGACTTTAGCACCAAACAAATATGATCGAAACTTTTCTAAAGCAAAAACCACAGATAAGAGTTCTTTTTTAGTAGTGGAATAATTTAATTATGCTAGGTTTAGAGTCTTGGAAGCATAGTAAATGGCATGCAAAGCTTTTCCCACTCTTTGTCCTAGAATTTCCCCCATTATATAATCACTTGGATCGTATATGATCTCGAAAGGGTGGTTCCAATCTAGTGGTTGAATCACCGGTGGGGATGTCAGAAGCTCTTTAAGTTTGTTGAATGCTTCCTTGCACTTCTCTTCGAACTCAAAGGAGACATCTTGTTGAAAAAGTTTGCATAGTGGTGCGGCCATCTTCAAAAAGTCCTTAATGAACATTCGATAAAAACCTGTATGCCTAAGAAAAGAACGCACTTCCCTCACAGTAGATGGGTAAGGTAAAGAAGAAATAAGATCAACTTTGGACTTGTCTACTTCAATACCATTAACAGATATCACATGGCCTAAAACTATACTTGATCCACCGTAAAATGACATTTTTCCCAGTTCAACAAAAGGTTAGTTTCTATACATCGTTCCAAGATAACAACAAGATTCCCAAGACTTTCGTCAAAAGAAGATCTATACACACTAAAACCATCCATGAATACCTTAATAATCTTCTCATCATATTCAAAAAAAAATATTTACCATACAACTTTGGAACGTGGTAGATGTATTACATAACTCGAATGGCATCCTTCGGTAGGTAAACGTACCTAATGGGCATGTAAATGTGGTCTTTTCCTGATCTTTCGGTGCAATCAGAATATGAACATGACCAGAAAAGCCATCTAAAAAGTAATAATAGTCATAACTAGCCAATCTCTTAAGCATCTGATTAATAAAAGGAAGGGGAAAGTGGTCTTTACGAGTAGTAGAATTTAACTTTCTATAATCAATATATACTCTCCAGCCAGTTTGCATTCGGGTAGGAACCAACTTGCCTTCTTGGTTTGTCACAACGGTGATTTTAGACTTCTTTAGAACCACCTAGATAGGAATTACCCACTTACTATTGGAAATTGGGCAGATAACCACAACATCAAGAAGCTTCAGCACCTCCTTCTTCACAACTTCCATCATTGGAGGATTCAACCTAGGCTGGGCTTGCCGTGTAGAATTTGCATCCTCCTCTAACAAAATGCGGTGTATACATATGGAAGGACTTATCCCTTAGATACCTATGATAATCCACATGATGGCCTTCTTATGCTCTCTCAGTATTCGAATTAGCCTCTCCTTTTGATTTGAAGTCAACTCCATCAAAATGATAACTAGGAGAGTCTGCTTATCTCCCAAATAGGCGCACTTTAGATGTGTAGGTAGTGGCTTCAATTCCAATTTTAGTGCCTGCACATCAGAAGGTAACAACTTTTGGTGAGCTTCAGGTAGTTATATAGAAGCTAAATCATACCTTTTTGGAGAGCTTTCTAATGAGTCCAAGGCGGCTGTCATTTCCATAAGCTCTTCTCCCATCTTAACATCAGTGCTGGCTTCTATTTCCATATCCTCAGTTAAAACCATTTCCAAATGATCCCTACAACTTAATTTAGACATTCCCTGCACCAAAGGATCAATCACATCAACAGAAAAAACATAGTGATCATCAAAAGTATGTTTCAAGGCATCAAAAATATTAAAATGAATCATTTCCCCATCAAATTTCATTATGAGGGTGCCCTTACAAACATCTATCTTAGTTCGAGCCGTATCGAGAAACGATATCTCTAATAAGATAGGTATCAAATTACATGAGGTGTCATCATTCATATCCATAACATAGAAATCTGTAGGAAACACTAACTTATTCACTTACACCAAAACATCCTCAACCACACCATTAAGATAAGCATTAGTGCGATTAGCCAACTGTATGATTACACTCGTTTCTTTCAATGGACCCAAATTTAAAAAAGTATAAATCAAACGAGGCATCACATTAATAGAAGCACCAAAATCCAACATAGCTCTATTGATCACAGGGTTCCCAATTTTGCAAAGAATGGTATACATAACTGGATCCATGCATTTTGGAGGCATCTTTTTTCTTAATGTCGCCGACACATTCTCACCCATTATTACTTTCTCATCACCCCTTAATTTCCTCTTATATGTACAAAGTTCTTTTAGAAATTTGGCATACCTTAGTACTTGCTTAATTGCCTTGAGCAAATATATATTGACTTCCACATTTCAGAAAGTCTCCAATTTCTCTTTGTCTTTCTCCTCCTTGTTTGGTCTTGTCATTCTACCTAGAAAAGGTGGAGGGCTAGTTTTAATAATATTGGGAACTTTGAAATTTACCTTCGTACTCGATGATAGATTTTCTTCCTTTCCCACTTCCTTCTCAGTCTCTTCCTCGGTAGCAATCTTTGGTGGAGTTCTTTTGGGACTCTCAATTTCCTTTCTTCTCTTTAGGGTGATAGCACTAACATTCTTCAAGTTTACCTTAAGTTGGGATGGCAATTTTCCACTTTGCAATTCTAAGTGATTGAGTCTCATTGCCATCTGACCCATTTGGTTTTCCAAATTTTGTGTTCTTGCTTTTAATTCTTGATGGATTTGTTATACACTCTGATTAAGTTGTTGCATACTTTATTGTAATTGCTGCATATCCTATTGAAATTGTAGATTGTTAGCAGTAAGATTCTTAACAAGTTCTTCTAAAGATATACCTGAACTGGAAGAAGAAGTTCCTTGTGCTCCTTGTTGCCTTGGTTGAAACCCCTGTGCTCCTTGCGACCGATTTTGGAAGAAATTTTATTGTCGGTTTCCTCCGTAACTCAAATTGGGGTGATTCGTCCAACCTGGGTTATAAGTTTGCGAGTACGAGTTGTATTGGTTCGGTAAGTTTCCTCCTATAGCATTCACGTACTCCATACTTCCCTCTTGTATTGTCAGGCACTCATTAGTTAGATGACTTGTGTTTGAGCATATTCCTCATACTTTCACTTGTGCCTCTCTAACTATAATCTGTCTTACAAAATATGTTAGTTCATCTAAGTGATGTTCGATAGATGAAGTACTTACCTTGTTTACTCTTCGAACATCATTATGAGTGCCAAATTGTTGTGTGTTAGCGACCATCTGCTCAAGTAGGATCCTGGCCTCGAGGGGAGTCTTCTTATAAAGTGCCCCACTGCTTGCTACATCAACCAAACTCTTCTCCATTAGTAACAGTCCTTCATATAAATATTGGACGAGAAGTTGTTCCGGTATGTTGTGGTGCGGACAACTGATACATAACTTCTTCAACCGCTCGTAATACTCGTAAAGAAATTATCCATCATGCTGCTTGATGTCACATATCTCCTTCTGAATGCTTTCCATCTTTGAGGCCAAAAAATATTTTCCTAAAAATAGTCTCTTCATCTCTAACCAAGTATTTATACTTCTTCCTGGTAAATCAAATAGCCAATCTTTTGCTGCCTCCTTGAGTGAAAATAGGAAAGCCCTCAATATGATCTGCTCGTCTGTTACCCCGGGAGGCTTCATGCTCAAACAAACCACATAGAGCTCCTTGAGATGCTTTTGTGCATCCTCACCTGCAAGACCATAAAAGATAGGTAACAAATGAATTAATCCAGATTTTAACTCAAAGGTAACATGTTCAGCAAAATTCGAAAATGTTATTTATAATGGTCTTTAAGTTAAATCAGGTGCAATTAACTCCTTTAAGTTCTCAGATTTGCCATCGTGTCTTCAGATTCTGGTTCCAATTCATCTACCAAATTTGACTTTGCTTCCCTACACAATCTCCGTAATGTTCTCTCGATCTCCAGATCAAGTTGCTCAATTTCTCTACGAGGAGATCTGATCACTACCATGCACCAACATTAACAACAAATTAAAAATTAACAAGTAACAAAAAATGATTATAAATAAATATATTCACAAAACACCAACGAAAATCAAATACTTAAAATTAAACTATCACACTCCTCGGCAATGGCGCCAAAATTTGATAGCGTCTATCAAGTGCACTATAAATTTACTTGACTTTGCATACTAAATTTTATAGTTATAGTAAGTCGAGATCGAATTCACAAGGAATGTTTGGGTTAATTTTTCTAACGAAATTAATTAATGCAAGGAAAATATAAGGGGGTTTGGATTTTAAGCAATTTAGAAATTAAAGTAAAAGTAAACTATCAAAAACAAATTAAAACAAGTAATCAAAAATGAGAAAAGTGTTGAATATAAGTAAGGTCTAGTTTTAGGGTCAATCTCGACCTAAACATGATCAAGCATATTCCATCATCCTAACGTCTTTACAACTCTCTTCAGACTATTGATCTGAGACTAATAGAGTGCTCTACTAATTTTGGTTTTCCCTTAGGTTGTGTTTAATTAATATACGATCATTAATTAAACATAACTACTGAATAACCTAGGATACGATCTCTAGATTCAATTTGGCAGCCGTATTACGAATTAGAAAACGATCAATATAGGCATTAACCTCACACGTTTGGGTTATCTAACAATTAACGATCATTAAATGCTACTCACAAACATCAAAAGTAACGATTATGATTACATTCAATGTTTTAGAAATGGGTTCGAAATAAAAAAATCAAAATAATGTATTAAGATCATTTATCCCAAAACCTAATCAAATCAACACCAATAACAAAATAATCCGAAAATAAATTACAACCTTAAAAGGATAAAAATAACTTAACCGTGACTTGGTGTCGAAATTCCTATTGAACCAGCGTAAGGAAACTAACCTTCCATCTCCATTTTTATGCTCCAAGAATAAGCTTTTGTAGCATCCATTGGTGTTGAAAACTGAAGAGAGAATGGAGTAGAATTGCTGCTGCCCCAGTGGTAGCTGTCTCAGTTATTCTCCTTGAAATTCTAAGAGAAAATGCTAAAGAAGTTGTTATCCACGCTCCTCTCTTTTGCTCCAGCCAGCCCTTAGACATGTATATTGGATAACTGAAGAATACCAAATGAAGAAGCTCTTAGTGCAGTCTTCTCCCCCACTGTTGTTTTGCTTTAGCTCATCTTTGGTTATCACCTTAACCAGCCCCCAAACTCCTCATTCTATTCTCCAAAATGCAGCAGCTGACACACACTTCACACTTCACACCTCAGCCTCCACTCACATTTTTCTACCCTTCCTCTTTTATTAAAATCAAAGAAAAGATGATAAAGTTCTGTCCACCATCACTCTCTTCTTTGTTTTATAAGTAGCCTACACCTTCCACTCACTTATAGTTTTGCCTCCCTTTCACCTACATGTAGACGACACTTGCATAATTTCTTTATTGAAAAGCTACGTCCAAAACAAGTGAGGCAGCTAGGTTTAAAACGGATATGGGGCAAGTGTCTTTCAAAATAAAAGAGGACAAAATGTCCTTTGGTTGCTGTTCTTGGTGGTGTCCATGGAGTGAGTATGATGCTCCAACCCTCCATGTACAGCTGTCAACCATCCATTATATACCTTTGTGTTATACTTAAAATCTATGTTAAATGGACAGGTGGTGTGTGTGTGTGTGTTGTGTCTTACTCATGTGAGACACCATGCAATCCCATGCACTAACATTTTTATAGCCATCCCACATTTTTGTTTCAGCCCTCACACATTAACGGTTTCAGCCGTCACTCAAACTTGTTCTATTTATACCTTAAATGCTAAGTTAAAAGTGGAATAGATAGCTGACTTTCTCTCTAATACTCTTCACTCTCAGTTCTCCTTTCTTTATCCAGCCAAAGCTAGGTTATTCATGTTAGAAATGTACAACAAATGGAAAGCTTGCATGATTCACGCGAATGAGTTGCTTTGTAACAATTTTACTCACGTTGCATGAATATGAAATTTTCTGGATGGTAGTGAGCTATGTTGACAACAGTTTCTTCATGTTCTTTTCATTTTCTTATCTTCTTCTCGTTTTAATTTTCTTTTTCTTCATGCTCTATGAATCAATAGAGTATAGAAGTTGAGAAGATGGCTTCAATGGACATGCTTTCGGGTCACTTTAGTTCCTTCACTTCTGAAATGTGCTTAAGATCAAATATGAGCTAAAGTGAGTATCCTAAGTGTTTCTAAGGCATTAATCACTAAGTGTAGTATATCAAATGAATCAACATTTAAACACATATCAACCTCTCTGCCTTTATTGGCAATATTTCTTGAGGTAATTTAACTCAGAAAGTATCCTTCAAAGTTTTACAACCTTTTGACTGGTTGTTCTAGGTTTGATTCCGCAGTGAAGAAAGCTTAGACAACTAATATATAGGATCATCCCCTCTACATAAGTGTAATCAACTTGGAAAGGATAAAGACATGATTAAAGCCTCAAAATTCAAATACAATTGGCAATACTTGTTAAGATGTCTCTTCTATAGTACACTAGGAGAATTTTGAGAATCTCTTATATCTTATCCCCTCATGATTTAGGAAGGAGTAGAGCTTGAATAAGTCCACAAAAGCTCTTAGAGGGAGCGATCTCTACTTAAAACAGAAAGAATATAGTGATGGGAGGAGCAACTCAAGTCTCTAATTATGAAAATTGATAATGGCTTTTTATAAGAGTATGATATACAAAATCATTTCCAAACTTTAATAATCAGACTTTATGAACTCCTATTTTTCATTAAAGATAATATAACAAGTATAAGAAAATACTCTTGTGATATAAGAATTATTAAAGGATTCTGGTAAAGGTAAAGATAGAAACAATTACTTACTCAAGCATAATTTCATGAAAAATCATAAGATTCAAAAATCATGGTGCTCATAAATATTCATAGATATTTGTCTTTTATTATCATACAAAGATAAAGTTTTCAAATAATAACCTTTCTCTATTGTTCAGTAATGCAGAAACGATTCTCAATAAGTTCCTTATCTAATTTGTTTCTCTCTTTAAATTTTCTATCCCACTTTTTGTAAGTGATGATATTTTGTGAGAAAATTATTTATTGTGCAAAGACAAACTCTAATATGCTCAAAAATATAACAACCATCAATTAGTTCTAAAATTTTCCATCATGATGGACTAAAAGCTCAAAGGCTCATTTATTAAACTATTAATCTTTAAGTGTTTTTTAACACGTTTTTCTATTAGTTACGGGTTAGATAACCTCTCCAAACCCTATGTCTCAAAGAATTTCCACCAGGATGTCGTTGTGTTACCTTTTTAACACATGATTTATTTAAAGGATTATTTTCCAAGATTATTCCATTTGACTCATATGACTTTATGCAGTCTATTAGATCAATAATTCAAACAATCAACATGTATAATAGTCATTTTTCATATACACTGGTATTATTAGTTATGGTATTATTAGTTATCATAATCAAGTATAAGACTAATAAGTGTTATCAAGGTCATACATTATTAATTCAACATACTCCCTTATGCTTAATCAACATTATAAAATGGGAAGTATATAACTAGATTTACCATTCGGCTTTATTTTCAATGACATATCAGTCAAATACATAAAGAAGAAAACAAAAAATTTAGAAATAACTCATTCATTAATGTGAAAAGAGTGCCAAACATATAATAAGAGCCAACATAAAAATACTATCCAATAATTATTTGCACATATAACACTTATATTTTTTACGTGACTAGAAAACATTTTGGTAACCTTTTTGTCAATGGGTCAACTAATATAAGATTAGTACTAATATGCTCTATTAACACTCTAAAATTCTTAACCTCCATCTGAACAACAAAGTATTTTATTTCTATATGTTTAGCAGCTGTCTATCTCCAGGGTAAGAATATATAGGTGTCGTTAAAGTTGAGAAATGAAGTTTTTCCTTTAATTAAACATGTGTTAGGCAATGGTGAGAATATATGGGTGTGGTTTGATAAGTGAGCTGATAATCACCATCTACTATAAAGGTCTGAATTATCTAGTTTTACGAACAAGCTTCTGCTTTCTTCCAAAGCATGTTCTTTGATGAATCAAACCTATTGGGTTAACAATTTCAAAGGTTTTAATTTGATCGTAGGTTATCTACCTCATATCACTAACAATCATAGGTAGGATACTATAACCTGGGCCCTAGATAACTCAAGTACTTTTTCTAATAAATCTTGCTATAAAGCTATGTAGGGAGGAGGCATGAATGTTCATTGGTACAATCTCCTTTGGAAGCAGTCTATCAACCATAAAGCCTCTATTTTCACATGGTTGGTAATAAAGAACAGGATCTGTACAAAATATAGATGGTTTGGAACCTATGACCCTATTTTTGTGTTTTGAAAAGAGATTGTAGAGGTCCGGGAACATCTTTTCTTCTAATGCAGCTACTCTAAAGTGGTATGGAGTAGAATTTTACATTTTCTACCGGACATCTCCTTTGCTTATGATTGGCCTTGTACTCTTAATTGTATCATTAGCACTGTTAATCGTAGAAATCAAGAAGCCCCAATCTACAAAACTTCCTTCACCATTGCTATTTATTCAGTATGGAAGGAAAGGAACAAGAGGATTTTAAAAAATGACGAATTTAACAAGCACATATTAGCTAATGTTACTATAAATTGGATCCGAGTTGTTTTGATCGCTAAATCTAATCACTATGCTCTATCTACAAGAATGAAAATTAGATGGAATTTGTGGTTTTTTCTATCTACCTTTCATTTTCCTTTGTAATTTGTTTTTTTCTTTAATTTTTTAATTTATTCTTGTTAAACTCATTGTAATGTTAGGATAGCTTCGCTATAGTTCTTTAATAATTATTTAACTTAAAAAAAACTTTAGAATACTTGTCATTCTTAGAGAAGAAAATTGTTGTAAAATTATCACAGCAATTTTTTTGCGGCCTGACTATAATGCCAATAATCCTAAGCTTTAAAATAAAGTTTCATAGCCATTTAGCCTGAATCATGGCCTCAAAGTATGCTACAAACTCAGCCTCTATTGTGGATGCAATAATTGCAGACTCCTTCACACTCTTCCATGAGATGGCTTCTCTAGCTAACAGATAAATATAGCCAAAAGTATATTTTTTATTGTTATTGACACAACCAAAAAAGTTATAGTCTAAGTCTAAGTCAGAGTATCCAATCACCTCAAGGTGACCAGATCTCCTAAAATTAAGCATATGCTCTTTAGTTCCCTGCAAATATCTCAAAACTTTCTTTGTAGCTTTCCAGTGATCCATAGGAGGATTACTTTGGTAACTCCTTAACATCCCCATTACAAAACTTATGCCTAGTCTTGTATATGTCTAAACATACATTAGGCTCCTAATTGTAGATGCATAAGGAATTGATCCCATCTACGTTCGCTTTAAGTCACTTATTAAAAATCACATAAAGTTAAACTTGTCCTCTTTTTGAATTGGAACTAGTGATGTTGAACACTTATCCATTCTAAATCTTTTTAACATTTTATTAATCTATGTTTTTTGAGACGAACCTAATAATCCTTGTGATCTATCATAGAATATTTCTATTCCTATCACAAATGTTTCCTCATTCATATATTTGATTTTAAAATGACTAGAGGGAAATTTCTTAGTGTTAATTAATAGACCAAGATCATTAGCCATAAGCAAGGCATCATCAACATCCAATACTAGAAAAATAAACTTCATCCCATAAATCTGTAGTTATATACACCGGTCAATAGTTTTTTCTTAGATCTAAAGGAAACAACATAAGAATCACATCTTTAATGCCCTCACAAGTGTATATAGCTCTTTTTCATACTTTGTGTAGCTCAGGGTTACCTATTAAGTTTTTTACTAAAATAGGCTATTTGCCTCTTTTTTTACACCAAACAACTCTGATACCTAGTTTTGAGTTAAAAGTTTAAGAAAAGTCAAGTAATGCTAGCAAAGGTACCAAATATAAGCTATCTTTAATGAAACTGAAATGTTGCTTCTGTTTACTTTCCTAATAAAAGCCCTTCAGTTTCTTAACAATTTTAGTAAATGGTGTAGAAATTTTGCTAAAATATTTAAAAGATCTATGATAGAAACTAATCAAACCATGAAAACATCTTACCTCAATTGTGGACTTAGCTCTTGATCGTTCCTTAACTTATTTCAATTTTTTTCATTTACCTTGAAAACTTTTACACTAATAATATAACTAAGAAAACAAAATTTTTTCCATACAAAAATAAACTTTACAAAGTTTATGTACACTAGAATGTCATTTAAGTAAACAACTAAAAATTTTCCAATGTATGCATGCAACATATGATTTATAATCGTATGAAATACTAGGTGCATTAGGAAGACAAAATGCCATAATTAATCACTCATATAGTCCATATTTAGTCTTAAATGTAGTTTTCTATTCATCACCTTCTTTTATCCTAATTTGATGATACCCACTTCTTAAGCTAATTTTAGAACATATGTTAAAACCATGTAATTTACCAAGGATATCATCTAATTGAGAGACAAGTTGCAAATACTTTATTGTTGTGAATAGCTGTACAATCGACATACATTTGCTAAATGTCATTCTTATTTAGAACTAGAAGTTACTAGAACTGCATAAGGACTCATGCTCTTCCTTTTATTCCCTTTAATTTATCGACTCTTTTATTGTTCTTTGTAACTTCTTTGTTTCCTTTAGATTGCTTAATAGCAACTTTGTGTTTAGCTCAAAGTTTTAAAATGAATTAAAGTTGCTATATCGCAAGTATACGAATGGTATAAAATAATATAGCAAGGTATTGTTCCCTCGAGGATTATTTAGTCACCTTGTAATTTAAATTGACTTTTGTTTGAGTAAACCAAATAATAAGAGATGGAAATTTAAAAAATTCATAATTTAAAGGCTTGCAAACACACTTTAAAATTTCATAAAAATAAGAACAAATTTTGGTTTAGAGAATCAAATTATAAAGGTTAGGTCATTCTCTCCGTACCATATAATCCCTCCCTTTGGTAATGTAATCATACTTAGTCCTAGGCATTCTAATGTATTGGCCCTTTCTCTCTCAATACTTGAACCAATTAAGCCCAACATAATGATTAAATTTCAATATGTGATCTCTCAACCTACATAATTTATTTAACCGTTAAATGGATATAAAGTAACCTATTGGCCAGCCATTAAAATATCCAAGATCTCTCTCTAAATATCACGTTAGCTTGATGTGTGAAGTGTTATCAAGGCTACCCACTCTTATGGCACATCCAAACTGATTTCAAAACTCCATTTCTCAATGTAAACAAGGCATATAAAGTCCACACATCATAAGCATTAAAGCAAACCATATATTAAACCATCTTACATAGTTATGTTAAGAACACCCCTAAAATATACTTTAAAATCCATTAAAATCGTCAAAAACATCCTCACAACAAGCACATACATCTTCTCCATAAAATAACTAAAAAAAAACAGATGGGAGAAGAGAGAATAGAAGGATTATGATTTGAAGAACAAAGCTGGAACTTAGTGCGGCAGCTTTGAGATCTCTTGAAATTAGTTGATTCTATGTAAAATTCCACACAAAAGTGTGTCTATCTTCCTCTTTTTTGTGTGCTGCACGTCCCTCTACCTTTCTGTGGTTTAAAATGGGATTTTTATACCCCTTTGGGTGCTTAAACCGACTTAGGATGGATTTGGTGCAAGTTAGAAAGCTAGAAAATTCCAACTTTTACGTAGAAAATTCCAGCTTTATCCTTTGATACTTACAACAAGTCCAAATGAAAGTAAGTTAATAATCAACACAAATAAGGTTCAAATCCTACCTAAACATTGGCACACAACCAAGAAAAATGTATGTACATCAAAACATATGAAAACTATGCAAAACCTAAGCTTAAAAACCTTCATTTATAAACTAACATGGAATTTATCATATACAATCACACACACATGCAAGTTATATGAAATAACACAAAACCTAGGCTAAAAATCCTAGTATGTATACTAAATGTAACATCCCCTCACCAATAGGAAGGGTAATTTGGTAATTTGGCACGGGTTAGGAGTGTTTAATATGGCATTGA
>JAOTAY010000007.1:482748-503683 GCA_025629805.1 Erythroxylum baracoense | reverse complement strand
TTAATAGTGCTAATGCTAATAAATGGTTAGATGCAATGAAAGATGAGCTTAAATCCATAGAACATAATGGTGTTTGGGATCTTGTAGAATTACCTAAAGGATGCAAGAGAGTTGGATGTAAATGGGTCTTTAAGACAAAGCGTGACTCTTATGGCAACCTTGAATGTTACAAGGCTAGACTTGTTGCTAAAAGTTTTACTCAAAAAGATGGCATTGACTATAAGGAAATGTTCTCACCAGTTTTCAAGAAAGATTCTCTCAGAATTATCATAGCACTAGTGGCTCATTATGATTTAGAGCTACATCAGATAGATGTGAAAACTAGTTTTCTAAATGAGAATTTAGAGGAAAATGTATATATGGATCAACCAATGGGTTTTTCAGTTGAAGGGAAAGAACATAAGGTGTGTAAACTGAAAAAGTCAATATATGGACTCAAGCAAGCTTCTTGCCAATGGTATCTTAAGTTTAATAATACTGTTGTTTCCTTTGGTTTTAAAGAAAATATTGTTGATCGGTGTATATATCTGAAAGTCAGTGGGAGTAAGTTTATCTTTTTTATTTTGTATGTTGATGACATCTTGCTAACAACTAATAATCTTGGTCTATGAAGTGAGACTATGTTGTTTCTCTCTAACAACTTTGAAATGAAAGATATAGGAGAGGCAAACTATATGATCGGAATAGAAATATTTTGAAATTGATCACAAGGACTATTAGGTTTGCCTCAGAAAACGTATATTAATAAAGTTTTAGAAAGATTCGGAATGGATAAATATTCATTGTCTCTAGTTCCAATTCAGAAAGGAGACAAATTTAGTTTCATGCAATGTCCAAAGAATGGTATGGAATAGAAACAGATGAAAGGAATTCCTTATGCATCTGTTGTTAGGAGTTTGATGTATGCTCAAACGTGTACAAGGTCGGACATTAGCTTTGCAGTTAGTATGCTTGGTAGATACCAAAGTAACCCAGGATTGGATCATTAGAAAGCTGCAAAGAAAGTTTTAAGATATTTGCAAGAGACAAAAGATCACATACTTACTTATAGGAGGTTCAATCATCTTGAAGTAATTGGATATTCAAATTCAGATTTTACTAGTTGTGTGGATACTAGAAAATCTACATTTGGCTATATATATCTTTTAGCCGGAAGAGCAATATCATGGAAGAGTGGGAAGCAGTTAATAATTGTTGCATCCACCATGTAAGCTAAATTTGTGGCATGTTTTGAGGCCATGGTTCAAGCTAAGTGGTTGCCAAACTTTATTTCAGGACTTGGAATAGTCGACAGTATTACTAGGCCGCTGAAAATTTATTGTGATAATTCCGTAGCAATTTTCTTTTCTGAAAACGACAAGTATTCCAAGGTGCTAAACATATGGAATTGAAATACTTTGTCGTTAAAGAAGAGATTCAGAAACGTAGAGTATCAATTGAGCACATTAGCACTAATCTTATGATTACTGACCCTTTGACTAAGGGATTACCGCCCAAAATATTTATGGGACATATTGACAGTATGGGTATTATTGCTGAATAGGCATTATGCATATTATGATGACGTTTATGTTTTAATGTAATTGACATTCTGAACTCACTATTGAATTTGTTTCTGATCAATTCTGTGTTTCTCATTTATGGATCATTCCATGAAGAAGACTAACTCTGTAGTACATGGAAACGAATATGTTGTTTAAATCACATACAACCGTCATGACTCACGTTAGTTCTAATTCTTGATTATGATGATTAATGTATTCAATGTGCATTAAATTTAAATGACTTATGCAAATGGTAATGATACATGAGCTAAATAGGAGTGTTGAATTATTAATGTCTCATATAATAAAAGTTTATAAAGATTAATACCGACATGATGAGTGCAATAGTTAAGAGGTAGTTTTCTCAAATTTCATTTATACACGTTGCCTCTTTTGGTCTTATTCTTGCCTATTACGTTGCTTCTGCTGATAACCATCAAATAAGGAGAATATACAAAAGTGATAAAGAGAGGAGAAAGAATGGATATACGGAAAAGAATCAACATCAATCAAATTTATGGATCAAGGTACAATAACTTATATGTGAAAATTATATATGTTTACGATCCTGTATAATCATATAATGAAGAGAAAGTATTTAAAATAAACCTCAACAGCATTAAACAAAATTAGAAGCTAGAAGTCACAAAATCGTAAAGTGAACGGCAAGGGACTGCCTGTGCCATTTTAACTTGTTCCAAGCTTGTGCTATTGATTTCTAACTACATATTTATGTGAATCCTACATAAACGTAAGGATAAAAACTAATGAAACAAGATTAGAACAGGTTTATAAAAACAGAAGATCTATTCCCAAAGTGAACAACATAGTTAACCTCCAAAACTAGACCCCAACTTAAAAGAAGCAAGAAAAGTTTCATGAATAGTTTGTTTCTTGACTAGATTTTCAAACAATTCTTTCCGACACATACTGAAATCTGAGTGAAACAGGTAAGCATGGAGTTACGTGTGTATGCTACATCAGTTCGTATGATGTATATATGCCTAATATACGTACTGTACTGCATATATTCCTCATAAGTACTTGTTTATCGTATTATTTGTCGGCAATAAACAAAAATAATTTTGTCGCCAACAGCTCATGTGCCTGCCTCTCCACTGGAAGTGGGAAAGGACATCGGTGTCGAACACGCCTTATCCGACTCTGTACTATCCCTTTGCTGGCCAGTAAGACACCTATGAAAACAAGTTTTCTTGCAGCTTTATATCTTTGGATCACACAGTTATTAACAACGCTTTTCCCCAAAAACGAAAAAACTTAACAAGTAGCGATCTAAAAAGGAATCTAGTTCAGATATGGCATATTTGAGTTTCTGTTCACCGAACTAATATCCTTGACTAATTATGTACACCTATACAGTAAAAGTAACTTTTTATCTTAAAAAGTTGAAACATACCTAAGCTAAGAAAATTAACCGCATCTTAAAAAGTTGAAACATAGCTAATCTAAGTCAGCAGATGACAAATTTCGATTAGGTCTTCTTTGTCAACATATTGCCCAATAGACGAAATGAAGTCGCCCCAAACCTTGAAAATCTTATCAGTGTAAAGAACATCTTGCTAACTCTTTGGATGGTGAGGTCGTCTTAGATTTTTGCTGCCAATGGTTGCTGCTGAATTTACAAGTTATCAAAAAGTAATGACTCAGTAACCATCATAATCATACTCAAGTGTTTCATCCATCATATCATCATTAATTTGATCCTCAGCCTCGTTCCCATCTTCAATTTCTGCGTTCACACTACGATCGTTTTGGTTCTTGTCCTCTAACTTATTTTCTCCACCCAAACTTTTATCCTCATCCATTCGCTTTTTCTTGGAAACAACGTTGTTATCCTGCCAAAAACTTCAATGTAAGAGAACCTGCTGAATGAGTGTACATAGAAATACCATAACATCAGCAGTTTTTAACAGATGGATTTATAGATGTTAGCTCGTTTTGCAACGGATTAGGCATATGTCCATGAATAAATCAGGAGAGGCCTAGACAAAAATTTTAGGAGCTGGATGAGAGTCTCAAGGAGGAAAAATTCAAGTAGTTCAAAATAAAGATGGGATTGATATTCATACAAGCTTGAACCGGGTGTATGGTTATACTTTATGATCCCTCACATATTTTTAGTAGACTCTAGGTATCATTATCCTAATAATTTACATTAGAATCTTCAACAACAAAAAATATTGATAAAATACCAACCAATTTTTTCTTATAGAATGTACTAATTATGTCATAATAATACAAATAAAATTATAAGTTCCCTACTAGTTAAGGGTGAATAAGCAGATGTATTGACTTAATTGAAACATCCATTAGGTGACGTCCGAATGTTCAAAGTCCATGACATAGTAGGATTTGAATTAAACTAGAAAATCATAACTGTGGACTTGCAGTTTATATATAAAGGTAAATTTGTCAAATTTTTGAGCTTGATAGATAGACTATGATAAATAAACGAAAAACGATGTCCTGACTCGAACTGTGAAATCACAAGATCAAGCCACCAACCCCCCATCCGCAAATTACCTTTCATTATCAACCGTAAGCCACGACTTTCATGTCATTTCAATAACGTGTGTAGACTTTTATTAAATATATGTAGGATAGGTAAAGGGAAACGAGAATATGAATTCATAGAATTAGGAAAGAATGTGAAACCAAGATGAAAAGGTTGAACTGCAAACTTACAGGTTCATCAAAAAGTTTGTCTAATACATCATAGTTGATTTTGGAACCAAGTCTCTGCAAAACAAAAGTTATATTTTTCTGTAAAGGAACTAAAACAACCTTATTCATATATCTCGAATGAAAAATTACAACAACAAAATGGAAACCTGAATACAAGACCAAGTAGCATTGTTCTAAAATTTTCTTTAATTTTGAATTATCCAAGTGTTTCTCCTTTGGGTGATGTGTCATTTAATACTACCAAAGAATCATCGAACGGTCATTTGGCCTATCCTAGGATGTGACATGGCACTAAAAACGTCTCACTAGGAGGATGTTCAAGGATATTATAACTTTAGAATATCTCTCCCAGGACTGTTTTGGTCATCCAGTTGGCTATACATGAACCACAAGCTCAGGGCTATTACTCTATGCATGAACAGATGAGAAACCTCTGCTACAATATGTAAAGAGCAACCAGCCAATAATCAGAAAGATATACATGGCTGATTCATTCACAAGAGCCGTCAATGTAAATAACACCATTTAGCTGCCACTTTGGCCAAGTGAGAGACAGTAATCATGGATTTCCTAATGACCGTAAAACTCCAAAGAGAAAATATTGATAAACAGTCCAAACTCTGTTTAGAAAATCTAAAAAAGCTCCTATATAATATGTCCCTACTGTTGTACCTTCTTGTTCAGCATTTGACGAGCAGCTTCTGAAGCAGATTGAGCAGGGGCTAAATTTCTTGCTTCTGCAGCTCGTTTTTGCTGCCTTTCCTGCCAGAGAACATCCAAAGAACTAACTGAGCATACAGGGGGATCAAGAAGCAACACAAGAAGACATTAAAATAATTAGAAAAACAAGAAAATAATTGTAATGGAAAACATAACCAGAAAGAGAATTATAATATCAATACAGGCTAACAACAAAGATTCAACCATGAACATCATTATATGACTCATTTTAGAGCAACCTACAGGGATCAAATCCCATGTTCTTTTTCATGTAACACTGCAAAAGAAGAAAGTGAAAGACTTCATCAATGTAAAACATATAATCTAAAACGTTGTCAGTTAGTCCTTTTTACTCTTTCCTTTCTTTTTGTTTCTTTGAATGGCTCTCAGTGAATTGTGATAAGAGAGAAGTGTAAAACGCGCACACACACACACACACAGAGACAGAGTTGTTATTGTTGTAATAATGAGTCTTTTTTTTCCCAGTATTATAAAGAAGATGGGATATGTCTTCTATAGTGCGTCGAATGTAAAAGAAATTAGAGTTTATAAAAGAAATAAAAAAGGGTAAATCACCCAACCACAAGCATTAATTTGGCAGAATAAAGAGTGAGAATTGAGATGAAAGTAAGGGCACAAGTTGCAATCTACTTTATGCTAAGTTTTTCCTTATTAGATGAGGAATAATAATTAGATACATTATTCAACTTTGTTCAGAACTTAGGCTTTATTTAAGAATAAAGAATTCATACTAGAGTAGGATTCAACTCTATTTTAGATATTTTAGTTTAAAATATCTTTACTAATAAAGGTTCTATGAACTTTTATATATGTATGTATGTGTGTCTACTCAGTCCTACAATAAATAAA
This sequence comes from Erythroxylum baracoense, assembly GCA_025629805.1. Taxonomy (NCBI): domain Eukaryota; kingdom Viridiplantae; phylum Streptophyta; class Magnoliopsida; order Malpighiales; family Erythroxylaceae; genus Erythroxylum; species Erythroxylum baracoense. The sequence goes on along the minus strand of JAOTAY010000007.1, from coordinate 497,843 downwards.
AAAAAGGAATTTTCTGTATCAATATGAATTTTCATTTAAAAGGTGTGATTCTTTCTTTTAAAAATAATTCTTTGACTTTAAGAGTGATTTCTAGTTTCTTATCCTCCATTGCTTGTTTACCTTACTAAAATTTCAACACTTCTAGTCTAAATTTCCAGCAACCAAACCCAAAAATTCCAGCAATTCCAAACCTGAAATTCCAACAACCTAAGATGAAATCTCAAACCTAAAATTCAATCCTAGCAATAAGATTTTGTAAATTTTGTGAGTTCTAACTTGTATTTGATATTACTTCCTACTCTTCCTACATCAATTTGGTATCAAAGCTATAGTACACAATGATGACACATAGCATAAGAGCATATAGAAGACTACTCAGTAACAAAGAACGAGATAATACTATTTAAAATTATGAAAAGAGTTGAACTTCGATGACTCGAGATCACAAATTACTCTAAAAACTAGTCCAAAAAGACACCTAACAACAATCTACATTTGATGTTGAAGGTGGAAAAAGTGAAATTCAAGTTAAAGAAGCTGAAACTAATCAATAATAAGTAGGTTCAGAGAAAAAGCCTATCAAGATATACAAGTCAAAGAAACCAACCAGTAATATGTGAAGAATGCATGCAGGACTTCAGAGGCCATGATAGAGCAGAAACACATAACATGCCTGATATATTACTAAAAAAATTCATGTTGAAGCACCTACTTTCATAGAAAATATGGATCCACCTACTCTTGGACTAGACAGCAACAGTGGAAGATTTCTTTGACTGGTACAACATGGTACAATATTGAAAAGTATAATTTACAAAGATAAAACTAGTTGAATATGAAAAAATGTGATAAAACATCAATGATAAACTTCGAAAGATAGGCCAGCCAACAACTGTTAATTAGGAAGGGATGATGCAGAAGTTATCGTTAAAAAAAACTTAACATTTCATTACCAAGAAGATCTCCAAGATTAACTCAACATTTGGGTAAGTAATTATTCCTATACTAGAATACATAAAAATATTTGATGAACTTTGCACCCATGGTGAAAGAATGGAACTTGAATAGCAATTTATATCTCACTACAAAAATAGCTTAAGGGCAAAACTTTGCAAAAAAATATCTAGGACAATAAATAACAAAGTTTAGAAATCCAGTCGAGGAGTTCAACATAAAGAGAACTACGACTATGCAAAATTTTAAGCCAACAGATCAAATTTGCACAACAAAATAACTACAAAGCTTATTAAGGAGTTGAACCTGAAGGTGAAGCTATAGTTGAGACTGGGACAAAAGAAGGCAGCATCAGCAAGAAGTGCTCGATCTAATGGGATGGGCCACTTTGCTTATGAATGTCCTAACAAAGATTTGTACATGAAGGAAGAAGAAGAGGTAGAATCTAATGAATCTGTGTGTGAACATGACATTGAGAAAGAGTTGAAAATCTATGCACATTAGTGCTCAACTCTTTAATAAGAGAAACCTTAATTTTCTCTATGAACTTAAATTTTTAATTAAAAGGTGTGATTCTTTCTTCTTAGATTCTAAGAGAGATTCCTAGTTCCCTAACTGATAGAAGCAAAATTTTAAAAGGGAATAGAATGTAAAACACAGTGAAAATGGAAATATTTAATAGCTGTAATAGTCAAATTCGAGAGGACCAAACTCCATTCTGAAGTTCAATTTTTCATTTCAAATATTTCTACCCAATATAATTCCTGTGATACTTATAGTAGCTACCTTGACTATTATTTGACAACAAATCTAACTAAATTCCTAAAACATAGTAGACAAAGGATGTACTTATTTGGTGGATAAGTCCCTCGCAAGTAGGAGCTAAGGGATGCAGTTAATTCTCTCCAGCAACATTTAGATAATGCAGATCAAGCAATTGATAATGTTGATCAAATGCTTTCCACTCTTTCCTCGAATGGGTTAGGCAAGAGAGGTGAGATTGCAAACCCGACTTGTCCAAAATGAAAAGACAGAAATTGATCAACAAGAAGGTCAAAATTTTCCTAAGTAGCCTCTTAAAGTGGTCAATCTTCCCATTGAACTAACAACTCCAAAGTAAGAACCCTCGCTTCTTTAACGCACAAATAAGACAATATTTTGGCAAGAGAGAGAGTAATCTCCCAACAAGAAGTAATTGGTGAGGGAATACCAAAACAAATCTTCTTAGGTGTGGCCTGAAAAGGTCGTTCATAACAACTTGAAAACTTGATGGACCGTTACTAAGACCTAATGACATAATTATGAACTCATAACGGCCAGAGTGAGTATGAAAGGTTGTTTTGGCAATATCAAGTAGATTGACACGAATTTGATGATATCTTGATCATAGGTCAATCTTGGAAAAAAAAAATTGCAGCATCATGTAACTCATTGATAATCTCATCTATATTGGGTATTGGGCATTTTTCAAGTATGATAAGATGGCTTAGTGATTGATAATCAACACACATTCGCCAAGTAATCATCCGTTTTATTGACTAAAAGAACAGAGGTAGCAAAAGGGTTGGAGCTGACGTATATAAAACCTAAGCAAAGCAAATCCACTACTTGTTTTTCAATTTCAAATTTTTGAAAACATGGATATTAGTAAGGCCTAATGTTTGGGTTGGAATTTGGGATGAGATGTACGGAACGGGTGTGTGATTGGAAGGGTGGCATAGAATTAGGAAAAAATAGATTTAAATTTGTGAAGTAAAGCTTGAATTTCAAATTTCTAAATATGAGGAATACCTAAGCTATAATTCTCTTTTACCAATTATTAGAATGTCACGTTGGTCTGGATTCCATGAGGGACCCCCTGTAACTAGGCATGGAAACTGCACCCGGGCCCAGCCAAAGTCAACATATCAAGCTTGGGTTGACTAGACCTCAGGTCCTGGTATCTGAGCTCGACCGATCAGGCCCAGGCAACCAAGAGCAACAAAACAATGTCATTTTTTGAAATTTTTTTTTAAAAATAATAAATCCAATTGGGCCAACCCATCCTCTTTAGGCCCATTGGGCTCGAGCCAGGCCCAAGCCCGACATATACCCATTTCCATCCCTACCTACAACTTATACTTTCGGCCATTCAAATTCAAAATCAGAAACATCTCATTCCAAATAGCTGGAATTGTGTTGAGCGATGCGAGCCATTGAATACCCAACACAAGATCAGCTCTTGTGATTAAGAATGGAAAATAATTTTTAATTAGTTTCAAACCTCCCAATTGTACTTCAATATTCTAGCAACTTTGATTGCAGCTAATCACATCCCTATTTCCCATTTGGCTCCGAAGGAAGGAATAAACTACATTGGTAGTTTGAGGTCTTTGATGATAGTGTCAGCCATGAAATTGTGAGCTGAGCTACTGTCCACCAGTATGAGGACTTCCCTACTATCGAGAATTCCTTGGAGCTTCATGGTGGTACTAGCTAACTTTCCCAAAATCACATTGAAACTAATTTCAACAATGTCAACTTGTGCATCACCATTGGGATTGTCTTCGTGGCTGGCATCGCTTCTCTACCAGCTCTGTTGCCACTACCTGTGAGCTCCAAGAGCAAAAAGCATCTATTTTGCTTTGGTGATCAAGAGCAAATTTCTCATTATACCAAAAGCATAAACCTTTAGCAATTTGATTTTGACACTCAACATCCCATAGGCTACATGGATTTGAGTGGGTGGTCGATGGAAGAGTATACGTGATTGTCAAGGAAGAGTCAAATGGGCCAATTAGTTCTCTTGGGCATGCAAATTGGGCCTAATTTAGACTCAAATTACGTGGCCACTCATGGCTTCATACAAAGTGTGCGGCTTGTGAATCCGTACATCTATTTTAATATCCTCACTTAAGCTATGGAGAAAAACACCCTATAAGTAGTGATTTGGCCAATTCGTTTACTCTGGATGATCACTTCGCGAACAATTAAAGGTATTCCAAAGTTGTCAAGTTTTGGCATATACTACATAAGTATTCATCTCGATTCTAAAACTTGATTGGACCATAATTTTCCTATAGCGCCTTAACGAGTTCATCCAAATAGACAAGAGTTCATTCAATGTTGAGCCATGAAAATAAATCTAGCGTGTCTCTTTGAAGGTATATAGCTACAATACCATGACCAAAATGTACTCCTACTTCGAGCATTATTAACCATAAGTTCTTCTAGTGTTTGGTAAAAGCACCTTCAAATCTCTAAAATTCCATCTGTGTGTGTGGACACAACGTCGGACTCCACCACCACAAACTATCAATCTCTTCTTCTTTGACTTTTAACCAAATAGATCGTCACGGTTCCAAAAGCTTTAGGACAACTCCTTTGCCTTGCCCTCCTTGGTTGCCACTAGAATGGATTCAGTTGGCAGAGCACCACTGGCAATGGCCTTAAATGCTGCCACTTCTACTAGTGTATCTATAGCTTCAAGTTATGATGCAATGGAACCGAGTTGTATTGTTATGGGGTCAACATTTGGTGATGGGGGTCGTGGAGTGGTGTTTTGTGAGTTGGAAGGGTAGCAGTAGTGGTTTGTCATTTTGTGTTGATGGCAAAAGAACATGTAAAAACCATTATGGATTGAGCTGCTCTATTACAAAAATGATAGAAGCAAGATTTTAAAAGGGAATAGAATGTAAATTGAGTGAACATGGGAATATTTAATAGTTGTAATGTTCCAATTCGAGAAGAACAATCTACAATTTGAAATTCAATTTGTCATTTGAGATATCTCTACCCAAACAACGCCTACGAGGCTTGATAGCTATCCCTTAACTATTATTTGATAATAAACCTAACTAAATTCAGTAGATAAAGGGTAAGTACGTATTCCCAAGATAAGTTCTTAGAAATTAGGAGATAAAGAATGGAGTTGAAAATATTCTCCAGTAGCATTTAGATAATGCAAATCAAGCATAGAGTTAGAATTGATGATGTTGATTGTGCTTTCCACTTTTTCCTCGTGTAGGTTACTACCCTTCATTGCTTGTTTACCTCACAAAAATTCTAACACTTCTAGTCTAAATTTCCAGCAACTAAATCTTAAAATTCTAGCTAGTCCATGAAATTCCAACAACCTATGCTGAAATCTCAAGCCTAAAACTCAAACTTCAAAAGTTTCATGATTCTAGCTACTAGTTTAATATCTCTTCTACATGTCCTATGTTAGGCTGGGACAGAATATAGAGATTGTGGATTATTTACGTATAGGCTGAATTACAGCAGATAGACACCTTCTGGGAAGAGTTCCCAGGCCAATTACAGTATGTAATATTTCGTATGATATCCATTACTCTTCCTATGATCCTCTATATGCTCTCTGCTGTCCTCTACAATCTCTCACCATAACCAACTTCTAACAGCCTGCCTATGTGTCAATTCCCTTTCCCATCTTACCCCTATATACATAAGTTTGGAAAGGCCTAGGCTGCTGAACTATGGGCTGAACACTAACATGATCATTAGTGGGAATACTAGAAGTGCTAACAAGTTCCTCCTCCTCAAAAGGCACCTTGTCCTCAAGTTGAGTGGAAGGAAACTGCCCTTTTATAAAATCTGCATCCTCCCAAGTCGCTTCTTCAGCTGGGTTGTCCTTCCATCGAATAAGCCACTGTAGAACACTTCTTCCTCTGGACTTAGACACGCGAGAGGCTAGGACTGCTTCTGGCGTATCTTCCAGCTCAGCCGAACCATGCAGTGGGGAATTTTAAAACTGAAGTGAGGGAGCTACCCAATATCCTACATTAGCTTCAGCTTATATGACAATGCTATAATTATCTTAAATCAAATGGGTGTACTAGGATTTTGCATGCAGACATGATTTTAAACAAGTTCTTAGAGTAGAATCTTCACATCTCTCAGATCAATCATTGCATTGCACAAACCTTCATGTAATTAGGTTGAAATTTGTAGCAAGAATTATACATATTTCACCAAAGTAATCCAGTTGATAGTATTATTTGTGAACATAAGTAGTCAAATGCCAATAAAATTCAGTTAAGCAACATAATGTAAGGGGCATATCTAGCTATTGCAGTGAAAAGATAAGACACATTTTACAAGAAATTGAAATCAAACCATATCTACTAAAAAAACAAGAGCTAAATTCATAGAAGTAGTAGGAATCCCAAAATTACCTTTTTACTTTTTGCTACAGCTGCTGCAACAGCTGCATCAAGCTCCCTGGCAGCTTTCAAATCCTCAGGACAATTCTGGAAATTTGCCTCCCAAGCTTCCTTAGCAGCTGCAGCAGCAGCCTCTTTAGCTGCCTGCTCCTGCAAATAGTTGCAATGTTGAAGATCCAGATATTAACTACAATCTCTTACATGCAAGAATAAAAATCCATTAACAAACATTATAAGTCATTATCCAAAACCTCAAAAAACATACTAGTTGAATCTTCTCTAGATCACAGACATCACAAGTCACGTATAAACATCTAATGATAAAAAGAAAAAAAAAACAATTACAGGAAAGTATGTGTGTTACACAAATAATCTGATTGCATACTCAAGTTATTCTTACGCTATGTTATCTTATACCAAAAGAATGCTAATATTTTCTTATGTTCCCTTCATGGTAATATGAAAGAAGAGGGTCTTACAAAGGAGTTGGTAAAGTTCTGACTGAAGTTCAAGGCAAGAACCTAATAATACAAGTTAAATCTTGAAGCTTATTACCTCAAGATACTCTCGATTCATCTCTTCCCATATGATTTTCTTGTACTGCTTTTCTTCCTCATTATGAAGGTAGCCATCAACCTACAAAATAAGAGTCCTAAGTGTCACTTGATGCCATTACTACAAAATATAAAACCAAACATGCTGATCACAATGTGCCAGGCAACACTAATCTTAACAGCAGGGTTTAAAAGCACCACGTCAGTATGTGCCGCACTAGATAAGGAAGCATTATTAGAAACTCAAAAGTTAACACTTTCATTTTCTTAGTGATGGTAATATAGGAGAGGAAGAGAACAGAAGTAATCAATGTCATAAATCAGGTATGAGAGGAACCCACAATTTCAAAAGAACTCTCGTGAGATGAGAGAAAGATTACATTTTGGTTTTTTACTATATTAAGTCCTCAGTGATCCTATTGTGTTAGTTGATGAGGGGCAGAGAGGGGGAGACAGAGAGAGAGGAACAGTGGAGAAGTCAAACAGTTACCACAATTAATAAATTTAATGTTTAAATATGGAGCTTACGAGTATTCTTTAAATTTTCAAAAGCACCAAAGATTGAAATTGTCAAAGATGGCCCGCAACCTGGTGCAAAGTCTGAGGATCAGACAATGGTCAGGCCAGTGTAGCCATTACACTGACAGAAATTCCTCTAAACAATATTTGGCTCTTTACCTCAGCATCATCAATATCAGAAAAGTTGTCTGATTCATCATTATCTACACAACTTGTGTCATCAACCCTGTGTTCATCGGAACTACCACCATTGGAAGCATCAGCACCTGAAACATTAGGTTCAAAGTACACGTCTTGTATCAACAGACTATAGTAAATACCAAGAAGAAATATAGCTTTGCAAAGATAAAACATGACTTACCAACATTTTCAGGCACTGTTGATTGTTGTTTTTCATTTTTGTTCACAAATTGTTCGCTTGGATGTTTTTCAAACTATACAATTAACAAGTAAATGAGCCACAAGATAGAATGTGGAAGTCTAAATGGTTCATTACGATAGAAAATGGAAGTTTAAATAATTCATTCAAAACATTTGGTTAAATTTGGAAACTAAACAAATTATATCGTCTTCGTAATTTCTTTCAGATTTGCTTAATTTGATAGACAGTTTTTGTTAGTGGGTTATGACTTCATTGTGTTCAGAACGTCTTCCCATTGGTACTGATTTCGGTCAATATATAGTGCTGCTATGGAGTTTTATTCTTAACAAGTTGGGTTATATCAAATTAAAGCATGGAAAGAATATAACAAAAACTTTTTAAACATGATAAGTCAGTATTTAAGAATCATTCATGTAATTCTTTATTCCTTCACAGCAGGTACTTTTGGCATAAAGAAATTGCTTTCCAATCCTGACTTCCCAGAACGACCTTTCTCACTACATCTACAGAAAATATAACACAAGGATTATCACTCTCCAAAAAGTCCTCTCATGCATCCATAAGTACTCCCAAACAGAACACTCTCAGAGTGGCGGAGGCTGCAAATTTTCCCAGTGGATGCCATCAACTTTAAAAGAATTAAAATAAAATGAACTTTATCCTTTTCTCACATAATATAAATAAAATTATCTACATATAAACTAAACAACATTAAATGAATGAATTTTACTTTTTCTTTATTAAAATGATATCAAATTCCTAGATCTTATGTCCTCAATGAGAGAAATTAGACGAGTGTCTTAAGGATTGTGAACTTCTTATATGTTGTAGACCTTTAAAAATTACACAGATAAAGAAACATTAGGATTTATACTATTAGATAATGTTTCGAGAAAAAGATAATATTGGGTTGACAACATTAGGTTTTCAGAAGCTATAATAAGATATGATTAGCAAAATGCTTGAGTTATTAAAGTAAAACAATACTATAATCAAATCGTTTCATTTTTTATTCTAACAAATCATTTGTTGTACTAAACAAAGAGTAGTTGATTATTCTTTCATTTTATGAGCGAAATACCTTGTTTATCCATAAATATTTCAGTGGGGTCAAAATCAAGCACCATCCATGCACACTCCTGAAGGCCACTTCCGAAAGAAGAAAAAAATTTTAAGTTCTTATTTACTAAATTATTATTCTTCCAAATGCAATCTTGTAAAAACGAACTAAAGAGGATGGTAGATCAACTAAAACAGTCTACTGGACAACTCATACTGTGAGACAGAGTTTCAAACTTGACAAAATTTTATCAAGCAATGACATGAATTGTTTTGGGCCAAATTTTTTGTTTAGAGGTAAAGGACAGATTCTATCTACAAATGCCTCAGTCTGTAATATGCCAAGAACCAACATTTGATTGTTCAGAGGTAGGCGTAGAAAACTTTTGAAGTCAAGTGACAGCAAATAAGAACAACAGAATCATGCACCCAAAAGAAAATATTTCCACATTGACTTCCTACAAGAAATGTCTTACAAGTGAGATTCTTCCACAATAAGGAAATCCTGACAAGCACACCAAAATAGCAAGCAAAAGAATATGTTAAAGCTGAAAATTTTTGGTTTATGAAATTTGTACCAACCAAATCTGAGTGATCAGTGTTATCAGTACTTGATGAATTTTCCATTCTTTGCTTCTCAGCTTCCATTCTTTGCCTCTCAGCAACTTGGAAAGCTGGAGGATCTGATCCCCCTTCAAATCCTATGAACTGCAATGGAACAGGATCATTAACACTACTTCAAACGATTCAAAATTAAACACCTAGGCACATGCTTATGTATAAACCACATAATGAACAACAAGAAATTAGGGTAGGACACCAGAAGCATGTCCCCAAAAGGGTGAGAACTCACGTATGCATAACAATCTTTACAAAGTCCAAATCCAAAAGGAGGTTTATTAGTACCCTTGTGCTGACAAAGTAATCCTTTTGAGTTTGTTCCATTCAGCCCAATATTTGGTTGTTCTGTTGCACAATCTTTAAGTTCTTCTGCCTTTGCATTTAGTTCCTCGATCTAATTGCCATAGAGGAAAACGAAAAAAATAAATGCTAACGCACAAGAATTTTTGTAAAATAGAATTGAAGGACATTGTCCAAGCAAAAAAATGAAATAGAAATAATATCAGATCACCAGTAAGATGAAAAAATGTTCACATACTTCGAAGATTAACATGCAAATACTTCCTTCACAAATTCAAGGAACGATACAAACACCACCAACAACCACAATTTTCTGAATCCAACTAGCATGCTTTCCATATTTACAGCCTCTATGAGAACTTAGGGGTTAGAGATACATTAAACCACATTCTCTCAACTAAAATTTCTGCAAACATTTTGTAGAAAGTGCAGAAACATAACCAAGAACTATAATCACAACAATTTGACTTCCATAATATGTGCAGTAACTAATGAATTGGGTGCTGATGAATATGCTCTTTGAAGATAACAACTATAAATATGTAACATCCCAGTAGTCACCGGTTGTCAATCATCCAAATGAGATGCATTAAATTACATTAGAGCTAATTCAGCCATATTCAATAGTTAAAAATGAGATGTGTTATTCTTAGAACATATCCAGACTCTATGATCCAACAGCTGCAATCCAAATCCAAAAGTAATCTGCACACATTTTAATAGCTAAAAACCAACAAAAGATGCTTAGGTGTACAATTTCATTTTCGACCTGTATTGCATTCAGAGGAAAGACATTACAAACAAAACCCTTTGAGTTACAGAGTTCATCAAAAGATTACATATTAACAAGATCTACAAATTCCTTACTCCAGTGTCTCGTCACATATCAAATTGTGAGCAGGTACACCTCAACTTGGAACACAGAATGAAGTAAATTCCCTTCATCCAAGTACACTATGCTTTGATCTCACTTTGCATATCACATAAATTTGTTAAAAATTGGAAGATTCTATGAGGAAATGGTCACGTTCATGGCCATAAACAATGTGCTTCTGTTTGTGAACCCACTTGCTGAACACAAAGATCACCTAGATTCTATATTCATGACTTAATCATTATCCATTATAAGAATATATATTTAGAATTATAGTATTAGAATCATATTAGACTTTCTAAACCTAAGTTTTTTAATTTATCAATCTAAATCTAACTAAATATAGATAAACATAAATAATAGGTTACATTTCGAAAAAAAATAAATAATAGATATAAATAACAAAATTAAATAAATAACTAGAAATAAAAACCAAAAATTTTAATAATAAATTATTAGAATATATTAGAATTAGATATCACAAATTTAGATCTTGCACTTCGACCATTATTCCATTAGTGATATACATACAAAAATGTAAATATGACATATTCAATTTTGAGCGCTGACATGACAATGCTTTCTGTTGCATTATACTTTCAAGAAGCATACCGTCAAGCTTCCAGATTCCGTATTCTCAAACTCAACCAATCGCTTTGTCAGTGTTGCTTCACAAACGTGTACCATTCTTAGCTATGACAGGAAAAGTATGCGTCACACAACCAGCATGAAGAATAATATCATAAACTGCCAAAACTAAATCTATGACGAATTTAGAGAAATCGTAAATTAATGACGCTATGAAAAAGAATTGTGATGGCACAATTCACAAAAATTTGACAATAAGCCAATTTGGAATGTAACATAACTTCGAAGCAATTAGCATGAGTTATCAAGAAATAACAGATACAGTTGATAACAAAAATCATTTGAGTGCTGTTTGAAATCATCTTATAAGCCAATAATTAATGCTTATCAGCCATTATTTTAACTACTATGTATTGCAAGGCTCTAAAAGATGGTTTACAACCAAAAACCATCATAGTAACAAGCGCATGGCCACAACCATTAATGACCCTTGGCCAAAATCAATGTGGCCATCCACCAAATGCAAATCTTGTACTACCTACTTCCAGTTGCCTAAAAGATGATGTAACAGAGATGAAAATAGCCTAAAAGATGATGTTACAGAGATGAAAACAAGTAAATTAAGGATATATTAGCATGAAATTGTAATTCCTTTGTCTTGCTAGTCTTAATCTCCGAGACACATTAGTGTGACTTTGATTTCACACTGATCTCATGAAATGCCGCCTAACACATTTGCAGCAGTCAAGTAGTAATGTAAAACAATCTAGGACGTCAATTAGTATAACTGATTACCGAAATTGAAATTGATTAAAGCATACATAGCATTTACTTGTTCCAATTGTCTACTTAAGAACTTCAGATCACCAACAATGCCACCAACAATGCACAAATGACTTACAATGTCGGATTTGGAGCAGTTCAGACCATGTGACAGTGCAGCTATGTATAAGGCTGCACCCCATAACCCACTAGGCCTTCTTCCTGTCTGTAAAAAAATTGAGGTCAAACTTTAGAACTTTAAATACATCACTAACAGATACCAAATATAAAGGAAACAAAAGCCAAACCTGCATCCAATCACGATTCATGCTAGCTATAATTGTCAACGCTAATTCAGAAATATCCTTATTTTTTTCTCCTGCTAAACCTACAAAAGTAGTGCTCATTGCATTCTCTTCTTAAACATAGTGATTATAAGACATGTTAATTTAGCCCATGCCAGAATTAAAAAAATGACCATGAAAAGATAAAAGATTAAATTGTCAAGAAAAACTTCGTACATAGGTTAACGGACAATGGATTGCTTGAATAAGTTAACAAGGAAAATATAAAATACCAATTTTTCACTGCACTGGATAGACCTCAAATTGTTTTATAAAGCAAATCAAACAGCAAAGAATCTCAAAATAAAAGTATAAGCTGCTACCAAAAATTGATTACTCAAAGAGATACTTACAAGCTGTATACTTATGAATAAAAATGGATGGATCAAGAAGTTTCTGACAAATGGGGTGCTCGGTAAGATTCAATACTTTGCAGAGCTGCAAAAATACAGCACCTAGTACATAGCTGCAAATAATTTTGATACAAGTTAAATTGAAACATCCATAAAAAAGCTGGTTGATGAAGAATAAAAATAAATTTTAGTTTCTTATTAATCTTCCTTATTAAAAGGAAATTTTATATTTTAGCTTATCTTCATTAGTTCCTTATTAAGATAATATAAGATCCTTATTTGAGGTAGGATTCTTTGTTTATGTTGGAAATTTAGGTAGAATTTTAATTCCATTAAGATTAGGGTTCAAAGAGTTTGACTATATAAATATGTTTGGATTTCAATGCTTTAAGGGACATAGAAGATTGATGTTTCATTTGTGAAGCTTTCTTTCCTTAAGAGTGACACTTGGACAATTAGGAGTGATTTCTAAACTATAACCGTGAGATTTAGAAACTAATTGATATGTGTCCAATATTTTTTTTTTTTTTGTTTCAACACTACCAGTGATTCCTGGTTCTTGATACAAACCCTAGGAATGATTCCTAATCTATCCTTCTTAGAAATTCTTTACTTTATAAATTACAGGCTTTAAAACCCTAGATTCCAGCACAAGTAAAAACTTCCAGCAATTTTAAATTTTACAAATATTGTTTTATCAAAACTTCAGAATGACCTTTATTCATCCTACATCACTAATGGCTACCAAAACAACAGAAAAGTAGGAACTATCGTTAAAAAGGAGGTTTCTTACATATTTATTCTCAAATAATTGGAAAAATCAATAAGAAGGTATGGTCTTCTATTCTCCCTGCACAGAAGAAAAATTAAAGAACATAAAATCAAGTCGTTGAATTAAGCCTGACCATATCAACAAGAAATCATCAGCATCTCACAGGGAGGTCAATCTGAGCAACATTAATATGCCAGAAACCATGGGTGTTGATTACTATGTTCAAGATGATACTTTCGCATTCACAAATAGACTTATTGACAATATCTAACATTAAAATTCAACCCTAGCAAGCAAGGTCAAATGAAGTCATCTGTTTATCACTTGAGATGCATGCTGACAATGAATTCAGAAAAGAAGAAATTGTACTTGGGCGTCAAAAGTAACGTTGTACAGCAAGTTAACCCGTGCAATAGTATTTATTTGCCTCCCATACCATCAGAAGTTTATCACTTAGCTCATCATTTTTATTCACTATCCGAAATGTTTATAACAGACTTTTGAAGCTATTAGAGAGCAGAGGATAAAAGCAACCACAGAAGACTTACGTCCCTATCTTTAAAATTGGAAGTATTCATGTTGCTTTACCCTGTCTTTTGAAATATTTGACTACATAATAAGAGAATCTTAGGGGTAAATTCATGTTCTTCAGATATTTTAAAAGAAGATTCCCTGTACTCTTACCTTATTCAAGTACATTCCTCTGTTACTAAATTGGAAAAGATCTCATTCCAGTAGGAATGACAATCTTGAATTTGGAATCAAAACAGACAGATCATAAATGATTTCACCTTTCAATTTTCAGAAAGTCTCAAAATCTGTCTCTTTGTACCACTACAAACTCACCCTTTATTATAACAGTCAGAAACAAACAGTGATTTATATGACAGAGTTAAGTGAGCTTTGAATTCTCTAACGAATTTGAATTAACCTACGTCATAGATACCTTCGGCGTCACGTGAGCCATGAAAAAAATCATGCAAAGACAAAATTCATGCAAGAAACAAACAAAGTTTTTTTAATTCCCTAAGTCGATGTAGCCACCAACTATATAGGCCATGCATCGTTTCATGTGCCTATATTATTATAAGAAGTGATAGCTAGAATATAATATATAGAAAATTGTTCTTGATGTCTCTCTCAATACCCTTTCTCTGTCTCTCTTCACAACATTCTTGTCGTAACCACTATGTCGTACATAACAATTCACGCCTCTAACAAATTCTTGTAGCAACCTGGTATCAAAGTAGTTGGGACTTGGACTAATCATTGCAGAAGAGACGTGAGTCGCTGAGCTGCGAAGGATTGAGACAAAGAGAGAATTGTGGCTGTAGACAGAGAGAGAAAACCTATTCTTTCCCTGAGGAGCAACTCTTGCTCTGGTATAGGAAGTGATCCTTGGATTCACTTGTAATAGCAGTGTTTATCACTGAGTTACTATCAATAATATACTGATCTCTAGACTATTAAGCTAGAGTTTTCTAACAGATCAAGTGCAGAATCTGAGTTCAGATCTATGGCATTGGGAATATGTGAATTACATTGGCTGAAGATAATTCTTGATGACTTGAGAATAAAATGGGAAGGACCTATGAGGTTGTACTGTGATAACAAATCAGCTATCAGCATTGCACATAATCCAGTACAACATGATCGTACAAAGCATATTGAAGTTGATAGGTACTTCATCAAGGAAAAACTGGACAGTGGCTTAATATGCACTCCAATTGCGTCAACCAAGGATCAGTTGGCAGACGTTCTTACAAAGGGATTGACAAGCACAGTGTTTCAAGATATTATTGGCAAGCTAGGAATGGAAAATATCCACTCACCAGCTTGAGGGGGAGTGTC
>JAOTAY010000007.1:448584-474561 GCA_025629805.1 Erythroxylum baracoense | reverse complement strand
CTTGGTCATAATCTAATTTCTTGGTCAAGCAAGAGACAAAGTTCAATTGCTCTATCTACTGCAGAAGCTGAATACATGTCAGCTGCAAGCTGTTGTTCACAAATATTATGAATAAAGTATCAATTAGAAGATTATTCTATCCAAGAAGATCAAATTCCGATCTTCTGTGACAACACAAGTGCTATCAATCTCTCAAAAAATCCAATACAACACTCAAGGGCAAAGCATATTGAAGTCAGACATCATTTTATAAGAGATTATGTACAGAAAGGAACTATCAATCTACAATTTGTTGAGACGAATCAACAATGGGTAGATATCTTCACAAAACCCTTAAGTAAAGATAGATTCAAGGAGATAAGACGAAGTTTGAACATGGTGATGTTAAATGATTATCTGTCTGACACCTCAAAAACCAGACAATACGTCCCATTGAAGCAGAAATGTCGTAAAGACTAGTAATGGTAATTCTTACTCGGTAGTATTCATTAATAAGTATCTGTGAATCTGTCACAGTACTAATGGCAACCTTGTGTAGGAGTGTTAACAAAAAGATATCTCTCAAAATCTTAACACTCTACTTTCTAGAATTTTCTTTTTAATTTATTTACTTCAAAAGTTCTCTAAAAAAATGATTCAAAATCTTCTGTTCTTTACATCAAACCTTTTTCGTTCTTATCTTTCTCGATCGTTTCTATATACTAACGTCGCTTCTTTAAGCGAAATACACCTCTATGTTTAGTGTTTATACATTAGAGATTATAAGAATGTCAAAATCTCTTTCATATGGGAGAATTTTTCATTTCACTACTCTCAAGGAAGATCGAATGGATATCGAACCTAAGATTAAAGCAGCTGGATGGAATTTTTCTTCAAAATACGAGAACTGGTGTATCCAAATGAAATATATGAGTTATGGAAAAATGAAAAGGTGGTAGATAACACCTTGGTATCTGTGGTAGACAGAATATTAGTGATTGTGTCATAAGATTATGTTGCAAGGATTATTGAATGTCCAAATAAAGGAGCAAAGCTGTTCAACAATACTAAGTGGATTGCTCAAAGTCATTCAAATAAAGATACTATCAATCGATAACTCTATGGATCGAGTTATCCAGGAGTCAAGAAGTCTTCAAATCTAGTTCCAAAGGCTAGGGTTCTTCATTCAATTCTTCTTCACTATGCTTTACTAAGAATGGGATCGAAAGATTTTGTGACGACAAGTGATGAACAATGCCTATATTATCTACTCTCACACAAACCTATCAATCTTCCATTTTTGATTCTGTCTTACATGAGAGGACTCAGGAGGAGTATCATCTGAAGAGTGGTTCGTTATCTTATGGTATGCTGTTGACGAGATTATTCAAAGAATCTGGAATCCTACTTGATAGAGGAAGCAGAGTAAAGTTAAATATTAAAAGTGTTATTAATACCACTACTATTCGCAAAATGGGGATTAAGACTGAAGCTGAATCGAATAAAGACGTCATATCGAAAGCACAATCTAAGGGGGAGCTTTCAACTAAAAGAAGCAGAAAAGAAGATGTTCCATCTGGTATGAAAGCAAAACCTCAATCAATTAGAAGAATCTCAACTAAGCTAACGAAAGTTGAACAATCGTCTTATAAGTCAACTCAAGCTAAGACTATTCCTGAAAGGAAGGATGGTGTAAAAGTTCAACAATCAACTCATAAAGTGCCTTTAAAGAGGAAGGTCGAAACACTTCAATCAGAAAGACCTGAAATGTCTAGAAGGTCACCAAGATTGCAGAAGAAGCAAAAAAGTATGACTCTTGATTAAGTTTCTAAAAATGTAACCAGACAACAACAACAGCTTGGTAAAGCAATTACCTTTATCCCTCAAACTCAATCCCAACAACCATCTAGAGAGACAAAGATAAAAAGGAAATTAGTATTTGAGCAGAAGAAGTCTCAACAACTATCTTTCAAGTTGACAAAGATCAAAGGAAGACGAAGATGATTCAGAAAAAAAAGGTTGAAAAGCAACAACCAATCTATAACCTTCCTCAACCAATGAAGAAAAAAACTTGAAAATGAAGTTTATAGAAGAATCAATACCTGATCGAAACAGAGGTTCGATTATCATTAGAGAATCTCCTAAACAGAAGGTTGAGGTTCAAGTTGAACCTATAATTGTAAACGATTAGACAATACATCTTCTCAGCCCTGAAGATAGAAGATTGTATGGTATTCTGCGAGATGAAAAGGCAAAACTATATCCTTTGAAGATGACTAAAAATCCTTACACAATCTATCCAGTGACAAACAGAACAACGATAAAGATTATACTGGATGTACAACCCAGACGTCCAATACTGGTAGATATCACGGATAAAGGAAAGAAGAAGAAATTCCCTGAGAAGCAACAAGATGATCTCATGAAAGAAGAAATTCGAGTAGTCATACAGTTCAACCTATAGGCATCTATATTTCTCATCACATTTCAAGACCATCATAACGCAACTTTGACACATCAAAAGTAGATGAAAGTTTCAACGTAGTTGGGAAGATATCAGAAGGAAGATACAAATAGATTACAATTAAAGGTATCAATTTCTATTTAAAAACCTTGGTGCATTTACTTGTTCACTTTAAACCCATAGGTTTCATACGTTCTGTAAAAGATATTCTACACCTTCTAGGAAAACCCATTTTGAAACTACCCTACCCTGATGATCTTAACATTCCTCCACAAACACAATTTTTTCAATTACCCTCTATCAAAATTAGCGAACTAGATGATTCAATCAGAACATCCTCTATCTTTAAGTATCTTCATCCACAAAGTAAAAAGCTACAAGATTCTACCGATGATTCGGAGTCCTTGAAGAATTTCATCACATGGACTGAAGTTAGTCAAAAGCATAAGGAAGAACATTAAGCTTTAGTTAAATATATTCAAGAAATTGATACTAAGGTTGATGCATTAAGTGACTCACTGGGTGATCTTTACGAGGAAGTGGAACTTCTAAGCGTGACTATAGAAGAAGACCTCAAGACAATCCACACCAATATCAAAAGTTTGTTCTTTGAAATATTGAAGCATCTAAAATAATTTCTTTTTGATTCATAACATATAGGGGGAGAAATCGTAGGAAGCAAAGGAGAAGAAGGGAGGAAATTTTATTTTGAGTTTTTATTATTATACAATGTATATTTTGCGTTATTCGTCTATATAAATAAACTTTGTCTGAAAATTATTCATCTGAATATCTTTTTGTTTATCTTCTAATATTATGATTATTTGTTATCATCAAAAAGGGGAGATTGTTAAGTCAAGAAGACTTCACTTCTTCTATTGATTTTGATGAAAGTAAAATAATAATAATAATAATATAAATGTGTGAACTGTTTTGATGAATTTGTTAAGTGCGCAGATAAGTATAAGTGGCACAAATCATCAAATCAAGACAATACTTAAGTAAAAGTTGAATAAGATGGATCAGACGAAGTGATCAAGTCTAAAACATCAGGTGAAACATACGAATTTAAACAAGTCAATGTAATTAAAGAATATGCTAGAACGTCAGTTAGCTATAGTCGATTATAGGACTCAACTAATAACAGACTTTAGAAGACTCGACAAGCAGATTTCTCAAGAAGACCATTGGAGATTTAGGCTATAAATATTAGTCGTAGTCGTAGACTTCAAAAAGAACTTTTGAATGTACAAAAACACTTAGAGAAATTCTATGCTCAAATGCTTATGCTGTGAAAAATATTTTAAGAGAAAAGAAAAAAAGAAAGAGAGCAAATACATCTATAACATGAGTGTGAAAGCTTAAACAATATCTTTTCGAGAGAAAGGAAGGCTAGAGCCCGAAGAGGATAAGGAAGCAGATAAAGAATACTTTGTGAAAGAGACCTGAAGAGGCTCTGCAAGTGTAAAAATAATACTTGTAACATTGAAGGAGATAGTAAAATCTCAGAAAAACTCTAAGAACTGGACGTAGCCCAAGGTTAAGGATGAACCAGTATAAATCACAGTGTCATATTCTCTAACTCTTATCTTTTAATTTTCTTGTTGTTAGAAGAATAGATACTAATTTCCACTATTTCATTACTCATCAAATTAAGTGCATTGTTTAAACTTGTAATTGTTTGAATTTGTCAAGAAAATCAAAAAGATTTAAAGATTCA
Source organism: Erythroxylum baracoense (assembly GCA_025629805.1). Classification (NCBI taxonomy): domain Eukaryota; kingdom Viridiplantae; phylum Streptophyta; class Magnoliopsida; order Malpighiales; family Erythroxylaceae; genus Erythroxylum; species Erythroxylum baracoense. The sequence goes on along the minus strand of JAOTAY010000007.1, from coordinate 470,398 downwards.
TATCTTAGACAATTTAACACAATCCAAACCCCCTTCTTGTATATTTTGCATATTATACGTGATTTCTATATTAACAAGTGATTTACTTCACCTGAAACCTGCCAAGTACATCCATAACATACCACCTTGTTTTACAAATTTTATCACAAAGGGCTTAGCCAAAATCTTAGCATTTAGTAAGATTAAAATTCTATTTTCTTTTCATTCAACCATTAAACAATGTCCATGACTTATACATGTTGTCTTCTTTCTATTTAAATAACGTACATAGTATAAACATTCTATTTTCCTTACATTGAACCATTAAACTATATAAAACATGCATGCTGCCATTGAATAGCCATTAAGCCACATATATAACATCTACATGCTGCCAATTAATACCTATTGAATAACATACATAAGACATGGATATACATTCTGTTTTCCTCTCCATTTACCATGTTGTTTTTCTCTTCATTTAACTATACAATTAGCTCAAACATTCACGTAATTCACAATTCATCTTTCCAGCTTAAGCATTCACGTGACCAGCTAAAGAAGATGGACAAGAGCGATTTAGCATACCAAAATTAGGTGGTAACATGATGTCCATCTTTTCACCGTATGTAGTTGGTGTTGGTGAAGGTGTTGTCCATGGTTGGAGGTTTAAACACCATACTGAAATTTATTTCCTAAAGGTAATAACTTGGACGATCTATGCGTGAAGGGAGCAACTGCAATTAATATTATCAATTTTGGTATAAAGGATAAGTGAGACTTCAGTGGAGCAGCTCCTCCATCATTCTTGTATAAGCTCCATATCGTTGGAAGTTGTCCAACACGTTGCAAAGTTTATTTCCAACAGTTGTCCATTATTTTAACTCTCACCATCTTTGTTTAATTAAGCCATTAACTTTTTTATATCATCCATGGTAATTTTTGTCTCCCACATATAACAAGTTGTTTTGATTTTTGTCTCACCAAAATGACACATGTCCACACCATATATTGGCCTCACTTATAATGAATTTCATGTCCCTCTCATCTACTCCTTCATGAATGTGACAGTACGAGATTTTCATGCATTCTTGTTCCAAAATAATGAGAACTTCTTCATGTATATGACAGTTGCCACTTAAGGCTCATTCACCTGTACATGTATTATTTCTTGTCCAAACTAATTAAATGGCCTAAGAAAAATTTGCCTAATTTCGGTAGAAGTTTCATGTCCACTTAATAACATGTTACACCTAAACATATAAACATATAAGATGAATCGATTTACTTTAAGTATCCGTAACTATGACTGATTCTTTCACTCTTGGTTTATGCCCTTATGTTTTAGCCCAAACGTGCTTCAAATTTACAACATAATAATTTAAAACAAGATCAATCTTAATCTTTCGTAAATCCATCCGATTGAATTTATTTTTGGTCCATTTCTATACCAGTCAATTCCAATATTTTTTAACTATCATTTGACTTTAATACTTGTCATTCAGGCTTAGGTTCCTAATTTACTTTTTAGCAAAATTAAAGTTTACACTCTCTCGAAAACATCATTTATACGAAATGAAATTTTATAGACACTTGAAAAGAAATGTTTGGGGTTTTACACATGCTCACTAAATACTTTAAGAACTCTATGAAATATGTTTATATAACAACTAAATATATTTTTATATCTAAAACAATGAAAAACCATGTACTTATATGCTTTAGGGCTCAAACTAATTGTGGAAACTAAGAACTAGCCATTGCTGTGGCTAGTTACTATGCTTTTGTCAACCATTGTTCCATATTAGTAAACCAATATGCATTTAATGCACGTATTTTCTATCCATTTGAACATTAATAAAACATTTTCTCTTATTTGTTGATCGATATGCATCCACTTGAGAATTCACTATTATTTACTTCAATAAATTAAGAGGCGCCTTTTATATAAGCTTCTTCCTTTAGGTGAAGGAACCCTTACATATTTTCTTTTCTTAGAGGAAAAATAACTCTTTAAACATCTTTTTGCTACAAGTGCAGAGGAATCCTAGATAATTTAATTTCTTTCTTAATTGATATTTCAATCACTTAAATACAATTTAGAGATCCCTTTATTTGTTATAAAATGCACTAAGGGTTCATATCATCCTAATAAACATATAAATACACTCAAACACTCTTAATAGCCTTTTAAGACTTCCTTTAGTGCCAAATTCTTCTCATAACTCATAAATGGTCTACTTCTATCCAAAACCACTTTTAAAAGTTGATTAGACAAAAATACTAACCCTTATAAACTATGAGTTTTTAGACACATTTTGGTGGTCAATCTCCTAGTTAATGTCCATTTAGTTGAGATATTGATTAGCTAAATATTATTCTTTAAGTGTTAACCATTTGCTTAGTTGAAATGCCATCAATTAATGCTCCACCAATTGACAAAAATGTTAGTTAAACCCTGACTGATGTTTTAAAACAAAAAACTTATGATATCAACCCTTTGACTAGCCAAGATCCTACATGAAATAAGTTAAATCTTTCCTAAGAATTTTTAGAGATTAAACATATCCCTTTCACAAAATTGATTGAAAACTATTTTAAAAGATTCTTAAAAATATGTTTTGATGATCAAGATAGTTTCTTCAAAACCTTTTCAATTTTCTCTTAAATATAATAAAATATATGGATTATTTCCTAGATGTAAATGATAACGCAAAATCAATCCCTTAAAAGTTAAAATGACTTACAATAAAGCTTAAAATAATTCATTACACGTGGAATGACTTTATTCTTTCTTATTCTTATTTCATTTAACTTAAATTGTTTTGAAATTCTTTTGAATTGACGTTTCTACAAATAGTTCAAGGAGATGGAGTAATATTTAAAGAAGTTAGTAAGAACACTCATTTTATGATTTACCATATAAATATATATTTGTGTCAATTATATGTAATTAAATCCTTAAGGCTGACATTGTACTTTATGTTTAAGATGTTATATACATGGGTGAAAGTCAATTTTATATACTCGAACCTCCAAGGAATAATGAAAATACGACACAAAAATATAATGCCAATACAAATGCAAAAAAAAGCACTCAAAATAGAAGGATTAAGTTGAGTGCAAAAAGATCAACTTTAAAAAAAATCTCAAGATATTTCTTTTTTTATGATTTAGTCAAAGATTTTGAAAATTTTCATTTATAATAGTATATAAATTATAAAATATGAATTTTATTTAAATTATACAACTAATATTTTAAAAATCGAACCTATTCAATCAGTTTAACAGTAAAAACCTTGAATCGATCAATTTTTTTTGTTCAATTTTTAATTTTTCTATTTGATTTAGTTTAATAATTTTTGTTGTTAAAAATTAATCAGTTTATTAATTAATCAATCAGTTTCGATAAACTAATTAGTTTTTATAAACCAAATAAACTAATTAATTTTCATTTAAGAATTTCAATTTTCAATTAAACTTTAAATTTTTTAAGGAGTAAAGATAAATTTTTTCAATCATTTTTAAAATTCTTCAAATTTATTAAATCTTTAATCAATTTTATAATAGTTTAATACATATTGAAACTTTTAAACCTTAAACTCCATATCTTATAGGTTTAAATTTCAATTCTGTTTTGAAAACATTGGATGAAAGAAATACTAGACGAGTCTAAGTAAAAGGTAGATTTGGAAGTGACCGTGAACTTGGTTACAAAGAAGCAAGGAGAAGTTACTATTGTAGGTTTACGTCTTTTGGGATGGCATTTTGAAGTTTTAAGTAGCCGAAACTGGATATTGGAAGGAGTTAGGACGACAATAAAGGTTGTGATGTAGCTTTCTGCGACTTCCATTCGGCCGGTTGCCTAATTCAGTTACAAGTCGGACATGACATTATTGAAATCAAACACAAATTGTCTCCGATACCAAAATGATTTATGATTTCTTTAGCTAATTTGAGCTTTACAAGTAAATTACAAATAAAGAAACACAAAAAAAATGCAGACTAATTCTCCCCTCCCCTACATTGATCGTTCAACAAATTATAGGACCAAGATTCATTTTACCTTTCTTTGTCAATCGGAGTCATATGTGATTCTCTTGTAGTTGTTTACCAAGACGAGATGAGAAAAATAAGTTCACTAACAGGATGTGATCCTTCCCTTTGTTCCTCTTCAAGCCTCTTGTCCCCCAAGTCCCAGCATGAAGTATGTGCAGCTCCATTATCAAACATTGGAAGATACGATGCTCGGGATCATATATCCACCAATACTCGATCATAGAGACAATGTGTGCAATAGTAGTGGCTGGAAACGAATCCAAGCATAGTTGAGAAGGGAACAATTTCAGAAGTAATGGAGTTAGGTGTGTTCCTTTCCCTGCCAATCTGGTCTACCTAATGTAAACTCCAAGTTTACGTTCCTGCTGTCCAAGCTGGACTCTACGTAGTTCTTCATCTGTGTCGAATTGCAATCCTGCAATTCTTAAACAAACGTAATTAGCTATATCTTCCTTATGCGGGACTACTCAAGCAACCTATCATATATGATATATCGAAAAAAATTGTGAAAAGAACATTTTACTATCTAAACAAACTTAACTAATCAATGGGCACGCGTGAATAAGCAATCTGTAAAGATTCCAACATGATGCTCATTTTTTTTCTTCAAAACATATCATTGACGGATAAGGTTTGTACCTCAATTTGGTGTCTAGATCCATTATAGAACTGGAACATCTCTTGTCTACTCCTATCCATGTCAGTGGCATTTACTTGTGGATAGGCGTCTCTACTAAGAATTTTTACATAGAGAATCCAGTTAGAAGCAAATTCAAATCATATAGCTAGTTCATATATGAAATGGCACAACTAATCAAGCATTTAGGACTGAAAACCCAACATTAATATGGATAACATGACACCAAATGGACAGATTTATTACCTGACTACGATGTTCCTCTCTAAAGAGTTTCAATGTAAATGACATGATAAAACAAGAACCTATTATTATATTGTGGAACCATGCTAACGTGAAAACCACCAGAGCATGGTAAGGGTGCTCATGCGCAGATTCCCAAGGAGAGCCTAAGTCATATCACAAAATTTGCGGGAAATTTCTAAATTATAGCTGTTTATGTTTCAACTACATCAATCGAGGAAGTGATGAAAGGTCCCTTGCACATCACCACCCAAGTTCTCCATTCCTCGAGCATATAATTAGCTGGCACCACTACAAAGAATACAAGAATCTATATAGTAATAGTTTTGAAATTCACAGTAAAAACCAAGCATTCGGGAGGTCTAAAAGAAAAAAGGATGGTTGATTTGTGATACAATCCTGTAGTAAGCATCTATTCGTAGAACTATTGTTTCTTGATTGGAAATAGGACAACCGTCAACAGTTCTTAAAAATAAAAAAAGAACACGAGTATACTTTTAACATGTGTATGCATTATACCAGTTTGATTTGAAGTCGCTGGTTGTAAGAAGAATAGAAATGTGTAACAACTCACCTGGAAATATGGAAATGGACTTTAACATGTTACTTTTCTTCCAGCCCATCGACTGGAAATGGTTATAACTAAACACTAAAACTACAAAGTTTCTCAAGCAAATGCCAAGCTTATTACTTTGACCATGAATTTTTGTATAGTACAGACAAAACTATATATGTTTATGAGCTGATTATTAAAAAGGATTTCATCTCAAAATGTTAATGTAATTGCAGAGCTTAACCTAAAACAGATTATAACCAAGAAAGCTTCAGATTATTGCATATATGATGTCAATTTGTTTAAACTATGGTTCCAAAAGCCAATTTACGACCGCATGCAGTTGTGGCATTCTTGATCTTTTGAAGTTATCATGATCCCATTTGGACATGTTTTTTTAATTCAATTTTCATCACAGTAAAGTGAATATAATTACTACAACATTTTGCAGCACCAATCTATCCTGCAGTTTGCTGTTTAAAACCTTGTATTGCCGAGTATTCTCCACGAGTAGCTACTATATTTTCTATATATTATTAGGAAAACAAAGAGAAGGGAAGAGTAAATTATTTAATTTCTGATAAGAGCAATACTTAGTTTCTGTATATATAAAAAACTGTGAACGTAGAAATTGTTAAGAGCCAAGAATAAAGATAATCATTTTCAACATTTTCAGGAAGTTGAATAATTAACAAATATTGCTATAGTTATTTGAGATCAACACGACAGATCGAAACACGGGATGGGAATTAAGATGGAACCCGTAGCATTTCAACACCATTAATTTATAAGAACGTATAACCGATAGAAGACAATTTCTTGTTACCATCTTATTGAAGAAAAGAGAAGAAAAGCACATTGGCCTGTGCTCATACACTACTTCGTAAAGAAGCAAACACTTCTAAACCCGGTACTACAACAACCGGTCCTTCAAAGACTAATATAGAATGCAAGCATATAACGAGATACAATTATGCCTACGTATAAGCGGTGTTATGATGTCCACCAAAAATGATACAACTTTATACCTTTGCAAGAGCTAGGCCATCCTAACTGTACGCAATTTTTTATGAAAGGTGCAACACTAACTAATGTAATGGTATATATTTTCATCTAGTGGTTGGAAGAGGTGCAAGCACAGTGCTGCAATTGAAGAACACAATTATTCTCAATAACAATCATCCCCATTTGGCCATAACTTGTAAATTTCCCCATTAACTGATTAATTGCTAATGAGTGCAGCAAAGCTAGGCATGACATGATCACTAAAGCTTCCTATCATGCGTTAAGTGCACCTTAACATATATACTTGTCATCCTCTTTTTAACAAACAATATATTACCAACACTAAGTGAAAACTCGAGTCTGGGATTGTTGATGGTAGATTCAATGGAACTTCAGGCCTCAAACTAATATATTGGAGTGGAAAGATGGTAGACAAATCAGATTAAGGAACCACCAAGAGCATTGGATACTAAGATTAACTAGACAGCAACGGTCTTTTTGGTGATATAAGTTTATGTCCACGTAGAAGGAGAAAACCCAAAATATAATAATAAAACATAAGAATATATATTATATAAAATATAATAAAAGAGTATCGATCATTACGGGGAAAAAAAAAAAAGAGTAAGAAGAGCTCTGAAAACTTAAAGGAAAAAGAAAAGTGTACTTGTGGTTGCTTTCTCGCATCCTAGTTAACATTTGATTGCATGTTTGCTGCTTTTCTTTTTTAATACCGCATCAAACTCCAATCTCTCATGTCAGCAAAAGAAGATCTTATTAAAGCAAAAAAGAAAGAAAGAAGAAACCAACAGAAAGAAGAAAAAAGAAAGAAAAGAGAGAGCTGTCATCCTAAGACATCTCTTTTATTCTCCATAAATGAGGGTAGTGGGTTTGCACTGCATTTCTGAGCTAAGACAATTTCGTACCATTGCCAATATAATACATGTAATTATGATTAAGAACTTATAGTAGAGACGAAGAGAGTTCCCGACTTCTTTTTCTTTTTTCTTTTTCACTAATATAATATAAATAGCTTAAATTTGTACGAGAGAAAGAAAAAGAAAAGATACAAAAGAAGAGAGTCCCGACGTGACATTAATTGTTATACATACCTCGAAGAATTACTCCAGAGAGTAGCACTGAGAGCGTAGTCCACATCCTGCTGCGTTGACCCGTCTGATGGTCCTCTTATATCCGTAAATCGTGGGAGGGTATAGTCATTTGCGCTTTCCACTGTCGATATGTCTTCCTCGCCGGATCCATCTGATTGGCCTTCAAGAAATACTTGTAACAACGGTTCATGTTCAATTATAAGTGAACAAAAAACATGCAAGTCAAGAAACTACACACACACACATACATATATATATATCATGAACTAACCTAGTAAGTTATGCGAGATTTAGATAGTAAAGAATATATTTATCCATATTATATAGAAGCTAAGGCTGCTAAATACATGGGCTGAAATGAAGACTAAGTAAGCAATACGAATTACCTGAGGAGGTTGCAGGTTTGTCAGTAGACTTAATAGTTCTGTACATCTGAAAAGTCAAAAAGAAAACCATGACTATTGGAGAGGTAAAAACATAATACTAAATCAATGGGAACCGTTGTTACAAAACTTGTTAGATGTATCCTTTCTTTTTATCTTCTGGGATTTTCTTGGATGTTGTCATTAATCACGAGGTTGATGTTTCATAACGTGGTAAGCGTGAAGTGCATTATTGAGAAATGATGACTACTTTTGTCTCGTATCATTCTTATTTCTCTTTCTCTCTCCTAAAAAGCAGAAACTTGTCTGCCTGAGATCAGAAGTTTCAGACTCATTTGCTCTTTCTATACTGTTTCTCTAATACATCCCTCTATCACTGCCTTGCCTTCTGACCCATCAATAATACTGATATTAATACCACAGAGGGAGTGAGAGAAGAAGATCTACTTCTTCGTATGTGTTTTACCTGTAAATGGCTTTTCACATGAGCTAATGTAAGATCTTTGACATCCATGAGTTCCAGAACTGACTTTGGAGTAGCTCCTAACCCATTCCATCAAAGCAATACATATATATATAATTAAGAATCACAAAATACAAAGAAACTATAACCCAATCTTAAATAACTACATACGCATAGAACCAAAAAGAACTAGAAGGGCAAGAACTTGTCTTTACTTTCATGTCCACCAAGTAGCTCAACCGCATGAACAAATCGAGCGTGAAGGCTGCTTGTCCACCTCATTCTTGGTGCTCTCACGTTTCTCTTTGTTGAAAGCCTAGGCAAAAATCTTGATCTAATCAATCCAAGGGAAGCATCAGCTGGTCCAACCCCAAACTGACTGTTGTCATGATGGTGGTGCAACTGGTACGATTTGAAAGCATCCATTGAAAGCCCGTTAAACCTTGTTGTTGATGCTAACCTGTTGTGTCCAGAAAGAGACTGATTTGAACCTGAGTTTACTATAGGCATGGGATCGAAACATTCACCAGTATTATATGCTGATGACGGAGAGTGAGGGAGATTCGGAAGGCACAAAGACGAAGAGGGATAGGGCATTTGATAGAAGCACATCTTGGTATCTCTCTTATCTCTTGAATGATCAAAAGGCATAAAAGGAAGTGAACGATTGTGATAGACTGGAACCCCCTTTATGGGTCTTAAACCATCTGATACATCGAGCAGAGAAACCCCATGATTTATGTGAGTTAGGTGAGTGCTAGAATAGTGGTGAAGTTGATGGTAATTTTGCTGTTGGTAAGTACTGTGTGTTGGTTCTTCGTTTTTATTTCCACCACCTATGAAATTCTCGTTGCTTAGGTTTTCTTCGGTGAGGGCGTTAGTTGATGGATGAGCTAAAGAGAGCTCTGTATGAGCCTGAGAATCTGTTGGGATGGAACTAAAATTATTGGATTTGTGTGATGAGTCCTGTCTTCTAGTAAGATTAAAGCATGTATATGCTTTGTCATTGATGTTACTACATGTTGAAGAGGGGGAAGAACTATTGGGTGGACTGATGTGCAAAGAAAGATCAGGAACTGAGTTGGAGGAGCCTTCAAAAGAAACCCCTTCGAAGGACATCTTTCACTACGTAGGTTAACGTCTTTACCAGAATTGCCTTTACAAGGCTAAAACTAGAGCTACCTTAGCAGATTGATTGGGGGAAAAAAAGAAGAGAGAAGAAGAAAAGGTTGAAGTGTAGATGACGACTCGGCAGGCAGCTCTATATTGATCTTTTTCTCTTCTCTTCCAAGCGTGTACGTGAGTGAGAGATAGATTTGGTGTTAGTTCAAGAATATATGAAAAGCATATAAAGAAAATCTCGGCTTATGCTTTAAGGAATAAAAGGATTGGATAGGTAAGAACTTAAAGGCAAGCAAAACGAACATAAAATCTTCTTCAACAAACAAACATACAAGGTGGAGAAAGAGAGGGCGAGGGAGAGTGAAAGGTGGGTAGATAGAGAAACTTTAGAAAGTGTGTTGCTAAGCAAACCAGAAAAAAAATAAAAAATTCAGAAAGTGCATAGAAAGAGAGAGAGAGGATTTGGTTGTGGTGCAGCTCGAGAGTATATCTTGGAAAATGACACTAGCTAAGCTCGGCTAGAGAAGAAATACACAAGTTCCTCCTATCTCCCTTTCTGTCACTCTTGGTCAAAACTACTCATCCTAAAAATGCACAAAAAATATTTATTTAAAGAAAACACCTTGATTTTCCTTCTCCGATGAGCCGCGTGATATGTCTATATATAATTACGATAGACACTCTTTTGATTCCATTTTCCCCCACCTTCTTCTTTGCCAAATACCCTTTTGACCTTAGTGAGAGGCCCAGTACTCCAAGTCAGGAGTTCATTTTGTTTCTCCTTACGTGCAATGCACATTATTTTACCTTCTAAAATTCATTTAAATTCCCCTATCACATTCCCAATTATTCCCTTTCTAATCTTCAACAACCTTGTCTGGCACACTTTATTTGATTGTGTCATCTTACTCATCCAACATGCTAGGGTTTCCAAAACCCTAAACTAAATCATGGATCAGTTTACCTTTTTATTACTCTTTTATTGGGAACAAACCCTTTCTTTAAATGATGTCGCTGAAGATAACAAACATGGTCTCGATAGGAAAACTATTTGGTGTCATTTTCTATTGGGGTTTTTCATAGTTACTCTATACATGCCACCTCCCCAATGTCACCAAAGAGATCACTCTTTCACAGATGGAATCTGGAATGGATGGTGCATTAAATGCAAAATTGGTGACAGCAAATGTTGTCCTTTTTCTTTCTTTTATTTTTATCTCAACTGCTAATAAAATTTCGATTTTTGTCCACATAAAAATTTCCACTTTTTTAAGTTTCATTTATATATATATACTTCTTAGTTTCTTTTAAAAATAATTAAATAACGAACTTGGAAATAATTTGGTGATGATTCTCTTTTTCAAGATTAAATTCTTAATCCTTCTCTGTGTTGAAAAGTAAATGCACCGAAGATTCCTATAAAGTTAAGTCCATTGCAATTCTAAGAGCATTATTTCGTAAATGTTGATAAGCATACCTCTCTTTGAGAAAAGCAGTTCATTATACATTGAAAGTGGCAAATCTAGAGGGTAAAGACTTACATAAACGTGACCTAATCTTATACTCTAAAGAGAGGGATGACAATATGGTCAGTAATGGTTAGTCAGATCAAATGATAGAGAGTTAGGACATGCTCACACTACAACAAACAGTACATTTAGTGACGAAAATAAACGTCGTTAAATAATAACAAATCATCGTAAATACTAATTTGCGGCGAAAAATTATCTTCGCCCAAATTGTTGCTGAATCCTAGTAGCAATACAACATTTGCAAAGTTTTGTTAAAATTGTCGCCAAAACATTTTTCGACATAAACAATTCGTTGGTAAAAGTATAACCGATGAGAATAAAGAACGTTGTACATAGTTTTTTGCAACGTTTCTATTTCGTGGCTAAAAGTTTTTCCCTACTAAACTATATCGTAGGTAATTATTTTTAGTGATGATTTCATTTTAGCAGCAGAATAGTTTTAGTTACTAATTTTTTGTTGTAGGTAAATGTTTTCAAAGACGTTCTTGCAAACATAGGTAAAAACATTTTATGACGATTTTGATTTTGGTAGCTAATAGTTTTTTATAACGATTTTGTTTTTGTAGCAAAATACTTTTAGCTACTAATTTATGGTTATAGCAAAGTGTTTTGAAAGACGTTCTTGTAAACATAGTTAATAACTTTTTGTGACGATTTTGTTTTGGTAGCTAATATTATTTAGTAAAAAAATTAATTTTGAATTAAAATACTATTATAATTGTTAAAAACAAATTTACTTTAATTTATTATAATTTTAAAGATAGTTTGAAATATAAAAATTATTCATTTTATACTTAACGTTAGTGACATATTTTTTAAATAATAATAAATTGAAATAAAATAAACATTAAAAATGGAACGCATTTTATAAAAAAATAATTACAAGTCATACACAAACAAAGACTCTTCATCATGGTGACAACTACTGACATATGCTGAGCTATAAGATAGTAAGATATAGAGAAATATTAAAGAAAAATTATAATTATAATTTATCTAATTAAAAATTTTAATTTATCTAATTCTAATTATTTATAATCATTGTCAATATATTAAGAATCTAATGAGTTACATATAAAAGAGAAGCTGAAAAAAGAAAATAAATTTAAATTAAGTTGAAATTAATTGTAAAGTTTGAAAATTTTCAAAAATCAAATAAAAGATATCTGATTTGGTTAAAGTAAGTTATATTATAATTATAGTTAGATTTTAATTATAATTAGAATATTTAATTTTACTAAGAAAGAATCCATTCTATTGTTTTTAAAATAGAAGGAAGACATATGGAAGCCAGCGCTCCTACCTTTTCTTCTCAAGTCTTAAGTTCTTTTTCTCGGCTTTATAGATATTGTTAATAGTTGACTATTTTAGACAACTTAGGGTCTGAATTATTAAAAAATGAGGCAACAATAAAGAAAGAAGCCTTTGAGTAAAGGAGAGTTTAAAAGAAAAAAAATAAGTGAGAAGCCATTTACAATAGCCAGAGATCATGGGAAAAAAAAGTCAATACTAAAAGAAGAACAAGGATTTCAACAAGATTCATCAAGAATTCAATATTCAAAATTCATGATGACTTATTTATCTTTTGTTTTTTTATTTTTTACGATTTTATCTCTTGTTTATTTATAAACTAATTATGATATAGATTTAAATAGGGATAGATCCTAAGATTTAATATTTTTATTTGATCTTTTGATTTAATGAAATATCTAATTTTTTTCGAGATTTATCCATGTTCTTATAATTGATTGAATTGAAGAAAAGAGAGTTGAAGGTTCAATTCTTTGATCCGTATGAGATCAAGAGATAGTGTTTTATAGTTAGATTACAACATGGGTAATGAGAGTTAAGTGAGTTACGTAAGAGAGAACTATATAATCTTTCTAGGTTAGATTAAAACCTATCATAAGAATTCACATATTAGATTAATGCATTCTTAATGTGTCTTAATTAAAATGAGATTTTAGTGAGAGGGTATAACTATAACTTAGACATTCTTATTGTTCTAAAAAACTAGTCATTTATTAAATGAGAGTAAAGTCATAAGAGATATCTTACCCTAAATCTAGCTTATTTATACATTTTTTCTTTTTGATTGTTACTTTGTTTTGGTGTTTTAAATTGTAATTTGTTTCTTTTTCAGTCAATTGGATTTGATAATCTAGATAATTAGGCATATAAATAATTATGAATTAATACTTAGTCCTCGTGGGATCAACTAGTACTTGTTAGTGTTAGTTACAACTACACTGTGGGCATGGGATATAAAACACATAAACATATTTTTGACATTATTGTTGAAGATGAAGCATGGTTAACATTGATTTAATTTTCAAATTAATTAGACTATTTTTTGTTTTTTCGTTTATTATTGTTTAGTGGGTTTTCACTATTCTTTCTCTTTTTACAGTTCACTTCTTATATATGATAGTCCAAAAATCATAGGAATCTTATTAAAATGAACCCTCAGATTCAAAGAGATTATTAAAGGATTTTCCCATACTAAGTGCTCAAGGCAACATCTCTATCATTATGATGCCTAGTATCAAAGCCAATAATTTTGAGCTAAAAGCCTCTCCTCTTTTTATAATGCATCATAATCAATTTAGAGGTCTCCCTGTTAGAGAAGTGCTCTAAAAACAATCACCTTTAGAACATATTTTACAAATCATTTTATGATTAATAAAGACATTTTTCATTATTTTGATGTTCATATATTTATGGAGATCTTAAATTAATTTAATGAAGTCCTTGATACAAAACATAGCATGGAGGGAATCATGATGAGATCATGATAATGACATTCCTATCTTGTATAATTTATGTTAGTATCTAAACTTTCCTTAGTCATAGGATTAATGAGATGGGATATCATTAATCCGGATAGCCTGGCGCATGTTATACTCCTTAATTAGATCAAGCAGTAGACCTTATAAGCTGTAGACATGAGTTGTTTAGCGTTAACATATGGATGCTTACTAAGGTTAGTAAGTACATTGGATTGACCTACTATGAGACAATCATATAGATATTCTATTCCATTGTCAATAATAGTCTCATCACAGCAATGGTGCAAGTATCTTTTGACTTGAGGTGCTCAAGGATATCTTAGACACTAATCCTGTACTTTGACTTCATTCATTGGTGCCTTTCAGGAGTTACTCATTAGGTAGTGATTGGGTACAGCTTAAGGTATTCGGAGGTAATTGAGTAGCCAATACTAATCCTGATAGAAGGAGATGATTCACACGACCTTTTGTTGAGGTCGTTACTTAGGAGTCTCTAGCCAGAGCAGATATGTGTCATGAAGAGAGTCTTCAATGATACATAGAGTGATGAGATCCTCAGGACAAGATCTAAAATCACTTGGACTAGATGTGACATAGTTAGTCTAGTGGGAGTTAACACTTTGACCATACTCTGAACCAAGTAGGGTATAGATGGTGAAAGGATTAATTGCATGGAAACATTGCCTATAGAAGGGTTCGTAGTCAAACCACTAACTTTCTGATCAATTTGGGGCCATGACGTGTTGCTAGATACTGCTTTTGATTTACTTGAATTAAATGTTAATTCAAGTGGCCAACATAACCGAGGACCTAATGGGTCACACACATAGGAGATCCGAAGGATGAGTAAAATGGTCTTAAATGGTGATTCAAGATATGAGAGAGTGCTTTGAAATTGTATCGCTACGTGATCATGGTAGAAAATGTTGCATGAAATGGATTAGAAACAAGTGTTGTTGGCTTCCATTAATGCATGTTGTTCAAAGTCATTAACTTCCCATAACTTCCATTAATCCATGCTATTTATGGCTATTAACTTCCCATAACTTTCCGTTAGTGATGGGGGTTTGGAAGGCCAAATGGTGCAGAAAATTGAGATGATTTTCGTGCATCTAGTATAAGACACAATAAAAAAAGGTTTTTTGCTTACACACACACTATTTTTCTCACTAACTTTCACAAGGGTTCTTGTCTTTGCTAGCACAAAGTAAGAATTCTAACCATCTCCAAGTGAGGTTTCATCCTTTTATCTTCACGTGGACTTTCATTAAAGATGGTCTATGTTGATCATTGTGGTTTATGACAATCCAACGCAGAGAAGATTAAAGAACGAAGGAGATCATCGAAAACGTATGTAAACATCTTACATTTCATGTTTTTTGTTTTCTATATCTATATGAATTATTTGATCTAGTTTTTTGGTTCTGTTTTATTTTTCGCTGGGTATATTAGATATATATTATGTATGAGATGCATGATCAGATTCAGAACCTAATAGTGGTATCAGAGCAATCTTGTGCCTTGTTAGATGTAGAATACATGACATGTGAAAATTGTTTTCATAGTTGTGACAACTTAGCGTACTGTAATGTTTTGTTCTAAATTAATTATAGAAAAATGGTTTTCAAGATTTTACTTCACCAATCTATTCATAAGATGGAAGTGAATGATTCAGTGTGATTGAAAATAATTTTAATCTGATTAAAGTATTTAATTTCGAATTTACAAGAATATGTATGAAATATGTCTTTCTGCTGGGCATATGATGTCTATTGGCTAAACTGATGAGATTACACATGATTTTCGTGGAATTTGATTGTAGAAAAATATGTGAAAAAATTTGGGATGTGTTTATGCATATTTAATTTTTGTATAATTATTAAAAATGTTTTAATAATTTTATCAAACATTTGCTAGATCTGGACAGTTTTCCAAAAATTATAGCATTTATTTTGTTTGATATTTTTGTATGTTTATATTTCGGTTCCAGAACCTTAAAAATATTTTTATGTGATAAAAATGTTTTAATTTGATGTTTGATTCATGCATAATTGATTTTACTAGAACTTTGATTTCCAAAAAAAATTAGAAGTCATATTTGTCATTTTTGGTGTCTTATCGGTATTTTGGTGATTATAATAATTTTTGGATGATTCCTAAATTATTTTGATCATCATGAAACCACCTAGAGATGATTGGAATGATGATTTGATGTCTTGGAAATTTTGGTAAATTATAAAAATTAATTTTTAATTAGATTTAGTAGAGCAATAGATTTTCTAGTAAGACTAGAAAAATTGGCATGTGTGGCAAAATTGAAGTTGTTTAAGTTTGGACATCAAATAATTATTAGGTAAATTAATTATAAATTAATTTTTGGAATTAGGCATTCGTGTTAATTAGATTAATATTAATTCTAAATGAAATAACATACAATAGTAATTTTAGCCAAGTTAGTAAAAGGCAGATAGTAAATCTAAACGTTGGATTGGGCTGAGATCCAAGTGTTGGATTGGGCCTTTCATGTTAGGGTCCATAAGATGTCATAAACAAAATGATATGTTTACATATATGCGTTAGAAAATGCATGGTTACGAGAATGTTTGGGCTTGCATGATGGATGGTTATGGGCTTAGGCCCAATTTAATAGGGTAGTCCATATCATGCCATGTAGTTATAGTAACTATATGTATATATATATATATATGAGTTATATGTATAAGACCATCTAAGTTAGATGAGACCTTAGTCAAACCCCTCACTTATAATATTAAAACTAACACCTTCCTTTAATATGGCGAGAACCAGATTCCTTTTAAAGTTAAGGTTGTTGGGTGAACTCAAGCTCGCTTTTACACGGATATGTTCAAACTATAAAAATAGGATTTCGAATTAATGGGTCAGTTTTAACTAGAAGCGTTGGTTTGTAGGGCAAACCCAAGATCAATGTGGATAGAGGCAAAGTTGGGTAGTGTATATTAGATGTACACGTGTCAAGTGTTGATAGCCTAATAAGGGTGCACACATCAACAGTTGATAGCTCTAGATTCAATGGTTGCATTGGAGATGCAATTGGTATGATCGATACCTACCTGTTGAAATAAGGTGGCTTGTTGGGCAAACCTAAGGTCATCCTTAGGGATATTAGATATTGACCCACTAGGTGAATTTCTCTATGAGTTCTCTAGGATTTGTATTGAGGGTTATAAATTCGTGAAAATAGTGGTAGCCATAATGCATGTTATTAAAGTACTTATAGACATGCATTTAAGTACATTCAAATTTTTCTCTCTTTGACGAAAGGTTGCTATTACCCGAGTCAACACCATAAGTACTAGTGTGAATTGCTATTACCCGAGTCAACACCATAAGTACTAGTGTGAATCTAAGATCATTGATGGAAGCTAACAAGTTGACTGGACCAATCTTCCTTGATTGACTTAGGAACTTAAGAATAGTTCTCAAGTCCGAGAAGCTTGGTTATGTCTAGAAGAATCATTTCCCGATCCCCTTGTTGTTGATGCCTCTGATGATGACCAGAGGGCATATAGGAAGCATCTTGATGATAGTGAGATGGCTAGTTGTATTATACTAGCCACTATGTCACTGGAGCTGCAAAAGCAGTACGAGGCTATGGATGCTCATACCATAGTCTATCATCTTAGGGAGCTCTTTAATGAGCAAGCAAGGTCTGAAAGGTTCAAGACTTTGCGATTGCTCTTCTGCTCCAAGATGGTTGAGGGGACATCTCCAGTGTAGTATACATTAAAGATGAATGGCTACATCGAGCAGTTAGCCTCCTTGGGTTTTGTTTTGAATCATGAATTAAGTACTGACTTAATTCTTACGGGTTTAATCAATAGTTAATCATAATTTTTACTTAACTATCAGATGAACAATATATCCAGCACAATTCCTGAGCTGGTAACATGCTCAAGGCAGTTGAGCCATCTGTCTAGATAGATAAGGTTATGATGCTGGTGATCTCTTCTAGCTTGAAGAAAAAGACCCAAAAGAAGAAGAAGTCCTCAGGGCCTAAGGAAGGTGTCAAGAAAGCAAAGAAGACTACCTTGAAGGGAACTTGGTTCCACTATGGCAAGGATGGCCACTGGAAGAGAAACTGCAAGGCCTATCTGGAGTCCTTAAGGCAGAAGAAGGCATATGATGCCCCATCCACTTCATGTATTTATGTTATCGATATTCATATTGTTTCTGATAACAACATATGGGTATTAGATACCAGTTATGGCTCACATATTTGTACTGACATGAAGGGCCTCAGGAATAGTAGACAACTCAATAAGGGAGAGTCATACATGCGAGTGGGTAATGGAGTAAGAGTTGTTGCATTAGTTGTAGGCACATATGTATTCACACTCCCTAGTGGACTTGTATTAGAATTGGATAATTGTTTTTATGTACCTACTTTGTCTAAGAATGTAATGTCCATTTCTAGTCTTAATAATGCTAGATTCCATTTAAATTTTAGTAACAATGGTTGTTTAATTCATTTGAATGAAATGTTATATGCTTTGGTACATTGTGCAATGGTATATAAATATTGGATATGTCTAATCTGGTTTTAATTATCAATAATAACAAAAGAATAAAATGAGATAATGTGAAATCGTCTTACTTATGGCATTGTCGCCTTGGCCATATAAGTGAGAGACACATATCTAAACTACATAAGTGTGGTAGTTTAGGGTCATTTGATTATAAATCATATGACACATGCGAATATTGATTATTAGGCAAGATGACTAAGTTATCCTTTAAAGGAAAGTGATTGAATGAACTAGTTGACTTTTAGACCTAATACATACTGATGTGTGTGGTCTGATGTCTATATATATATGCCAAAGGTGGTTTCGTATACTTCATTACCTTTATTGACGATCATTCTTGATATGGGTATATGTATCTTATGAGATACCAGTCTGACGCCTTTGAAAGGTTCAAAGAATTCAGAAATGAAGTTAAGAAACAACTTGAGAGAAGTATTAAACCAATTTGATCGGATCAAGGTGGTGAATACTTAAGCCAAGAGTTTTTGGAATATCTCAGGGATAATGGAATATTATCCTAGTGGACTCCACTTTATATACCATAACACAATGGTGTGGCTAATAGGAGAAACCAAACCTTATTAGACATGGTGAGGTCGTTGATGGGTTTAGCGAATTTACCAAAATCCATTTGGGAGTAAGCACTTAAAACTCCTCTTTATGTATTAAATAGAGTCACAACCAAGTCAGTTGATGTTGCTTTATATGAGATATAGACTAATAAGAAACCTTATCTTTCTCATATGAAAGTTTGGGTTATCCTGCTTATGTGAAGCGGATTCAGTCAGCTAAGCTTGAAGCTAAATCTAATAAGTGTCTGCTTGTAAGATATCCTAAGGAAACTATAGGATAACAGTTCTACCATGTTTTGGAACAAAAAGTGTTTGTTTCAAAACATGCTATCTTTTTAGAGAAAGAGTTTCTTCTAAGAGAAGACAATAGGAGCAAAATTGAACTTATGGAAGTTCAAGATCCTCAAACAGACACATATTAACTGCCTAGACCCGAGACTATTGTTCATTAAGATGAAACAATAGTTCAACCTTTTGACACATAAGAAGTTCATAGGTCAGTTAGGATATGTCATGTTCTTGAAAGATACGGATTTCTCATAAGTGAACTTAAATGACTTATTGCTCATAGAAGATGATGAGCCTACCACCTATGAAGAGGTTGTGAAGAGTTTAGAATTTGTCAAATGGCTTCAAGCTATGAAATCTGAAATGGATTCCATGGATGAAAACCAAGTGTGGAATTTGGTTGACCCACCCAAAGGGATAAAACCTATAGGGTGCAAATGGGTTTTCAAGAAACAAATTGACATGGAGGGTAATGTAGTTACCCATAAAGCTAGGTCTGTAGCTAAAGGTTATCGTTAAACGCAAGGTGTTGATCCTTAATGGAAACTTAACCGAGGATGTCTATGTAACATAACTTGATTATTTCATATCCATTAATGGAGAAAAGGTATGTAAGCTTCAGAAATCAATTTATGGATTGAAGTAAGCATCCAGAAGTTGGAATATCTGATTGATGAGACAATCAAAGAGTTTGGTTTCTCACAAAATCCGGATGAGCAGTGTGTGCATAAGAAGGTTAGTAGGAGAGTAATCGTGTTCCTTGTACTGTATGTAGATGACATATTATTAATAGAAAACGATGTCTTAACTTTACAATCAGTCAAAATTTGGTTAGCTAAGAACTTCTCTATGAAAGACCTTATCGAACCAACTTATATTTTAGGGATAAGGATCTATAGAGATAGATCTAAGAGGTTGCTTGGTCTTTCTCAGTCTACATACATAGACAAGATGTTAAAGAGGTTTAGCATGAAGTAGTCCAAGAGAGGTTATCTTCCCATGGTACATGAGATTACACTCTCTAAATCTTTTTGTCCAAAGACATAAGAAGAGAGGACTCACATGAGTTTGATTCCTTATGCTTTAGCTATATGATTAATCATATATGCTATGTTATGTACTAGACCCAATGTATTGTATGCTTTAAGTGTTATGAGTAGATAACAGTCGGACCCTAGTGAGGGTCATTAGGTGGCTATCAAGAATATCCTTAAGTACTTGAGAAGAAATAAGGATGTATTCTTGGTATATGGAGAAGGTGATCTTGTGGTAAGTAGGTATATTGATGCTAGTTTCCAATCCAGTAAAGATGATTCTAGATCCCAATCTAGATATGCATTGACACTGAATGATGGTGCAATCAGTTGGAAAAGTTCAAATTAAGAGAGGACTGCAGATTCGTCGACAGAGGCAAAGTACATTGTAGCTTCAAAAGTAGTAAAAGAAGTGGTTTGGATCGAGAAGTTCATCATAGAACTTCGTGTGGTTTCAAGCATCGCTGACCTAGTGTAGTTGTATTGTGACAACAATGGGGCTATAGTGTAGAAGAAGGAACCAAGGTCTCAGCAGAAATCCAATCATGTACTTAGGCACTACCATTTGATTAGAGAAATCATTGGTAGAAATGATGTCAAGATAAACAAAGTTCCCAACGATCAGAATATAGCTGATCCGTTGACTAAGCCTATTTCCCAAAAGAGTTTTATGTCATATGTACATGCCTATGGTATTAGATATCAAAGCGATTGACTTTAATGCAAGTGGGAGTTTGTTAAAGAAGTGCTCTAAAAGCAATCACCTTTAGCACTTATTGTACAATTCATTTTACGATTAATAAAGTCATTTTTAATTATTTCGTTGTTCATACATTTATGGATTTGATGTTGATCTTAAATTGATTTACTGAGGTCCTTGATACAAAACATAGCATGGAGGAAATCATGATAATGAGATTCCTATCATGTATAATTATGTTAGTATCTAAACTTTCCCTAGTCATAGGATTAATGAGATGGGATATCATTAATCTAGATAGTCTAGCACATGTTATACTCCTTGATTAGAACAAGCAGTAGATCTCATAAGCTGTAGACATGAGTTGTTTAGAGTTAACATATGGATGCTTACTAAGCATAGTAAGTACATTGGATTGACCTACTATGAGACAATTATATGGATATTCTATTCCAGTGTCAAGGATAGTCTCATCATAGCAATGATGCAAGTATCCTTTGACTTGAGATGCTATAGGATATCTCGGATATTGATCCTGTGTTTTGACTCCATTCATTGGTGCCATTTAGGGGTTACTCATAGGGTGGTGATTGGGTACAACTTGAGGTATTCGGAGGTAATTGAGTAGCCAATAAAGAATTCACCACTCCTGATAGAAGGAGATGATACCCACGGCCTCTTATTAGGGTCATTACTCGTGTAACATCCCGTTACCCATGTTGAGGCTAGAATAGTAAATATGAGAGATTATTAAGAAATTAGAAAATGCATTTCA
>JAOTAY010000007.1:418720-448484 GCA_025629805.1 Erythroxylum baracoense | reverse complement strand
GTAAGTACATTGGATTGACCTACTATGAGACAATCATATGGATATTCTATTCTAGTGTCAATGATAGTCTCATCATAGCAATGGTGCAAGTATCCTTTGATTTGAGGTACTCAAGGATATCTCAGACACTAATCCTATGCTTTGACTCCATTCATTTGTGCCTTTCAGTGGTTACTCATAGGGTAGTGATTGGGTACAGTTTGAAGTATTTGGAGGTAATTGAGTAGCTAATAAAGGATTCACCACTCCTTATAGAAGGAGATGATACTCACGACCTCTTGTCAGGGTCATTACATGGGTATCTCTGGCTAGAGCAAATATATGTCATGAAGAGAGTCTTCAATGATACACAGAGTAATGAGATCCTTAGGACAAGATTTAAAATCATTTGGGCTAGATGTGACGTAGTCAGTCTAGCAGGAGTTGACACTTTGACCATACTCTGAACCAAGTGGGGTATAGATGGTGAAAGGATGAATTGCATGGCAACATTACGTATGGAATGGTTCATAGTCAAACCACTAATTTTTCAGTTAATTGAGGGTCATGACATGTTGTTAGATGCCGCTCTTGACTTACTTGAATTAAATGTTAATTCGAGTGGACAACATAACCAAGAACCTAATGGGTCATCCGAAGGATGAGTAAAATGGTCTTGAATGGTGATTCAAGATATGAGAGAGTGTTTCGAAATTGTATTGTGATGTAATCATGGTAGATAACGTTGCATGGAATGGATTAGAAACAAGTGTTGATGGCTTCCATTAATGCATGCCATTCATGGACATTAACTTGCCATAGTTTCCATTAATGTATGTTATTTATGACCATTAACTTCCTATAACTTTCCATTAGTGATGGGGTTATAGAAGGCCAAATGATGTAGAAAATTGAGATGATTTTCATACATCTAGTGTAAAACACAATCAAAAAGAAAGGTTCTTTTCTTACAAACACACTCTTTTTCTCTCTAACTCTCACAAGAGTTCTTGTCTTTGCTAGCACAAAGCAAGAAATATAATCATCTCTTAGTGAGGTTTCATCCTTTTATTTTCATGTGTAATTTCATAAGAGATGGTCTACATTGATCGTTGTGGTTTACAACAACCCAACATGGAGAAGATTAAAGAATGAAGGAGATATTCGAAAAGTTATATAAACATCTTACATTTCATGTTTTTGTTTTCTATATCTATATGCATGTGTAGATCTGGTCTTTTTGGTTCCGTTTTATTTTATGCTACGTATATTTGATATATATTATATATGAGATGCAAGATTAGAACCTAACACTCCCTACAAATGATCCACACCTGCACTTATCTCTATTTTAGAGTGAAGCGACACATTAAAACTTAATGATGTCTCACTTAATACCTTCAAGTTAAGGTTATTCCTTTTCTTATTAAAGGATAAATTGAGAGCATTCTTATAAACCTTGTCAACATGGTCCATTACTACTTAAGATCAATTATCTAAATATTCCTTGCTAGTACTTCCTCTAAAAGAAATTGTTTAAATTAGGAGTCCAGTTATAACCTTTTCTCAAAGTAAAGGAGAATCATTACACCAAGCTTGGGAGAGATACAAGGATCTGTTGAGATCATGCCACCATTATGGGCTGGAGAAATGGTTTATTATTCAAACATTCTAGAATGCGTTGACCTACAACTCTAAAAACTTAGTTGATATTACTAATGGTAATGCTCTTATTAATAAGACCATGAATGAAGTATATAATCTAATTGAGGACATGTCTCAAAACCATTACCAATGTTTGAGTGAAATAATCATCACAAAAATGGTTCTATGTAAGTCTGACACTGACAGCTTGAGTCTTCTCACTACCAAAGTTAATGCTTTATCATAAAAATTTTATCATATTGTAGTTAACTTTATTAGAACACTTAATGTTTCTTATAATATTTGTGGATCTCTAGGAAATTTAGCTATTGATTGTCAATTGGAGAATTCATTTTTCAAGACTTATCTTAAACAAGTTAGCTACGTAAACAATCTTAACCAGAAGAACTATCCCTTTTCTGATATCTATAACCCTGATTGAGGAAACTACCCCAATTTCTCCTATAGAAACAAGTTTAATCATGTCCCTCAAAATAACAATAGGCAACCCCCTGGTTTCTAATCAAGACCTTTTAACCTCCCTATAAAAAATTTCAACTTGGAGTCTTTACCAAAGAACTTCCTAATAACCTAGATAAACAAAATAAGGAGTTTAAGAGGTGATTTGGCAACTCAATTCTAAGGTCAATTCTATATCAACTTATACTAAAATGTTACAAACTTGTGTTTACCCTTTGTATGCTAGAACATACCCTATATATGGTATTGTGTACAGGCCACGTTTTTGGCAATATAAAAGGCATTTCTGACCTATGTTCCCTCATTTTTCACCATCTCTACACCAATTTTCTCTCAATTTTTAGCTTTCTTAAATTTTTTATAGAGATTTTCAGTCACCCAAACCTCCCCTTACCATATTTTACAACCTACAACCATACATTTAGAGCTTATGATTTTTGGAGTAGTTCATTAAATCTTTTTGTACTCTCTTCATCAATTTTTGAGCACCATTCAACTATTTATCCTACTTCATTTTTAGTTTCAATATTTCATACCATTGTGGATTGTTTAGAGTTATAAATTATGTTTGTGTTTTAATTACCCATTTTACATAACTTTATGGCTGCTAAATTAGATGAATTATAAATTGTATGTGGAAATTATGTTTGAATATTGTTAGTGTGAATTATATTGGTTACTTTACTATAATTTTTTCATTGTTTTGGTTTGTTGAGTTTCTAGATTAGGCCAAAGAGATAGTGAAATTATGTTGAATTACCCATTCTTTACTTCAATTCATTTGCCACTTACCTCAACATCCTTAAACATGTGTTTAGTATATGGTTTGATGAATACATGCCTTTTAGGAAATTATAATACTTTAATAGGAAGCACTTAATTGAATCGATTATACAAACTTATGTTATGGGATAAAGGGCATCAATTACATAATACATCAATGAAAGGAACAGTAACATAGAAATATTGTAGTTTTAAGTTAACACATCTTATAGTGATATACACATTGCATTTATGATTTCATACGAAGACATTTATAGGTTTCATTTCTATTGCACTATGCTTAATATTATATATATATGGTTCCTATAGTTGTTTTTTGATTTCTAATTTATGTTTTGTTTAATTTTAGGATATAAGATTATAGCAAGACAAAGAGCATTACCCTAGGAGGTTGACAAAGCAACCCTAACATAAGAGGTTTAGGGTTGTTTATAGGTGTAAAGGGCTTGACACCACCTGTACTTCTGAGCTCCACATTGATAGCCTAACCATTTACCCCATCTTCTATAAATTATTACTTACACTAATTAGGTGATACTTTGGTGAGGTTGATGCAACACCTTAGAGTGGAATTTCTTGCTCCACTAGTTATACTTGTCTAGAAAATGAAGGAAGAGGAATCATAAGAGGAGTTAAAGCACTAGATTGGTGAGATGGAGGTAGATGTGGTGGAGCTGTAACTAAGCCCAAGCTTAGTAAGACAATTGTAGAGGAGTTAGATGGCACAACTGATAGGGAATTATAAAAGCCTATGATAGATGCATATTTGATCATATTTATGACCCATATTTGACTTATTTTTCCTTGATATTTGATGTATTTTTCCTTGATAATTGCCTTCATAAACTTAAAGGAGAAAAAGTCGGATGAAAACATGGTATAAAACGAAGATTTAAAGTAAAGAAAACATAAGTAACTGTTCGTCGGCACGTGTACTTCTCTCAGACTGTAGAATCACAAATTTTAGGCATTTTAGGTTGTATATGATCTAGTATAAAACCTTAAAAATTATTATAAAAAGACATGTTTTGAGGCAAAATAGAGAAGAAGACGTGCAGAGACACTTACATATTTTCAAAGGCGACTTAAGGGGTTATTTTGGTATAGAGAAGTGGAAAATATGAAGAAATTATCGAAAGATTCATCAAAATACAAGATCAAACCTCTACCTTGAAAGAATATTCAATAGGAGATAAAAAGGGAGATTTAGACTTATGAACACTTTATTCTATATTTGTTTTTCTTTCTGTTATTGTTTGACTTCATCTTCAATCATAACTAAATTTCTTTAGTGTTTAGGTAAGATGAACCCTATATTTATGCCACAATATGTTTTATTCGTTTATTTAATGTAATTATTTTGATTGATTTATTGCAATTAGATTATTTGCTTAATTTAGGTTCTAATAGATTTAGAATATTAGATCATAACCTGATTTCATAAAATAGAGATTGAGAAATCCTTGTGTGAATAAATCTACTATAATTGAAAGGACTTGATTGCAACTCTAGAGATAGGATAACATAAATCCTCCAAATTAGGGTCAAACCTAATAACAAAATTCAAATATCAGTAATTAATTGAGGTTTGGTTGTGTGTAAGTTTTAATTATTAACCCTCGATAATCTGCAAGCACACGGTTCGTTAATGTAGTACCAAAGGTGTCAATCCCACAAGGAGATAGCTAATCTAATCCTAAAATCTAAGGCCAGAAACAAATAACAGAAATTTAAGATACAATGAAATTAATATGAGAATTTAATTCAATCAATCAAATTAAGAGTCAAACACAAAAATACTAATTATTAAGAAATTTGCAACACACCCAAGAAAAAACCGAAGCAAATTACCAATTGAGAGAAAGAGAATTTTATTTATCCTTAATGCTAACCTAACTGATTATGAATTACTGGATTGTTAGTTCTAGACTATCCTAGGTTTGATTACTCTCTTTCGAGTTATAACCATTAACCCTAAATCATAAACCCTAATCAGATTATGGAGGTTGCAATCTCTCAATTGACAACTACCCAAAACCCTAATTAGTTATGAAGTTCTCTAATAAATTATCGAAAACCTATGCAAGATCTCTTTTTACACAAAATCTCGATTTGATTTAGCTCTAGTTTCTATTAAATCACCTAACTCTTGTTAGTCCAATTTAATCATTTTTCATTCAATTCACCCTCTCAGTTTATTATCAAATTATGCAACAATATAATCAAACCACAACAATATCTAATAAACACATAAACAATCAGATTCTCATTAATTCAAGAATAAAATTCCAAATGTGATTTTAGAACATCCTCAATATTCTAGATCCTATCAACAACTGTTCAATCCAATTCTATACAATAATAAAATTTAATAATAGGAAATACAATCTAAAATAGATGACGGGAGGCAGCGATGTCGAGAAGCCTCCTAATTTGGGAAGTACTTCGAGTCAGCTTCTTCTCCTCTTCTCTCTTCTCTCTTCCCTCTTCTCTTCATATGTCTCTCGGTGATCTCTCTCTAGGGTTTCTCAAGGTGGCTGATGCAAAAAGCTCCCTTTCTTATTTTCTTTTTATATCCTCTTATGTTTTATGTAACACTAGGCTTTTTTGGGGTCCGAAAGGTCCAAAAAATTCCTCGAAATATGAAGTTTGTGAGTGTTTATGCATCTACTCGATGTAGGCCATGATCGTGGCCTATATTTGAGCCTTCTATCATATTCATGGCTTGCCATTGTTTCGACCTGAATGTCTTTCGAAACTCCTTCATTCTTCGATACCAACCCTGAAACACTAGAAAACACATTAAGGTACCTCAAAAATATGATATTTAAGCTTAAAGACTTGTACTAACCCTTAAAACAATTAAAACATAAATAAATCATAAACTAACATAATTTTGGCCGAAACACATACTGAACGATTGAATAAACGGCTAAACACATACCAAACTATACTCTAAAACACGATGAAATTTACACTTATCAATAATGTAATCCTATAAACTTTAACTGAGTAATCCAGTAGATAACATTAGGATTAGTTATTATTAGACTTGAAAGAGCTATTAGCATACCATAGAAGTTTCCACAATCTAATAGAAAATAAAACAATTGCATAATAAAAGATCAACTAGTTAAAGGTTTTTAGGAGAATTTGAAAGACATTAATTTCTGATATTGACAGTTTTCTACCTAGACATTAATTTCTGATATCAACAATTTTCTTAAGTAATTTATTATTTCTCTATTCAATCCTACTACCTATTTTATTTTATTTGCTTAAGTTTAATCTTCTTTAATTAAAAATAAAAAATCCAATCTATAGACTAGGTAATAGAATAATGGTAACTATTAATATTCATCGTCTTTGTAGGATTGACCCATACTTAATAGTACTAGCTACAGCTACGTCATGCACTTGCAATTATTTCATAATTGACTACCTAAGTTTAGGTTAATCAACCTATCATACCATCAAGTTAGGAGGATAGGAGGCCACTGTTCTTACATCGAGCTAGGAGGTGCATAACTAGAAGACCACTATTCTTATAATAGACCAAGAGATAGATGATCAAGATGACATATAGATAGTGGCTATAGAGTCACCCATGAATGACTTAGTGGATATGATATTTATAGATTTCCCATAAAATCTGTTGGCAGTAACATAATAATGAAAAATTGAATATCATGGAATCTTTTTAAGACTTGCCCCATGTGTTTTATATAGGGCTACTATTTCTTCTCTCCTTATATTCCTTTATCTTTATTTTTCTTATAAGCTTTATAAATTAAGGCCAATGTCTATCTTAAGTATAAGAGAGGGATTGCATATGATGCCAATGCTTATCAATTTTTTCATGAATTTATTAATAAAAATCTATTTATAGAAATTTTTATTATTTTAAAAGGATATTAATGGAGACAATTCATTATAAATTGAATTGTTTTAATGACTTGAAATATTTAGGTAACTAATCATAAGTGTTATTGAATAAATGAAATCAATTTGTTTTATAATCTGGAGATTTAATACTTTTATTAGCATTATGATACTCTTTAGGAAAAATGTACAAACATCAAGTAAATGTGACTTAATTTAAGCATTTTTATTATCTTGAAATAATATGAAAATTTATGACTAAATAAGCATAAATAATTTTACTATACTAGCTTCATAGCAATAAAAAGGTTGAATTTAAAGAGTGGTGCTAATAGCCATTTGAGCTAGTGACCTAGTTTAGTAACTAAAAGTATTCATGACAAAGTTTTTACTCTCACATGAAAAGTCTAGGTGAATTTTCAAATAAGTTCCTAAATGTTTTTGTTTCATTTAATTTTATGTTTTTGATAAAAAGAGGTATGATTATGTTCCATAGTTGAAGCACTTTATCTTTTATATTATTTCATAAATGGAGTTAAAAGTTTGGTCTATGTTCTGATAGGGGTCATTCTATTTCTTCTTTCTCACCCTACAACTTGTGTTTAAACCATGTTCAACAATATGATGTACACATGATTTCATGTTGGTTTTATGTTGGTAATGCTGATTTAAGAAAAAATTTATAGAATTTGGTGGAAAGCAACACAATATGTACACATATTTTTATTAGGATCATTTTGGGTATTACAAATTAGGGTTTGACTTATTAAAAGAAGAGGCAATGAGAAAGAAAGGAGTTTTTTAATAAGAGAGTTCGAAAGGAAAAATATTTAATGAAAAGCCATTTACAATAGCTTCTTAAAAGCAACATGGTATGTACACATATTTGCATTAGGATCATTTTGGGTATTACAAATTAGGTTTTGAATTATTAAAAGAAGAGACAATGAGAAAGAAAGGAGTTGTTAACAAAAGTGTTTAAAAGGAAAAAGATTTAGTGAAAAACCATTTACAATAGCTCCTGGAAGAAGAATAAGGATTTCAACAAGATCCATTAAAAATTCAAGATTTATGACAATGACTTCTTTTTCTTTTTTTATTTATTGTTATATGTCATTATTTCTTGTTTGTTAATAAAAAATTGGGATATAGATTTAGGTAGGATTGACTCTAAGATTTAATTTTTTATTTGATCATTTTTTTAAATTAAAAATTCTATTGTAAGTTAGGACCTAAAATCATAAGATAAAGTGTAACTATTGAGGTAGCCAGTAAAGATAGTCTCAAAGAAGAAATATACTAAAGTAACTATATATGACTTAATGAAATATCTAGTTTTCTTGAGATCTCCTATAATTGATTTAAATAAAGGAATGAAAGTTAAAGGTTTAATTTATTTGAACTATACATTAAGATTGAGAGATGATGTGTGTGGTTATATCATAAGATGGGTAATAAAGGTTTAATAGGTTACTATAGAGAGGACAACACAATCTTTCTAGTTTAGGATAAAAGCTATGATGAGAGTTCACAAATCAAATTAATTCATTCTTCTGTTTCGTTGTGTTAGAAAGAGATTTCAATTGATCCAATCTAAGAATATGAGTTATGTTATTTGAGAGATATAAAAGAGAGCATAACTATAGCTTAAACATTCTTACTAGTCTAAGAAACTAAAGTCATTCATTAAATCAAAGCAAAGTGTTAGGGAATATCTTACCTAAATCCAGCATATTTATAGATCGCTTTCTTCTTGGTTTTTGGTTTGTTTTGTTATTCTGAATTGTTATTTGTTTTCCTTTTAATTGATAATATAGATAATTGGGTTTGTGAATAAGCAGTAATTAACAATTATTCCTTCTGGGATTGACCCATACTCACAAATGTTAACTATGGCTTCATCGTGAACTTGCAATAATAAACACTCACAATTACCAAACTAGTTAGACTGGGCGTTTGATAGATTGCCACCTAATATTAAGGCCTAATTACTAAAATCTCATTGTTTGGTTAATAATTACAACCTACTAAACTCATAAGAATGAATGGAAATAATTTAATGAATAAGTCGCTTCAGTACTATCTAGAAACCCTCCAAATCTAACTCTATAAACTTAAGTCCTATGCTTCTACTATATACTCTGATTCTTATATAGGAAGTTGAGTAGCATATAAAAATTAGGTAAAACTTACAATAAAATAAATATAAAACTACACCCTTTCGATCTATGTTCCACAAATATTTAAAAATATGCCTTTATGACAAACTAATTTCTTTACAACATTTGTCAACAAAATTTGTGATGCAAATGGCTCATAAAATCCAAATAATAATAATAATAGGCCATCATAATAATGTTTCCAACTAAACTATAAAATTTCCTATCCATGTCCAAGGTATTATCGACTAATTCATTATAACCAATGAGCATATACATGTTGGATCTAGTTTTGAATAATTCTCCTCAACCAATGAACTCATACACACCTAGATTTGGCATTAAATAGTATATCTCACTCAATATAATGATACACACATCATTCTGGCATTAGCTAGTAGGCTCCAACCAACCATTGCAATTAATAAATCCTAATGTTAATCTACAATATTAACAAAAATTAAAATGGTGTCTATAATTTGTTAAATTTTATCATAAAAACATTAAAATTTTGGAATCTCACAATTGGAGATGAATTTGTTGATTTCATCTCGGAGTAATCATAAATAGAAGAAGATAATTATAGATCTTTAACTTTATATAGGGGATACAAGTACCTATTTTAATAAGAGATATAAGAAAAATGAAGTGATAAAACACTAATATGACATTATTCTGAATAATTAGTTTTCACTTCCTTACAAGGTCAGTGTTTTAGATAAAGAAAAATATACATTAAAATTTCCTTTTACTCTTTATATATCTATGGATTTCTAACCACTTAACATGTATTTTTATGGTATATATTCGAATCTTATCATGTTAATTAGTAAAGTTAGTAAAAATGATAGCAATAACGTTGACACTTTTTCTAAAAAATGAGAAAGAGATGCTCTTATAGGCCAGGAAGTCATTATGTTAAAGTTGATAAATAGTGTGGCTCAAATTGAGGCAATTATTGATGCTGTGAGCATAGAGGCTATGCTTACTAATCTATTGTAGACTAAAAAGTTCAAAGTACATGAATATTCTTTTTTGATTAGAGTATGAAGGTGATCAATTTTGCTTGAACCATAAGTAACACGATAAATGTAGGTGAGAGACTATTCATATTCATTTAGAGTATAACAAGGCACAGGTAGTTTTTTTAGCTTTACAACTTTACAACTTCAAGCTTCTAGCTTCCTTCTCCTTTTATATATAGGCCATAAGCTTGCTATTGCTATGTATAGATAGGTTTGTCATAAAGTTGGAGAGGTTAGATGGATGTAGGTTCAACTCTCTAAGAGCAACAATAATTTAGCCACAGTATTTGACACATTTAGGGGGGAGAAGGAGTTAATTGTAGAGCTATAACATGAAAAACAAGGTGCTTTAATTTAATAACCAAAAGCTCACTACAACTAATGTACAACATGGGGATGCGTAACAAGCTTTAGTGACAATTGATGATAAATTGTATGTCTATTATAATTTCATAGAGAATTACACATTTTAGTGATGAAATTATGATAAAATGGTCGACATCTTTGTTGAATGCTTTTATGACTTTTATTATGTAAGTTTTTACTAATTAAGTTTTTCCTCTTTGGAAAATATTTTTGCATAATATAAGGTAAATGCACTTATTATCATTGACAAGTAACATAGTAATAAATAGGCTATCGATCCCACAAAGATATTATAACAATTTAGAGTACTCTCTCACTACTAGCTAGTCAATAATAAAAATATAATGATTGATGATTAATTAATATAACAAAATAAAATAAGTCAAAATAAAGTATTATCCAAGATGATTAAAATAAAATAATATCTAATAAAATAATTCAGATATAAATAATGTCAAAATAAGTACTTCCTATAATATAGTCTTAGCAATTATGATCAAGTTAATCTAAAAGATATTTATTTTCCATACTGATAGAAATTTCTAGGCTATGACATTGCTCTCTTTTGAGACATGACCACCTATTCTCAAGTTGATTAATTTATTGCTCCACTCAATTAAAAACCTTAAGAAGAAATAAAGTTTTGTCACTTTCCATGAAAGGTTTTACTTAATTTTAAAGGATTTATATAAGCTTATCTTTAATATCCCATACAACTGCTAATATCTAAGCTGCGATACATTCATATGTAGCTTCTCTCGAATCATTAACATATAATTGATATCAAATCTATTGATAGCATAATTAAATGTGTATTAATATTATCCAAAGCTATTTCAAAGAAATAAATCCTATATCGAAAGATATTTCATATAAATAAATCCCACTACATAAATAATATTGAGTCAATCCTTAACAAATACCATAATTAGGATTTTTCCTATGCAACATATAACACATTTAGCCATGTATCATGTTTTTAATAACGAAAAATGAGATAAAATAAAAGAAACCAAGTATATAATGTACTTAAAATATACACATAATTTCTTAAATATTTTACATGATTTTAATGCTAATTTACCTTATTTACTTAATTTTGATATCTCTTAAAGTAATTATACAAGATATTAGGATGAGATTATTCATGAATTGGAGGCAACTACAAGAAAAATATAACAAATTACAATTATTAGAGGAACATAATCTGGGGCCACATTTATGTTCCAATTAATAGTGATGGCAATGGGTCAAGCCAGGCTTGAACCTCCTAATCGAATCTAAGGCTCCTAGCTCGAGTAGTTCGAAGCTTGATTTGACCCAGGCTAAATATTTTTTAAAATTTTAAAAAATTAAAAACAATGTCATTTTAATAAAATGATGTCATTTCACTTAAATATTTTAGGCTTTGAGCCAGGCTGGGTCGGGCAACCTGAGCTTGATATTTAATCGAAGCCTAAAATTTAAAAATAAAAAGCCTGATCTTAGCCTGAAACCAAGCTAACTCCTTGGTCGTACATATTATTTCCATTACCTAAAGGAAATAGTTAGACCACCCATAATCATATAATAAGCCTTATGAAAGTTAGAGAATAAGTGGTGAGATCTATAGTTAGAACACATGACCATACTAGAGATTTTTTACTCATCTAAATGAAAAAATGAGATCTATGGTTAGAGACGGGGCTATTCTAGAGATTGTGTCCTTTACATAAAGAAAGCAGTGAAGGGAGGAAACCCTAATTTTTATAGAATTTTAACTAGATTTAAAAAATGTAAGAAACATCCTTTTTCTCTTAAAACAAAAGTTATTCGTCATAAAACTTTTTCAACCCTTGTGCAATCAATTTTAAGTTATTTTCTACTAAAGAATTATGATCCAAACATTATCTCAATAAATCAAGTTGTCATTAGACTTAGGGAGTTTTTCTAAATTTACTTCTACCATGAATTCTCTCTTTTTCTTTTAATTTCATTATTTTGAATATGATTGTGGCTAAACACTTTTTTACATTTAGCTAGAAAAAAATCTTAGTGGCATTTTTGTATAGATCAATTTAATTTAATTTATTATATAGGATATGTTTTTTAAGCTATCTTTATTAGTCTTAATGTTAAATTATTCATGTCAATGACTAAAAAATCTTAATTCACCTATTAAGAAATTGAGAAAGCATACTTATGATTGGATTAAGGATTCATATATTGCTTACTAATAATAAGTGCACTTGCCTATTTAGTGAATGATAGTGTTTTAGTTAACAAAACTTTTGTAGCATTAGTATAATAATTTTTAGTTAACAAAACTTTGGTAGCATTAGTATAATAATTTTTAGTTAATAAAACTTTGGTAGCATTAGTATAATAGTATATATCAACATAAACCTAAACATCCATCAAAATTTTTAGCATTAGGATTATGTAACCGATTGGTTTTAGGAAGCCTAGTAACTATTTTCTAGTCATGTAAAGTTGTTTTATTATTTTATTATTTAGGTTTCTTTTTATAAATTTCTTTTTAACTTGTTGTATTTTTTCTTTTTATTTGTTTACTCTTTTTTAGGAGTGATTGTGGTATATGATAAGAAGCTAAACATTTCCTAAAGAATATCTAAATTAAAGAGAGTGGACAAAGAACTTAGATATACAATGGAATTACATCTTTAAAAGTTAAAAGAAGAAATGAAAATAAGGATGGAGTATGCTAACCTATCTTTTATAGGAAATTAATTAAGCAGTGTATGATTGAAGATATATACTCACTATTTTGAGATTAAGTCCAACATAATCCAAATGTTTCAAAAGAATGTAAAATTTGATAAATTATCTCATAAGGATCTAAATGTATATATCAATAAATTATCATAGATTTTTTACACATTTAAGATCAATGGGTCAATTGAAGCTGCCATTTGGCTGAGACTAATTCAATTCATATTAAGGGATCAAATGAAGTAATGGCTAAAGGCATTATTAGTTAAATCAATTAACATTTGGTAGATTCTTATAGAGAAGTTCCTCACAAAATACTTTCCATTATCTAAGAGAAAATTGTAAGAAATGATATCTCTTCTTTCCAATAGTTTGATAATGACACCTTCTATGAGACATGAGAGAGATATAAAAATTTATCAAGGAAGTGCCAACACCATGACCTTGTAACACTAATATAAGTTTAGGAATTCTATAATAATTTTGTGAACTCTACAAAGCAAATAATGTATGCTGCAGTGGATGGAACATTGAAAAATTAGACTTTGGAGGCTACTCTAGAGCTAATAAAAAATATTACTATTAATAATTACCAGTGTCTGTCAAGAAGTGTAATAACAAGCAAATCTATTAGGATTCATAATATAAATGATATAACTATAATGACCCCTTAGATGGAGGCAATACAGAGAAAGAGAGATAACCCGAGCTCTCCATAAAGAATACCTTAAGTTATAAATTATAAATTTTATAAGGATGGATATTAGGGAATAGACTTATCAAGTTAGGAATCTTATAGCAGAATTAGTAGAGTAAATAGATTTTATGAGAAGATTTTAGAGGAAAATAACCTTTATTATGAGAATTATAATTTGTGATAGAGAAATTATCTAAATATCTGCTATAGCAATCAACAAGATCTAAGACATCTCTGTAAGGTTTGCAACAACATGTGAAGAAATCGAAGTTTTCAATTCTAGAAGATATGATAAGAGACTTATCTAAGAACTACTTCTTGATACTAAAATCATAAAGCTTCGATAAGCAATCTTAAAGTTTAGAGTGGCCAATTAACTAAGGTAATCATGAAGAGACTATAAGGCACCTTGCCTAATGACACCATACCCAACCCTAGGAAACATGTGAAGGTGGTTACCCTAAAGAGTTTGCAATTGATCAAAACAAATAAAAAAGAAGAGAGCAACGTAAGGATACAGTTGATTTAACATATATCTAGAAATTTTTTCTCTTCTAGATTATTTTAGGTAGTCAAGAATGAAGAAATTAGTACTCAAGGTTAGTATAAAGAATATCTTATAGAGAAGATCTATAAGAGAAGGAACTTAATGAAAATTTTTTAGTCAAAAGCAAATGAAGAAAAAAAAAGAAATCCTTTAAGATATCATATTACTAATGATGGTGATATAGGGATTTTTTACGTAATTGGTAGTAATTACATCAATAAGGCATTAGCAAATTTCAGAGTAAGTGTTAATATAAGTCCTTATTCTATGCTAAAAAGAATGGGATTAGGTATACTGAAACCTATTAAGAGGGTAATTTATCTTGATGATATCTCAATAAAAAGTTATAGAGGAGTTAAGGAGGATGTAATGTTGAAAATTCAATTGTCCATATTCTCGATAGATTTCTATATTCTTGATATTAATAAGGAATAAGGAAAGTCACTAATCTTCGGTAGAACCTTCCTATTTATAACATATGCAATAATTAAGATTAAGAAAAGTGAATTGATACTTAGGGTTAGAAATGAAAAGCTTGTGTTCTTCAATAGTGAGATGTTACTTATACATATTATAGACTTTAGACATGCCAATTGTTTTAAATATTTGCAAGAATCATCAAGAAAGAAGCCGAAGGGCTAAGAAAAGTAAGGATGAATATAAGAGTTAAAAAAAAGTTCCAAATAAGAGATGGCGAACCTTTATATGACTCAATTTATGTTAATGAAGAAGGGAGCAACCACAATACTCCCAATAACTAAACCAGTTTAAGGAAAGACTGTAATTAAAACAATCATAAAGAAGATTTTTTTAGGAGGTAACCTAATCATAAATTTACTTTCTTTTTTAAGTTCATTTAGATTTATTTTTGGTGTTAAGAATCAATAATTTAAACCTTTTGGCATTTAATTTGGATATATTTTATTATATAGATGACTAAGGTTATATGTTAATGTAGTTTTCTCGTGTACATGATATTTTATGTTTGTTTCTATATTTTTATTAGGAAGGAAAAGAAAGGAACATATAAGCTTAATAAGGAACTTGAAGAAGATTGGAGATAATGATCTAAGAAACGAGTTAATGAAAATCTTAAAAACCAAGAATATGTTGAATTATATTATTAAACATTACTTGAAAGATGCTTGTGTCCCAGATTATTTTTTAGGAAGGTTAATGGTTTAGACCCATGTGTACCCAAACTACGTCTCTAATAAGTTAAAGATAGTAGGATACATAGTATGATGACACATCAATGGCCTAAACTATGCTTTTATAAGTGCAAGATAGTAGTATCCATGATTTGGAAACAAACTTATGCCCCTTACCCTAGATTGTTTCCTAAAATATTTAACACCAACATTAAGGGTTATGCCAGGCCACCATTTCTGTGACTTTCTTTACTTTTCTCTCATTTTCTATCAATTTCTCTAATTACTCCCCATAAGTTTGCGTAAACTAAGCCATTATTATAAGTTTTTTATATTTTGCATTATTTTCCATTAATATTCATCCATTTCCAACTCCAAATTCCAACTTTCTCAAAACTTAGGACTCCAATACTATTTTAGTTACTTTTCTATTTCTAGATTATTTTGAATTATTTTTATTCTTAAAGACCATAAAGAAGAGTTCATGACCATCCACAAGTAAAAGGGTAAAAAATGAAGCCATTTAGGGGTATATTGAGAAGTCGAGCTTAATCGTAGCGTATATCCCAAAATGAGCACCAAATGCTCACCTTCAAGGGTCACCAATGCTTACAAGAGATATGGGCATCTTTGATCCCAACCCTTCAAATCCAACAAAAGTGTGGATTGAATTGCATTGAATATGGTTGGTTTAGTATTGGAAGTAAGGAGCTTAATAGAGAACTTAGGGTGAAGTATATTTTTAGACATTGTTATATATAGAGAGTTCACCCCTGAGATTTTGTCCACTCTTAGCTTGCAATGTTAGATTAGATAGAAAGAATATAGTGAAGTTTATTCATGTAAAAACCTACTGAAGATTTCATTTAATGACTTTGGAGTGTGAGTTTTATACACCAAATTATGTGGAGTTGGATGAGTATAGGAGTTTTTAATAGAATTCCTTGATGAGCTCAGGACCATAAACTTTAGAAATTTTAGGGCCCAATCTATTTTTAGAAAATGAGCATATATGATATGTCTAGAATAACTTATGTCATTCTAGACATCAGCTATTAGATATTTGCATATGATCATTTCATACACTATTTTCGGAAGGAGGGATAACAATGGTTGGGTAAGCCTCAGTAATGTATTCTAGCTATAGTGTATAGTTGAACATAGCTATATAACCTAAGTATTATTTTTTCAAACACTGAAAACAAATGGGAGCTAGAAATAAAGGAGCCTTTTTATAAATGTTCTAATTGGATTACAATGATAAAGAACCTAAGTAAGGTTAACACTTTTTTGAGGCTGACTATGGGTTTCGATATGGCTTCTATCAACTTAGAGATTCTAAGGTATATAAGGTTATTTAAGAAGGTTCATGAAGCCTATATTTTAGTTAGGAGAGAGAGGAACAAGAGAGTTAAAATCTAACTATGGTAAGAGATGACAGATGATACATAAGGCAATTGAATGAATGATGAATATTATTAATATAATCTAATTGATCTAAATCTTTCCTAGAATTGCAAACTTTTTATGTGAAGAGTTATGGAATTGATTTTCTTGAAAACAAGGAAAAGACTAAGTATGGAAATACACACACACACACACACACACACACACACACACACACACATACATACATACATACACTTGATTTTAATGCTAAACTACCTTGTTTTACTAAATTTTGATAATTTTCAAGTAATATTTGACCTTAGGATAATACTCATAATTTGCAAGCAATTATAAGCTAGAAAAAAATTTAAAATTTCACTACAGATCAAGTTATCACTAATTTAAGAAGTTATTATGTTATCACTGACTTAAGAAGTTCATCTAGATTTACTTCTACCATGACTTATCTATTGTTGTATTTTGATTTTATTTTTCTAAATATGTTGATGGATAAACACTATTTCATATTTAGATAGAAAAATTCTACTAGTCAGTTTCGTATGGATTGGTTTAATTAAATTTATGATGTGAGATATA
Source organism: Erythroxylum baracoense (assembly GCA_025629805.1). Taxonomy (NCBI): domain Eukaryota; kingdom Viridiplantae; phylum Streptophyta; class Magnoliopsida; order Malpighiales; family Erythroxylaceae; genus Erythroxylum; species Erythroxylum baracoense. The sequence goes on along the minus strand of JAOTAY010000007.1, from coordinate 431,073 downwards.
TTTCTATAAGTTATCTTTTTTGGTCTTAATGCTATGGATTGGTTTAATTAAATTTATGATGTGAGATATATTTCTATAAGTTATCTTTTTTGGTCTTAATGCTTATTTATTCATTTCAATATCTAAATCTAATAATAATTATTCTGTACATGACTTGACAAAGTTTGTTTGTGAGTGGACCGTGGCTTAGAAAGAGGAAATTGAAGGATGCTTTAGGGAGACTAATATGATCTTCTTGGTGTTAAGGTGAAACCTTTCATAAAATTTCACAAAGTATAACATATTCAAAAGAGTTTTATTAATGAAAGAGATACAAGTTAACCAAATAGAGAGTAAATAGTTGTAGCTTAAGAAAGTGAAGTTCATTGTCTGGGAGATCTTACTAGTCTAGAAAATATATCCAATCTATGTTATTTATATAATGAAGTAATTTTTTTTACTAATGGAAGTACTCATCTAAACATAGATATTAAGTTGCATTATTTTTTAATTAATTGTCTTATCATTTATTTACTTATCAAAATTTTAATTAAGTTTAGATTTATTTTATTGTATGTTTACTTATTAAAAATCCATATAATCATCCTTTTATTTATTCTCTTCAGACTAGTCAATAATGCTAGGCCTATCCACATCACTTCCTTATGGGATTCAACCCCCTGCATACTATATATTACTTGCCAACGATAAGTGTATTTACCTAATTAGTGGGTGATAGATTTGTAATAGGAAAATTTTGATAGCATTAACATAATAATATATATCAACTTAAATAAAAACACCTTACTAGTATAATGAATTCTAGATAAAATTATCTTATTCCAATCATAATTGATCCATTAAGATGGTATCTAATCCTTTTATCTATCAAAAACAGTTTTTAATTGATCGCACAATGTTTCATGGACTTCTTAGTGGGTAACTCTAGGCTAAAAATAGAAAAAATGATAAAAATGATTAATTCTACTAATTTAAGGTTTATGTGCTTTAAATATAATGTCCACCTTATACACAGTCACAAAATATTATATCCCAGGCCATGAATCTCTCTATATTTTTCTAGAAGGGGAAAAAACTCTGACATATTTGCATTAGTATAAAATTTTCTATTCGTTTTAAGGGTATAGACATAGGATTAACATAAGCACTACTCTTTAAATTATCTTGGGTTGAGCTTTCCTTTCTTCCCAAATCGAAGTATGTGTTTCCATGGTGATACTTTCAAGAATACCTTATCTCTTACCTGATACTTAATATCTCTTCTTTTTAAATCGACATAAGACTTCTGTCTATCACTAGTAGCTTTCAATCTTTGTTGCATAACTTGAACTTTCTCTTCAGTATCTTCCACAACATCAGGCCTGATCATCTTATTTTCACTTAATTCAATCCAACATACCGGTGTTCTATACCTCCTTCCATATAAGGCTTCATAAGGCGTCATGTCAATTGTAACAGCCTAGACCACCCACCCACATATATTGTCTGCTTTGGGTTACCCATCGGGCCAAGGCCTCACAGTTTTGCTGTTCTAGTATTTTAGAAAACGCATCTATGCGGAAGAAGTATCCATACCCTTATAAGGCGTACTTTGTTCTCCTCTCCAACAAATGTGGGATCTCACAATCTACCCCCCTTAGGGCCTAGTATCCTTGATGGCATAACGGGTCGAGAACCGACTCTGATACCTTTTGTAACAGCCCAAACCATCTGCCCACAGATATTGTCCGCTTTAAGTTGCCCATCGGGCCAAGGCCCTCATGATTTGGTCTTTGAAAAATGCATCTATGGGGAAGAGGTATCTATACCCTTATAAGGCATACTTTGTTCTCCTTTTCAACTGATGTAAGATCTCACAATCCACCCCCTTTAGGGCCCAACGTCCTCACTAGCATAATGGGTCGAGAATATCGCTCTGATACCATTTATAACAGTCCATACTACCTGTCCACAGATATTGTCCACTTTGGGTTGCCCATCAGGCCAAGGCCTTCACGGTTTTTCTCTTCCCACATCTGGGAAAATGCAGCTATGGGGAAGAGGTATCCGCATCCTTATAAGGCATACTTTGTTATCCTTTCCAACTAATGTGGGATCTCACAATCCACCCCCTAGGTTCCAGCATCCTCGATGACAAAATGAGTCAGCAACTAGCTCTAATACCATTTGTAACATCTCAGACCACCTGCCCATAGATATTGTTTGCTTTGAGTTGCCTATCAGGCCAAGGCCCTCACGATTTCACTCTTCCTGCGTCCGAGAAAACACATCTATAGGGAAAAGGTATCCATATTTTTATAAGGCATACTTTGTTCTCCTCTCTAATCGATATGGGATCTCACATCAATACTAGTCTGTTAACTATTGTTGTAAGCAAACTCCATTAGAGAAAGATATTTATCCCAACTTTCTCGGAATTCTAATACACAACCTCGAAGCATATCTTCTAGTATCTGGATAACTCGTTTAGGTTGTCCATCAATTTAGGGATGGAAAGTGGTACTGAACTTGACTTAAGTACCTAAAGCCTTTTGCAGACATTTCCAGAATCTTGAAGTAAATTAAGGATCACAATCAGAAATAATAGATAATGGCACACCATGTAACCTCACTATCTCATTCACATATAGGTCGGCAAGCCTATCTAATGAATAATCAGGACGAATAGACAGAAAGTGAGCAGACTTGGTGAACTTATAAACAATCACCCCTACAACATTATGCTTCCTTTGAGTGAGAAGAAGTCCAGTGACAAAAATCCATAGTAATGTTATCCCATTTCCATTGAGTAATTGGAATAAAATGCGACAAACCAGATGGAACTTAGTGCTCAGCTTTAACTTGCTGACATATCAAACATTTAGATACATAATCCACTACATTACATTTCATACCTGACTACTAGTAATGTTGCTTCAGATCTTGATACATCTTATTTCCACTAGGATGCATTTTAAAGACAGTATTATGAACCTCAAACAATAACTTTCTCTTCAACTCATCATTAGCTGGCATACACAATCGATCTTTATAATACAAATCACCATTTACTTTCACAGAAAAATTAGGTTGTTTGCCTTCCCGAGTAGCCAAGATAAGTTATTGTAACTTATCATCAACTCTTTGAGCATCACATATTTCTTGCTTCAAGGTAGGTCTAGCTTTTAACTGAGATATTAAAGCTCCATCAAATACAAGTCCCTATTCACCCTGCTACACTGACAAAGCCGAAATGGTCTTTTGACTTAAAGCATTAGCCATGACATTAGCCTTACCGAGATGGTAATCCATAATGTAGTCATAGTCTTTAAACAATTCCAAGCAACGCCGTTGTCTCAGATTAAGTTCCTTCTAGGTAAATAGATACTTCAAACTCTTATGATTAGTGAAGATCCTACACTTTTCACCATATAAGTAGTGTCACCATATTTTCAAAGAAAATATTATCGGTGAAGTTTAAGATCATGTGTAGGGGAGTTCTATTCATGAGGCTTCAGTTGCCTAGAGGCATATGCAATTACCTTTCCATCCTACATTAAAACATAATCCAAACCATTTCTAGATGCATCACTAAACATAGCATATTCCTTACCAGAAGTGGGTTCAACCAATACACGAGCTTTAGTAAGCATTCCTTGCAATTAATCAAAACTAGCTTGAAATCTATCGGACCATTCATACTTCACTCCTTTTTGTAGTAGTTTAGTTAAAGGGGATGCTATAACCAATAATCCCTTTATAAACCGACAATAGTAACATGCCAAGCCCATAAAAATTCTCACTTTTGTCACATTCTGTGGCAGCTTCCAATTATCAATTGCTTCAATCTTACTAGGATTAACTCTAATCCCTTAGGAAGAGACAACATGTCCTAGAAAGATACTTCTTGAAGCCAGAATTCACACTTACTCAACTTGGCATATAACTGTTTTTCCCATAGGGTTTGTAACATAATCCATAGATGCTCAACATGATCATATTTATTCTTGGAATAGACCAGGTGATCATCTATAAACACCACTACAAACTGGTTTAAATAGGGCCTAAACACACTATTCATCAAATCCATGAATACAGCTGGAGCATTAGTTAGCCCAAATGGCATCACCAATAATTCATAATGTCCATACGGGCTCTGAATGCAGTTTTTGGAATATCCACATCCTTTACCCAGAGTTGATAGTATCCTGATTGCATATTTATCTTGGAAAATACTCCTGCACCTTTCAATTGATCAAACAAATTTTCTATCCTCACGAGCTTTCAAAGCATAAGCTCAAGCTGGAGCAGAAGGTATGGCAAGTCGATCAATAATTTCTGAATGAGTACTTGAATTAGGTCTAATCTGACTAGTTCCTTCACGATCTCTACCTTGTCCTCCATTTCCAGTAGGTGCATGAAAGGCCTCCCCACTCGCTTGTGATGTTTGAGACTGTCTCATAGGGCAATTAACTATCAGATGCTCAGTGCTACCATATCGAAAACATGCACCCGTAGCCTTTCAATAAGTACCCCGATGGTATTTGAAGTAATGAGGGCACTCTGGAATACCAGAACCTTGGCCTACAGAGGAACCCCTACTAAAAGCAGTCGATGAGGGAAAATTTTGTCACCTTCCCCTAGCTACGGATCTCTGAGTGAATTCCAATGCAGAGGAAACATCTTCACGACTCCGTTTGCCCGAAGACTGACCTCCTCTAGCAAAGCTCCTTCCCTGAGCCCTTTCTCTCTTTACCATCTCTTGCTTCTCTATCTTAATAGAAACTTGTACCAGTTGATGGCAACTCACTTACTGCAAGAGAGTAATTGCCACCATATGCTCTTTGATCGAATCATTCAAGCCATCCTCAAACTGATGACACTGAAACTTCTCAATAAGTACCAGTTTAGGTGCATACTTGCTAAGTCGATTAAACTCTCTGTCATACTTAGCAACAGATAGGTCTCTCCACTTCAAGTTCAAGAATTGGTTCCATTTCTCCTTTTTATAAGCTTCCGTCACATACTGGGCTTTAAACTCTTGGGAAAAGAAATCCTCAGTTAGAAGCTCTGGTAACTTAGGATTTCTTAAAACAAACTTCCATCATTCATAGGCTACTCCCTGAAGAAGAGAGACAGTACAGTGCACCATCTGATTCGGTGGTCAACTAATGTCATCTAACACTCTTTTCACTTGCTCTAACCAAAATTTCTACTTTTTAAACTCCTCTAGAGATGTTCCAGTAAATTCCTCAGCTCCATACTTCTACAACTGATCAATCGAAGCCTTAAGTGCTGTCATATGGAGTAGCAAAGTCATCATGTCTTGCGATAGCTTAACCAAGGGCTTCCCCTGAACTGGAGGTAGAGGAGGTGGCACTTCAGCTTCACTTTGATTGACCTCAGAGGGTTCTGGTGTAGATGAACGAGACCACGTAGGATTATTACTTTTCACAACCTCATCAATGACTTCATGAGATCTTTCCATACTCAAATCTAAAATCAAATCATGGGATAACCCACATTAGGCCATACACAACTCTTATATCCAATTATAAACAATAGTTAAGTGCTAGTTAAACTAGAATTGCCTAAACCATGCTCTGATACCAAACGATATAACACTTACATACCCCCTGGAAGGATATGCAGATGCTACACAAAATAAAACAAAAATAATCCAAAACATACCAAACAATCCTTTACATGCATTTCCAAAAACTTAAGCAACTATACATTACATAGCATTAAATATTATTTTATAAACAGAACATACCATACGTATTGTGATTATCATGATACATGTCATAAATTCAAAAGCCAACTTATATTAAGGTTATTACAAACCATTTACATTAAAATACAATATGTCTCATTACATTTAATACAACTAAAAAATAACTTCAAAAATAGAACACATCCTTCTTTTGCCACTACATTTGTCTTTGTCCCAATCTTTAGACCTTCTTATTAGAACCTACACGGAGACAAAACCACCTTGCTAAGCATAAAGCTTAGTAGGGAATGACTAAATAAGATATAATTTGGGGACTATTTCTAATAGTCATCTAGCATTCATATATATAAAATCAGATCACATCTCAAACAATTTTTAATTGTTTATATAAAAATGCAATCCAAACAATATGTATCTCAGAACAGAATATGCCATATCAAAATAGGATATATTTGCTTCAGAGCAAAACTTACAAGTATCAGAACAAGATACCGTAATATTAGAACAGAACCTTAAAGTACGAGAACAGAACTTGACTGTATCAAAACAATATTTGATTATATCATAACAGAACTTAGTTATTTTAGATCAGAGCTCGATTATATCAAGACTGAGCATATAATAGAATACAAAATAATTGGCCTAGTAATCCTTTTTATAGAAGTGGGTAATGGGACCAAAACAGAAGATACCGTGTTTGGTATCTAAAATAGAACAGACTTAAGTCTCTGAAATAGAAGACACCAAGGTGTCTGGCACAGAAGTCACCTTAGTTTCTAGTTACAGAAGGCACCTTAGTGTCTGATTACAAGAGCAGCTGCAGACCCTTCTAGGCATGCCTATTTACCCACGACTAGGACTTAACAGTTTTAAACAATCCATTTTGGATTTTAAAATCACATGTAAAAGATATAATGTATATCATATGACTTATTCCATTTCACTCACATAGGATATATTCATTCACATTTAATCAAACTTGACATGCCTTATGAACATAAACATTTGTAATAATGCACCAATGAATACATTAAGTAATTAAACATTACATGTAGTCACACAAGTTCCCAATTCATAAACATTCACAACTAACACTTTACTTTTGTTCTTTAAATCACATTAGCATTCGTAAGTAGGCTTCATTCCTCTAATAACTTATATGTTCCAATAGGTACTTTTTTTATCTAATAACACCTTTCTTAAGTTATTACTTCAATCAAAAATCCAAATCTTGTTCGACATTTAACTAACTTTTACTCAATTAATCTAACATCATCCAGGTTCATTTTCAAGCCTTAATCATGTCTAATTACACTACATTAGAGAGACTTGTCCTCATGTGATTCAATAATTACACAAATCAGCATTTACCAGGTAAAAATCCTGCCTACTATCCTTTTCCTGCACTTTTTCTAGAATTTCTTAGGACATGTTTTGGGTCAATTTTGTATGGCTATTTTGACATAGAAACTGAGGTTACTGGGCAATATGTTCTCCTAAAACAATGTTCCTATAAGTCTTAAGTTTTTAATGAACTATAGTTAATTCATTCTGGTTCATTATTTCTAGAGTTATACCCAAAATATTACAGACTATTCCCAAGTAGTGACTAGTGATGGCAATGGGCCGGGTCGGGCCCAGGCCACCCTCGGCCAGGCCCAGCCACCGACCAACCCACCAGCCTGTGGCCCACACAATGGCCCGCGCAGGTCGGGCCTGGCTGGCCCGTCCATTATATTTTTATTAAAAAATATATCGAAACGACGTCATTTTAATCAAAACAACATCGTTTCGGATAAAGCTAGCCGGGCCAACTGGTGGCTCACGCGGGCCGACCATGATCTGCCCGTGGCCCGCCGATGGCCCGCCCAACCTAGGCCAACATACAGGCAAGGCCAGGTGGGTCGGGCCAGAATTGCCATCCTTAGTAGTGACCGAATCCAAAACTCAACTTCAAGCCAAATTTTAAATAAAATTTTGTTCCTCCACAAAAATAGTATACATATGTAAGTAGTCTAATCTAAAATTAAAATCACCCATTTAGATATCTACAGGTCAAGTTATGGTCAAAATATCGATGTCTATTCAGTGAAACCTGTTCAGTGAAACTACTACAATTAACTCCCATCTTACACCTTCAACGCCCCTTCTCCAAAGTTCATCTAGTCCACTTCAATTCTCCCTTATTCATGCCTCAATTACACATTAATTTCATGTCCAGAACTAATTCAAAAATCATTTATTAGACAACTCACAACTCATTATCTTATATACATGAAAACTGAAACATCATTTGCCAAACCAGAATTATTTTTCCAGCACCTAATTCCCAACATCAACACATATTTCATGCTAATTTAATTATCATAAAACTTGTATTAATACATTCTATCAAGTTTAGAATTCCCTTACCTATTTGACTTCAAAGAACAAGCCAAATTAGCCTTCCAAGCAGGCAAAATTCATCACAAACTCAAGGTGAAGATGAGCTAGTTTTGGTAAAAACACATGATAACAAACAACTAGTTTCTTGGTTGTTTTGGGGGAGGTTAAGGTGTAAATTTCATGTAACAATTTAGCTAGAGTAAATACTAGAACACAAAAAAAAAGTTTGAAGCAATTTCAATAGCGAGAGGTGAGGGAAACAACAGAAACATTACTGCTGGACTTTGTTTCATCAACATGCTAGGTGTCACCAATTTTCAAAGGCATATGTCTTAAGGCATGGAATCCATTTGCCCATTTCATATGATGCCATTAATCCACACAATAAGTTGCCATATGTCACCAATTAACCAGTCCATATGTCTCATTATAATTAGTCCACATGTCACACAATAATTGGTCCATTTATCAATTAATTAACTATGCCAAATGCACTCAATTATAGGCGTAATCATCCTAATTTTTTTATGTATCAATTTATCCTACCACTTGACAATTTTCCTAGTCCAAATGTACATTTTAATACCTCAATTTCCTAATGATGTTAATTAATTCCAATTCACTAAGTATGATCCATTAAACTAAAATTCAAGTCATATGCAATTCTTAATCATATCATAATGTTTAATACCTATCATACATGTACTTTTATGAACATGTAACATTCCAACTAGGATACAAGTTGGGGCTTTACACTCACCGTGACTAGTCAGGTCCACATAAGGCACCATGCAAAGAGGTAATTGGGAACATCATCCACACCCACCCACCCCGCCCCCTCTGCGATTAAAGCTCCATTTCTTGTATCTCTATGGAGTTCTAAACGTTAATATTTGATAAAAGAGAAAGAGAGCTTTTGCTAGTGATTCAAAAATATTGATTATAATAACTCAAAAATATCAAAATAGTTTGAATTACATTTTGTACGTAGTTTTTTGGTAGTTATATTCTTTTACTATGTCTGACATACATTGATCATTTAAGTCTTTCCTCCTAATTTATGCTATTCCCATTAATTATTCTTTGAGCTATCATTAATTAGGTACCATACTAAGTAGTATCTAAATTTACTAATCTTTATATAAGATATTTTGTACATCTCAAATATGAAATATACTGTTCTTGCAATGAATATTTGCATAGATAGACAAATAAAAATCTTACAATAGGTCACTTCAATGTATCTAGTTTTTAACAAGGGCTCACAATTTTTTAAAATATTTTTCACACTTTGTTTAATGAAATTGATTAATTGCTTCCTGCAAATTATAACGTGTATTAGTTTTATTGGTTTATTGATATCCATTTTTTATGGTGCAACAGCTAAGAATATTTTAAAAAAACATTTTGGTACATAGTGAACTTTGAACTAATGATCTCACCAATTTATAATTTGAAAAATGTTTTATCTTATAATTTAATTACTTAAAAATAAAATTACACATAAAAGTTACATTTAACAAGTAAAACGAAATCATAAATATAAACTATACTACATATTGTAATATAACAGATAAAACAGCTGTTAAATGACAATAATGACAAAGTACTTATAAGTAAAAGCCAGTTATACAATTTGGTTGAGAGATAAGAAAGTGGAACTTAGGGTTTAGATTTGGGATTGATGGACGGCAGGTGAGCGAGCAATATAGTGACAGGATATAATGTAACCACGTCCCCCTATATGTGTATTTATCGTGTACATAAGTACATTCTTGGTTATGCTCGAAGCGTACTGAAGACATAATAAGCTTCTGTATGAAGCGAAGATCTTGAGTTGAGAACGAAAGTCTACCTTAATTGTGACTTGTTTTAAACATGTGGAGTCATGTTCTAAGTGAACAGAGTCCAAATGTTTCGCATTCATATTGCTTGCAAGCAATTGCCTAGACGGGGTCCAAAGGATAATAATAAAGGTGAATCCAGCTGGTCTAGTTAAAAATAAGGTCAAATATATAAGAGCTTTCGGTTATGGCCCCACTTGTATCATGTATAGTGTAACACCAATGGAAACGGAAATGTTGGAGATAAATAGAGGTAGAAGATCAAATCAACTTTTGTGATTCCCCAAAACCCCAAGGGACTAGCTTTTGGAAGGCCTTCCGTGTTTCTGTGCCAATGTTTCCTTTTGGATGGATGATATCAATCTGGTAATGCTTTCATTTCATCAAAGCTGCCCACCGTATGCATATAAAAGGAAAAAAATTATTAGTTATCTCTTTATGTTTCTCGCTCACTCCCTTTTTTGCATGGAGGAATATTTTGCAATCTGTCTTATCTCGTGTAGTGCAATTGGCAGCAATTAAAAGTAACGCCAAGCATGTCCCATCTCTGAAATGTGATTCCTAATCTTGCTTTTATTCTTTCTTGCCAAAATGGACCTACTTGTTGGGAATTTAGACCTCCCAAACCCACACCCAAGAATATTTTATAGTAAAAAATAACAGAAAATAGAGAAATAATAACAACACAAGAAATTTACGTGGAAACTCCCAAACCGGAGAAAAAATCACGGGCACCGAGAAGAAAATTCACTATGTGAAAAATTCTTACAATCACACATTTTTTCCTCTCACCCAATATTCCAATACACCAATACACTCACAAAGAAATACCCAAAACAAATCTTCCAACTCTCACTTCAAAAGAGGAATTTAACTAGAGTCAAATTTGTCATACAAATCTTTGATTTTGATTGGTGCACTAACTAAGGAGGTAGTACCCTCCTTATATAGTCAAGAGTCTTTCCTCAATTATTATCCCCAACCAATATAAGACAACAAAAGAACTCAAAACTCAACAAAAAGTTTGAATAAATGTACTGATAAGCAATTTGAATGAAAAGTTGCAGAATATGAAGCTACATTGCTTCTTCAATTTCATTCATTATATAACACTCCAGCTACAATACATCATACTGAAAAAATTCAAAAATTACAATTATGACAGATATTATCAATATTCTGCCATTATCTACTAACACAAGTAAAACTCACCTACTACAAGATAAGCTAACTACATCATTACACTTGAACTTGATCTTTATGATAGACATTATCAATATTCTGCCATTATTCATTAACACAAGTAAAACTCACCTACTACAAGATAAGCTAACTACATCATTACAATTGAACTTGATCTTTTCAGCAGCACTAAATCGGGTTTCATTCCAACACTTTTCAACCAACCAAACTACTCTATCATCTCCTCTGCGAAGAAACCAATCTCATGGGCTTTCCTGGATAGCTACACAGATTGTTGTAAATGAAGGAGATTTCAGAGAAAAGTGAAAGATATGAAATGGGCAAGTGAGGGAATTTCGAAAAAGTTAAGGAAACAACTGTTGAAAAAATCACTGCAGGTAGACAACGACGCAGAAATTGCGGACATTGTTCTAAAATAGTCTTTACTCTTTATTGTTGGAAGAAAGTAGGTATAACACACGCAACGATCAATCGATAAATCTTTCCCCACTTGAATGAATCTATTAAGAGTAATAATGAGAAAATATTAGCAGCAAACTAAATGATCACAAGCTGCCCAAATAATGCACAAATCAAAAACAATCACAAAATACAATAATTATTTAACGTGGCAAAAACTCCTTCGGTGTGAAGGATAAAAACCACGGGATTTCTCTTGGTCCAAGCAAATGAAATCCACTATCACAAACACTATCTTATAGAGATCAACTGTCACAATAATCCAGAAATCAAAGGCTCAATCTCATATAGCCATAAATTAAAGTAGAGAACTACACTAAGAGAGCAATCACAACAAAAGCTTCTATTCTGACAAATTTTGGAAAAGTTCCAGCTGTCCAAATCCAATTTTCACCGTTCAAAACAAAGAACAATAAGTAAGAAACATGCTCACCAAAATGCAGCCCAATCAGACACAAAATGACAGATCAAAAGCTGAATATGGTGAAGTTCGTCAATTCTAGAAACACCTTGAGACCAATCCAATTTTGGATCTAAAAACTCAACCTCCAGACCTTGAAACCAAATCTCCACCATTCAGAATGGAGAGCAATATGTCTTGAAACTGTATACCAAAAATCAGACTGATCCAACGGTGAACGGCTTCCCAGTTGCCGGAAATGTAAAACAGGTTGGGTGAAAAATCTCTCCTTTTGTGAAGGTTGAAGGAAGAACAAAATCTCTCTCTTCTCTCACTCTTGGCAGCT
>JAOTAY010000007.1:402634-418620 GCA_025629805.1 Erythroxylum baracoense | reverse complement strand
AAAATTTTCTTTTCCGTTTGGTGCCATTAGGTGTAAGGCCATGAGGCTGGTTCTGCACCGCTTACCCATGCCTAGCTAACCTCCAGTAACAGAGCTGGTTTCGCATCGCTTACTTGCACTAGGTTAACCACTATATACCGATTATTGTGGAACTGGTTCTACATCGCTTACCCATAACGTTGCTGACACTACATATAAATTAGTGGTTACAGAGCAAGTTCTGCATCACTTACCCATAACAGTTCTAGCATAATATATACTCCACACGTGTGGAGGGCGACTTACAAGACATACTGACATACATGACACCAGCCAGTGTTAGTGACAGATGCCACCCTAACCCTGTCATGCATGTTAAGATGTACTTTAATCAGTATAATCATATGTATGAGGAGACCTAACGGCATACCACAGGCTAAACAACAATTAATACATAGGTGCACCACATTTCTATACCAATTTAGTTCATGTTCAAATTCCATTGTTATGCCAATTCAGTGCATATGAAATTTCAATTCGATGCCATCTCAAAGCATATATATAAATATAATAAAAATTAGCTTTTAAATTCAAATAGCAACACCAACGAACTTATTCATAAACATACTTTTCATGATAAAATCGAAACCATTTTTCTTTCATAAAATCAGTTTAAAGATATACTCACAGTTTTGTCGTTTATCGCCAAGTACGCTGACATGTTGAGTGTCTCTTCTTGACCTACAAAATTTACAAGTCTTTTAATCATTTATTTCCATTATAGGAAATAAAGCATTATAACTATCAATTTAGCTTTAGACTACCATAAGTCATTCCATTGGTTTCCATTTCAGAATATAACTTCGAAATTTACTTAAAATGTTTTTTTTTCAAACATCATCCCATCAGCTTAAATCATAATATGGCCGAATAGTCACACTAACTTTTTCCATTTGATTTTTCATGAAAACAACTTTAAGATTTTAGGTTATTTACACCTTAATCATAATTGAACTTGAACGAATCACATCGTCAATTACTTTCCTTTTTAGGGTCAAATTTTCATCACAACACACACACACACACACACACATATATATACTATTCCACTTTCTTTCAAAATTTTCAGCATATTTCACCTAAATTCCATACCAAGCACCATTTAAACTCATCAAATCGAAAATTACAAATTTTCTCCAATATTTCCTAGCTTGGCCGAATACACCAGTCTTTTACTATCCTTCCATTTTTCTTAACACATCTTCTCTTCATTACACATAAATGAAATCAAACCAATTCTAATTCAAATCCATATCATGAACATCATAACCGTAACCTTGGTTTCTTAATTCACTTTTGTTGTTTTCAATCTTTACATGCTTTCGAGTTTATTATCTACTCCATAATATGTCAAAAACAACCTTTGATCTTAAATAACTCCATTCCACATGAAATCTACAAAATAAACAGCTTAAACTAAGAGAAACTTACCACTTTTTCTCACAATCTCTTAGGAAATTGGTGAATATCAATCCTAGGTCAAGATTTCTTTAATTTCTACCCAAAATCAACCAAAAATGGCACCTCCCTTCTTTCTCTTCTCCTTGGTCAAAGTCTCCCTCTTTCTCTCTTCTTTTCTTCCTTTCTTTTCAGTTCTCACGAATCCTCCTTTCAAATGAACCAAATTTTGTCTTCTTTTGCCTTTTTATACTACTTTAATTTTCTTATTAAACATCTTAAATGACTCATCATCATCTAATTTAATGTTTCTTAAACCATATGGAGTCTTGAAATTGGTCAATAAATGTGAGTCATTTAAAATTTATTAATTAACTCCATTCCCTTTCATGGATTACTACACCTATAAACCAGATTAAATCTCGAAAATATTCCACATTCATCTTACCACCAAATTGACCATGGGATACTTTAATTAGGATTAATACTTAGTAATTAGGTGCCTCAAAAATTTTGAATGGGCATTTTTGTCCTAAACTTATGAAATTCCCAAAATTCATCTTATTGGACTTGTTTTTAATTCGTTTCAATGTCATTTGACTTTAATATCTATTCTGGGTATTTTCAATTTTTTTTGGGCTTGGGTCCTAAAAATCCCTATTCAAGTGGAAATAATGTTTACCTAAGTTTACTATTCATTTAAAAATAATAGTCACCCAGAATAAAATTTATAAACCAATAGAAAGGAAAGTTTGGGGTTTTACAATCACCCCTCCTTATAAAAAATTTTGTCCTCAAAATTTAACTGAGCATACCGGCTTGAAATAAATGATGCTATAATCCATTTGCCACTTTGGATCTGATGTAGCTTCCTATATCACGTGGTTCTCCACAGTACCTTAACCAGTAAAATGGTCTTGTTACGAAGAACTTGTTCTCTGCGATGGAGGACCTATATTGATTCTTCCTTGAAAGTCAAATCTTCTTTTAAGTTCACCGATTGTTCTGTCATTACATAAGATGGATCAGTTAGATATTTACAAAGCATAGACACATGGAAGACATTGTGAATCGTCGTAAGTTTGTCCGGTAATCTCAATCAATACGCCATTGGTCTAATCTTTTCCGTAACTTCATACGATCCTATGTAACGCAGACTTATTTTACCACGTTTCCCAATTCTCAATATGCCTTTCCAAAGAGAAATCCTAAGAAACACTTTATCTTCAATTTCAAATACAAGATCTCTACGAAAATTATCCGCATAGCTTTTCTGTCTATCCTGGTCCATCTTTAATCTATTCCGAATAATCTGGACATTTTCTGTTGTCACTTGCACAAGTTTGGGATATATCAGTTTCCTTTCCCCTATCTCATCCCAACATATTGGAGTTCTGCACTTTCTTCCATAGGGGCCATGTCAATACTAGCCTAATAGTTATTATTGTAGGCAAATTTTATCAGTGGTAGGTGGGTGTCCTAACTCCCCTTGAATTCCATAACACAGGACCTAAGCATATCCTCAAGTGCTTGAATAGTTCTCTCCGACTGAACATCCGTTTGAGCGTGAAATGCAGTACTAAACTTTAATCGTGTACTTAAGGCTTTCTGTAAGTTGGACCAAAATTTAGATGTGAATCTAAGGTCGCGATCTAAAACAATAAGGGGAATTTTCCAATGGAGCCTTGAAAGGTGCCTTATAAGCTTAAATAACATCATTAAGTTTTAGCATCCAATCCTTCTTAAAAGTATTAACTATTTTTGTCTAAAATTTTTTTAATCTCCCACTTATATACTTCAACTTGCCCACTTGTTTGAGGATGATAAATGGTGAAAGTCATGAAAGTGCACCCATTCTTTTTCAAAAATATCTTAAACTTATATTTTTAGAAGTAAATGTCATTATCATTAATGATAGCCCAAAACACCAACTAAGAGAAGATGTTTCTTTCTATGAATTTTACAACACTTTCTCTTTATAAATTTTGCAACATTACATTGGTGATATTAGGAAAAGCAATTATGTCCACCTAGTTTAAGGCATAATTCACCGCAAACAGGATGTAGGTGTTTTCAAAGGAAGAAAGGTGTGGCCCCATAAATTTTATGCCTCAATTTTTCAATATTTTATGTTTGCTAACATTAGTCATTTGTTATCATAAAGCTTTTAGAATAATAATTTAGTAGCAGTCTTATCAACACTATGGTTTCCACCATAGGGAGAAGAGTAGCACTGGTTTAAAATCTGTCTTATCTCCTATTTAAGTGCACATTTTTGTATAATCCTATCAAAACATATTTAGAATAATATAGGACCTTCTAAATATTACATTTTAACTTTTGAGAGAAATTTCTTCCTCTAATGATAGTGAAGATTTGTTAGGACAATTATAAGATAAGGAAGTTCATAAAATACATAAACCAAGGGGCTTTATTATTGTGAGCAGACCAAAGCCTCACATTAGGAACATGGTTTTCAGTTGGTTCCTCATCTAAATGGTCTGCTTTCTCCAGTCTAAAAAATTAATATGTTATTAAGTTCTCTTAACCTTTCTTTTGTCTAATTTCCAAGTCAAATTCTTGCAAAAGAAGAATCCAACAAATTAATCTTAGTTTAGCATCCCTTTTAGATAAGAGATATTTTATGAGTATAAATGATTACTTTGGAACCTACAAGATAAGATCTAACACTCTCAAAAGGAAAGATAACAACTAAAAGTTGTTTTTTAGAGGTAGTATAATTAATTTGAGCATCATTGCGTACTTTTTTATCATAATTTATAATATGAAGTTTTTTATCCTTTTTTGGCCTAAAATAGCCCTCACTACATAATTGTTAGCATCATATATCAGCTTAAAAAGGAGGTTCCAATTGGGTATAGCCATGAGAGGAGTTGAAGTTACTCCTTCTTCAACATATTAAATGTAATAAGATATTCATCAATGATTTCAAAAAGAACATCTTTTCTTAATGAGTGGAATGAGTAATTTTGGTGAAATCCTTTATAAAATTCACATTGAAATTGGTATGGTTAAGAAAACTCTTGAGTTTGAGAGCTAAGTTCAGGGTGATAATATTTTTATAACTTCCAATTTAGCTTAATTGACCTTAACTCCATGTTTAAAAATCCTATACCCTGGCACTATTCCTTCTTATACCATGAAATGACATTTTTCCAATTAAGTAATAAATTGATATCTTTACATTTTACAACATATGTTTCAAATTAAGTAAGAAAACATCAAAAGAAAACCCAAAAACTAAAATTTTGATCTAATAATATCTGAATTTATTTCTCTATCATGTCAAAGAAATATAACTATCATACAATACTAGAAAATGGCTAAAGCATTGTACAATTTAAAATGCATCCTCTAATAAGTGAAAGTGCCATAAGGACATGTAAAATTTGTCTTTTCTTGATTCTTTAGTGCAATAGCGATTTGGATATATCCTGAGTATCGATCAAAGAAGTAGTATTTTAACAATCTTTCCTATATTTAGTCAATGAATGATAAAAGGAATTACTCCTTCCAAGAGGATGCATTTAACTTCCTATAATTAATGCATATAGAATGATAAAAGGAAGTGCTCCTTTCTAGTGCTTACATTTAACTTCCTATGATTGATGCACATCCTCTACAAGTGATAGTCCTAATGGGAATTAACACATCCTTATCATTATTTACCACCTTCATACCTCTTTTCCTTGGTAGAACTCATATACAACTCATTTAAGAGCTATAAAAATAAAGTATAATGTTATTGCATCTAGGAGTTTAATTACCTCATTGCATATAATTCTTTCATATTTGGGTCGAGCTATCATTGGTTCTTCATTCTAGGCTTATGTTTATCATTTATAAGGATTCTATAGGTTTATAAAGATTGATAATCCTATGAATGTCTAGAATAGATCATAAAATAGCCGTCTTATGTTCTTGTAGAACCTTCAGCAACTTATCTTTCTATATAGAATAAAGAGAAGAAGAAATAATAACATTTTAGGTGTTATTTTCTCCTACATATCCATAAAACAATTTAGAATGCAACTGATTTAATTCCTATCTAGGTGTCTCTTATGTAGATGATAGGAGTTTAGATTTTCTTCATCTAAGTCCTCAAAACTTAAAAAAATAATCAAAGTTCATAACCATCCCTTTCCAACTAAAAGCACAATCCACAAGATTAGACTCCTCCTTTTATGATTAATTCCTAAAGCGAAAATGCTTCCAAGGGGTTAATAAAGGTAACTTTAGGTAAGGGATCATGCAAAATAGAGTAAAGAATAATGATTTTATAATAATTATTGTTAAGAGCAAGCCCCCTTCAAGACCTTAAACATAGTGAACTACTCTTTTTCATCCCCTAATATTAGTGTCAACTTATGCTCAAGCACATAAATTAGTGCTCCTTTAATATTCACGAACAATCTCCCTAAGATGATGAGAACCTTATTGTCATAATCCATGTCCAATTTAGGAAATCTATGAACTAGATCAACTTTCTTACTTTTACTAATAGGTCTTCCACTACTCCAATCGGGTACCTGGTGGACATGTCAGCTAGTTTGAGTGACAAAGTCATTCTTTTAAATTCTCATATTTTAAACTTCCTACAGAGAGATAAAGGCATTAGGTTAATAATAACACTTAAATCACATAGGCATTTATTAATTTTGGAAGCTCTAAAATGGTAAGGAAATAATAGAATTCCCTTGATTCTTTAACTATGGAAGTATTATATTTTGTAAGATCATACCACTCCTCAATTAAAGGCATCATAGTATACTTCTTAATTTAATTTTTGTTAGAGATGATCTTATTTAAAAACTTGGCATATGACAATATTTGAGTTGATAATTTAGTGAAGGGTATGTTAATTGTAACTTCTTAAAGATCTTTGGTAACTTTTTTAAGTTACCTTCATCATTTTTTTTATTTAACCTTTGAGGGAATGGAATGAGTGGCACAGAGGGTTTAACAGATGATCTAAGTTTTTGTTGTTCTAAGCTAGTGCTGATTAAAGATGAGATCGATGTTAGTTAGCTTCTGTTTACTATGTTCTCTTCCTCTTCCTCTTCCTCTTCCTCAATATTTTCTTACTTTTACACTTCTTTCTCTCTAGTGGTTATAACATCAAGTGTTTTCCTAGTCCTCAAGTTGATGAAACACATTTGATCCCTAAATTTTACCTTAGTATTACTGTCAAGCTTTTCTTTTACATTTTTCACTACTCATCTTAGCTAACTCGCTTACACTTATAATTAATGAATGGATGCACTTGACTTCACCATTTTTTTAATCTTACCCAAGTTATACAATTTTTCTTTGATATCACTTGAGCATTTCTTCCATCCCATTACCCTATAATGATGGTACTTGTTAAAATCGAGGTCATTACTAGATCCTAAGTGGTCTTATAAGTCTGCCTACTCTTGCTCCTTACTCTTTCAAAGAGAAATTTGGGTGATTTTTCCACCTTAGATTATAAGTATTGTGAAGAGTAATTCATAACTTTTTCTACATAGATAGTATTTTGATTGGCCCTTTTATAGTAACTTGAGGTCGATTCCACATTTATGTATGCATAGCAAAGATGCCTATACTTACCCTATTGATAGCAAGCTTTCATATTGCTCATAACTTGGTTCAACAACATCTTTATCTATTTCAAATGATTAGCTACTTGTGATGCCAAGTATGAAAATGCTTGAACCTAAAGAGGAAACTTTCAAAATTTCCCTTATAACCTTAGTTGACAAATTTCTAGCTAAGGTTTTAATGATCTCCTTAACCTCCTAATTTTTTTGTTACTATTGTCTCTTTCACTACAGTGTCAACCAAAATTTTACATCTATGCCCTCTCTTGAGGCATATAGGTATATTTAACTAGATAATTACTACCTCTCGATATGAAATTTAACCTAATCAAACTTATTAAGCATAACTAATATCTTTAGTTATCATAGTAATCTAGGATATACCTATCTCTAAATCTAAAGTGTCTATTATCCTAGTACACAAATTATAATTAACCGCTCGGTCCTTTATACATTCCCTAATATTGAATCTATTATGACCAACCATAAGTCTAAAAATTAAGATTAAAGAGAATAAATTCATCCTTAATCCTAAGTAGGGATTTAGCTAAATATAATAAAAATAAACACAATCAATTTTAACATAAAATAAAGTAAAGAACGAAAGGACAAAACAATATATCTCAATTATATCTAGGTTAAGGTATATCTTCTTCTAGTTCTTGCTCCTAATCCTTCCTAGATGTTAAGACCCTAAAACAATAGCTAATGACACAAGGTGGCTATCATACAGCTCTCCAAGAAAATTCCTAAGTTAATTGTAAAAGATTATTTATAGCTAAAGTTACATAAAAAGTAATAAAATGATTAAAATTTTATTTTTGCATGTCCTTGGGTTGTGTTATGAGAACTAACATTGAACTAACTTCTAAACCAACTTCTAAACTAGCTTCAATTTTCTTTCGAATCTCTTTGCATAAATTCTAACCAGTTTGGTGCTAGTCACAAGAATCGTTCCAACATCAGTTATATTTTACTTCTTTAACTTATCTTTTTAGCAGTACAATAACATCTATTTCATTTATGACATTGGAACTAGTTTGATTTAGCCTCTTAAATCCCCTTAAAAATGATGTAACCTATGCTTATCTCACTCCTACATCTAACACCTGTTAGTTACTACTCCTTAATGCTCTAATTTTACTCAATTTTACCCAAATGAACCATATTAAGCAATCCTCTTAAATTCATCATAAACTAAATGCTCTCAAAATTGTGCTAAAAAAAGTAGTTAGTACCTATTAGTGAGTAATATTTTATATCAAGCTTTTGATGCCATTATTAAGGAAGTTATTTGTGTTTAACAAACACAAGGACTATTATTTTATTTATTTTATTTTTGCATGTATTCTTATTTTTCTTTTTCATATATTCTTTTTTGAAATTCTAATTCAACCTACTTGTTTCTATGCTTGAAGTTACAAGTTAGGTTTGCTAGTTGATCAATACGGAGGGATAACACATGACTATGTGAGATTATACAAGGTTGTTTAATGATATCTTTTCTTGTTGGTAGTGTAACAAAACAAAAACTCTTTAAAACTTGGGACAGATATAATGATCTACTGAGGAGGTGACCTTAACTACTTGATTGCAATTTTTTAGACGTTCTATAATGTTCTAAACTCTGCAACCAAGTAAATGTTTAATGTAGTAGTTGAAAGAGCCTTGCATTACAAAACTTCAAAATCCATCCTAGAAAAAGGTGATTATTCAAAGAACTACCAACAACTTTAGAATAACTATAACAATAACACAAGCAATCTAGGGTATGGAAACAATTTAATTTTCCTATAGGAATATCAGGCAATTCAAGAGCCACCCTCACCTGGATATTATAAGTAGTAATAGCATGTGGACAAACCAAGCACGGAAGAATTAATGAAAGAATCTATGTCCATATATAAGGCTCAATTTTTAAATTAAGAGGCATCAATATAAAGCATAGAAAATAGATTGCCTAACTACCATAGTTGTTAATTGAGAGACCTCAAAGATTGTTGCTTAACAACATGGTGCATAATTTTATAAAACATTAGAAGGCAACCACCTTGAGAAATGAAGAGGAGCTGACTGATGACAAGGACACAAAACTTGAGATAAATTAGGGGGTTGTTAAGGAAAAAAAGAAAAGAGCAATGATGATAATCTTAATAATTAATGAGATAAAATTTTCTTTTTCTTTCGACGATCCCTATTATTATCTTAATGTGATAAACACTAAGTCTGAAAATTTTAGGGCATCTTAAGCAAGATGAGGGCGTACCATAGATCACAACAAGGTATGGTAGGAAGTGATATCAAGTGAAGGAAACTCAATCTTTTTCTTTTGTGCACTTTATGATCATTGAATAATATAGCCCTTCATTATTAGATTTGTTAAAATTCAATTTTTGTATATTTGATTATTTTATGTCTGATGTCTTTTTTATGTGTTTCCTTTTTTTGTTTGTTTGTTTGTTTTTCAAATTCCTGATCGTAATATCGTGAATAAATCAAAAGAAAATAGCATTCAAGAACAAGGATCAGATAATTCTTTTATCTTAATAACTTCATCTTTGGCCATCTTTTACATACTTTCATTTATTTATTTTCTACGTTATATATGTGTTCCTTATGGAGCATATACAAATTAAGTATAGGGAGTGATTTCCTTAAGTCTTAGTTTATTTACGAGCATCTAGTCCATTTGCATTTAACTTAGTAAGTGATATTTTGTAGAAATTAGGCAAGGAAATTAAGGTAGTTAAGTCAATATATTTGAAGTAATATCATCTTATGAGTTGATTATATTATGTTAAATAGACAAAATTTCTCATGGGTAGTTTAGTTGAAACATGATTGAATAGTCTTTAAAAAGATTATCATATTGAATGATAAGACAAGTTTATAATTTTGGTACATTTTGATTTTTGGGTATGGGTTCTTGAGTGGATGATCAAGCTGTATGGATAGTAAATTATGAAAAAAAAGAACATATTTGGGCACTAATAATTTCTATTCTGTTGATTTTGATTGAACCAGTAGGTTAAAGTTATAAGAGGTGTTAGTAGCAAGTTAAAATTGTAAAATGGTTGAGTAACGACAGGTAGTCATGACAAGATACATATCCTTGCATAAAAATATTGGAATGACATTTTATCCAAGATAATCTTACTTGCTAAAATATATTAAAAAGAAAAGAAAACAAAAAAATACTTTTGTTATGGCTTGTCAAATGCTTATTGGCTTTAGACTTTTACTTTTTATGTGTCTACTTTATATATGATGTGAAATTGTTTGAATTGAGTTGAATTTGAAAGATTGTTTAGTTAGGTTAATATTGAATTATAAATTAGTATAACTACCTAGAGATCTAGGTAGTTGATGAATTGGATGAATTAACTAATAATGGTGATACATGATCATTTTGATTGAATTGTTGAACTTTCCTATTCTCTAACTTACCTAAACTAATGTCTTTTGAAATTAAGTTGCTTGAAGACAATTAGAAACTTAAGTATAGGGGTATTCGATGAGAGTAAAATATATCTATATATTACTAGGTATTTTGTTATGTTTTCATATAAATCACTATAACTTAGTTTATTTATGTTATGTTTTTGGTAATTGTTGAAGACGTTGTCCCAAAATGAAATTTATCAAAAATTGTAAAGAATTGTAAGCAAAAATATTGAGAAAATTACAATTTCCGGTTGAACATGGCTTAGCGCACAGTTGATTACCAACCCTTGTTCATCGTGCATGAAATGTAGGAAAAAACATAACCTAGAGCATGACTTAGACAAAGACTACATGGTATTGGAAAAAATCTATGAAGTAATAAGGTCTAGGATATAGTCATGCCATAAGTAATATGGGGTCTAGAATAAAGTCATGCCATAAACCATGTACGAATCACAAGAGAAACAAGAGGATCCACAACATCAAAAAGTGACTACAGTAGAGATCATGTCCTTCCTTCGAAGAAGGTAGAGAGATACATGGTATAAAATACGAGTGAGCCAGAGCGCATGCGTCTTTCCAGAAAGATTTTTAATATAACTTGAGCACTACGTCTTAAATTGACCTTACCTGTTTCATATAAACTCTGATTAAGATAATTCAAGCAGCTATAAAAGATAAAAGACAAATTTACAATTTTCTACTTTAAGTGGATCGAGTTTTCGAGAGATTCATGGTCTACGATACAGTTAAATCTCAGACTAAGAATTTAACGTGAATAATTTATAGATAGATATAAAAAAATCCTCTATTAAAACACCTTTTCATATTCTCTCATCCTAGACTTAGAGTTACAAAAGAATTGTTTTCGAAGGAAAAGAAATGTGTGATTTCTCATGTCTTAATTATATGATGTTTTCGTTTCCAGTATGCATTTGTAAAGAAACGGTGATTATGCGAAACTTAGGTGGTCCAGCTCGTAACATGTCCGAACTCCGAACTGTATCCTTCAAGGGGCTCCAGTTCCAAGGCACAGCAGTGATAAGGGTACGAGTCGTGGGGTAATAAAAACCAGAGTCAATAGTTGTGGGCATGTGAATTTATTAAAATGAAGAAATGGCCACCAGTAGTTTTGTGGTTTACATAGGCCTTTGACGATCGAATAAGTTGAGCGTGAAAGGACACCCATCATCACAACCCCAACCCCACTATTCTCAACCTTATTTCCATCCATTTTGCCCTCCTTCTGCATCATTCCCCCTTATATTTGTTAAAGATATAAATTCTTATTTTTTGTATAACTAAATTAAATATTCAGCCGACAAATTGCAAGTGATATTTTCGATATTTAATTTAGCAATATTTCTAATCACCAAAAATTCAATACTAAAGTCGTGAGCACGGTTAGTGGAGCACAATTTAAGCCCTAATTTTCTGAAAAAAAATAAAGAAATGTAATAGGTTGAATGATTTAGCTATTTTATTTATCGAGAAAAATATGTTGGATGGTATTGATTTTTATAATATTATTAATGATTTTGTATCTAAAACTACTCGGAGAAATTATTTTTTAATTATAAATCATGATCATCTATGTGTTTATTAGTCCAATTCTCTTAATATTTTGCTATTCGATTACTGCAACTAGATCACTTATGTATAGATATTAAATTTTAATAATAAAAATATGCTTTTAAAATTTATACGTTATATATTATAGATATATTGGGGTTTTTTTTTATTTTACCTAAGGCCTATAGAACGTTAAGAATGGCCCTGATTATCCAGAACGTGATCTTATGTCATGAGATTAATACCACACTATCACCTAAATCCTAAGAGGTAATTGAAGTGATGGATTTATGCACTTTGATATCAGAAGCACAAAATTTGAACTCATAGCTCTCACTGGCTTATGTACCAGTAGAATTAATAAATATATCATTGAATATCACATGTAATATGATTAAGCGAGGGTAAAATGCAACTCTCGGTTTGTTCGTCAAAAAAAGAAAAACAAACAAACAACATTGACAATTTGACAGACTCTTCGTACGGGTTTGAAGTTGACAAATGAATACGAATGTGTTTGAATGAGAGAGACTGGTATCCTTACTTTCCCGTTACGAGGAGGGAAAAGAGCATAGGTTGGGTGGGGGATGTTGGAGAGATGTGGTAACCCTAGCTACAGATGTTCTTTGGATGGCTCATTCAAGACAGTAATAAATGCAATTGCCATAACTGTTCTGACGCAATACGTAAAGGTATTCTGATTTGAGAGGTGATGAAATGATTTTGTAATCGATTGCTTTATGATTGATATCAATCACTTTTTATTTATTTTATCTTTTTTTTCTCCCTCGAAACAAAAGCAACTTTAATATGAAAGATAAAGTAGTGGATTAAAGCAGACGGTGACATAAAAGAAGATTTTCTAATTTCTTTCGCTTATTTAAGACTTTATTTTTTCGCCTCTTTCTCGCTGACGAGCCGGGGAGAACAAAAGTAAGACAAAGGAAGGAGCTATCGTGAGGCTATGATGATCATATGCATCTATGTTATATATAAATGCGTGCATGTGCATGCATGTCTTATTCCGGCAGTTGTACAAATGCTGTTCTCTAACACTGTTCAGGACAGTAAAAATGTAATATACTGGACTGCTTTGGAAAAACGGAAACAAGCAAGCATGCGGTGTTTGTGTAGTGTAGTGTAGTGTAGTGTAGAGAGGTAATTAAGGAGGGGATGTGTGTGCATGACTGAGCTTTCACATCATGCCCTCGATAAAGGGCCTGAGGAGAGAGTCTGACATTGACCTTCAAAAAAGTCGCTGACCCTACTGTCTGCCTCGCATTTAAGGCGGGGGTGTTTGTATTACGTATATATTGTGTGTATTTAATGGTGGACCAAAGTCGTGGTGTTAGCTATTATACATCCAGTGGTATGAATAGTCTCTGTCACCTCCCATACCATACCCCATTTGCGAAAGCAAAGACAATTTAATTCCACAGGCAACTTTGTGTCCATTACGGTAATAGCTACATTCTATTACTATTAGATTTCCAGTTTGTCTTTCAGGAACAACTAACCATTTTCATTATAGTGTTTAATTTAAATTCACTGCTTCTAGACCTAAAACTAAGTTAATCAAATACTGCCACCACGGCTTGGCCATATGGTTCGCTATAATATCATAGGCAACTGAAATCTAAACCAACCCTAGTCAAAGAATGTATCGTAGACCCCTAATTGGGTTTGCTTTGTAACATAAGGAGGACAAAATCTAAAATGCGGGCTTGGGTTCAAAAGCATCTTTCGGCCTCAAGCTATGCTGAAACATGGGAATATATGTATATATATACACACACATTTATATATAACAGGCCTTAAGAAACTCTCTTCCTCCCGTATATTATATACATATATATAGCATCCCGAAATAAGGATTTTAAAGAAGGATAATGTCCACAATGCTTCTTCTACTTTATCATTTCTGTCTTTCTGTGCAATCCAGTTGTTTAATAAAACCAATGAAAACGGAAAAAGGGAAGTAAATCTTAGATAATGAGAGATGAAGCCAGTGCTCTAATTTATTGGTGTACTACTAAATTTTTGGTCCATTAGTTAATGAATCGTGTTGGGTTTGTAGTAATTCGCGTTCACACATCGAAGGGGTAAAAATGAATCATTTTGGACCACTAAGTCGAAATGGACCTGGTTCTCAAAAAGTAATAATGAAGAATTGAAACTTATTTCACAGTCAAAACACACCCGTCTAATGAACATACGTTCAATTTAGAAAAAGAGGTACTTAATGGTGCCGTGCTTGAAGAATCATGGACTGAAGGGTGCGTTCAGCAGGACCATATAAGTAAATCGTGCTCAAGGATTCAGGCCAATCCTCATCCATGTGTTGCTACTTTTTCTTTATAAGAACACATCTGGGAATTTTGTTGCAACCTGGTGATCACGGTTTTGGTTACGACTTATATGGGACTAATAGCAATTATATTGAACAAGAGGAGTATGGAAGCTAAAGTAATACAATAAATATGGAATTAATGATTCAAGAGGTCCATATGAGCAATAGCAAATGATTCCAACGTGCATGATTTCTCTACGGTTAACGTTGACCAATCCATAAAATGCTTCAACTGAATGATCATTTGGCTTAATTTGAAGTCCTTGTACCCAAGTCCATAATTTTTCAATTGGCTGATTTTGAAATAACGGGGAAAGAACACATCAAATCTCTCACGTGTGCAACGAAAAATGTTTTCCAGGTAAATTTTGTTGTAAAAATCGACCGGATTAGAGCAAGTTCGTAGCTAAATAGAACTGAAAGAATAGTAATGAACACAAAGAATTTACATGAAAAACTCCTGAATTAGGCTAAAAAATCAAAGGCAAGGGTAGAAGAATTTTACTGCTGAGAAAATTGGAGAATTACAAGGAGAAAACTATATCTACAAAAACACACAGAATATTTTATCGCTCTCTCTTGTTTCTCTCTCACCTCACGTCTCTCTCTTTTTATTCTCTGCCCATATACCTTTGTTCATCTCCTGCCCATTTATAGGCACGAGGATGAAGACATGGCCAAGCATGGTAGGCACCAAAATGCCTACCATGTTCGACTTTCACTTTGGTAGGCACCGTTTTCGGTGCCTACCATATTTGACAATTCTCTCACTTGAAGATTTGATTGACAGTCAATAAGATCTTCACACTATTCTTTCCACCTTGTCGCTTCATATTGCTTACGTCTCTGTCAGGTCACACGAGGATTGACACCACATAAAGTTGTCAACGTTGATTGCTTTTGTCATAAAATCTATCAGGTTATCTATGGTATGAATTTTCTAAATATCTATTGTTCCTTCTTCCACTTTCTCACGAACAAAGTGGTATTGAACTCGAATGTGTTTTGTCTTTGAATGAAATTTTGGATTCCTTGCAAGATGCAAAGCACTTTGGTTATCACCAAACAGAGTAATATTCTCTTGTTTATACCCAAGTTCTTCCAATAACATCTTCAACAATACTACTTCTTTACTGGCTTGTGTAACTGCTACATATTCTGCTTCTGTTGTTGACATAGTCACAGCTGACTGCAATTTTGAAACCTAGCTCATAACTCCTTTAGCTAGAGTAAACGCATACCCTGTAGTGAATTTACTTTTATCAAGATCCCCTACATAATCAGCATCAACATTTCCTCTAATAATAAAATCTGATTCTCCATAATATAATGTAACATCTGAGGTTCCCTTAATATATCTAAGAATCCTCTTAAATGTATTCCAATGCTCTCGGCCAGGATTCGCCATGTATCGACTAACGACTCCCACTGCATGTGCAATGTCTGGTTTTGTACAAATCATAACGAACATTAAGCCTCCCACTGCTGATGCATATAGTACTCGAGACATCTCCATCCTCTCTTCTTCATTGCTAGGACTCATACTTGAGGATAACTTGAAATTAACAGGAAGAGGGGTA
>JAOTAY010000007.1:362304-399616 GCA_025629805.1 Erythroxylum baracoense | reverse complement strand
CCTTCTTATTTGAGTTGTTTGGTTTGGGTCTTCTGGTGGAGTGTTGGAGTTGGACCAAACCAGTTATCTCACACACTGTTATAATTCTTTTAATCTCCTCCTACTTTTGTGCTATGGTTACCCCCTCTTTTCTTACAAAAAATTGAGTTGTCTTCTTCTTTGTGGTTATCTGAAACCTGATTGCATACACTCTCCTTTTTTTTTGCTCCTTCCGCTCTTTGTTTGGTCTCCTTGAGCAACTTGTGTGTCCTCCATTCTCTTGCCCACGAGTGCAATTTTCCAAGGGTTCGTTGTGTTAACCTTGTGGAGTGACCAACATTTGGATTGCACTGACATTCGCCGAAACCTTTCAAAGTAGTGGTCTTAGCTATGGTGTAGTTATTGTTTTATTGATTGATCTTTTTATTTTTTCCATCAATTTGAAAGCAAATTCACCCAGATCAATGGCTGCCAGTGCATCTTTCAATCTGACGAAATCCCTCCCTAATTTATCCAAACTCTAACCATTTGATGGAACTAATTACAGACATTGGTCTTAAAGGCTCCTCATATTTTTTGATCAATTAAAGGTTGATTATGTGTTGTTCAACAATCTACTAGCTATCACCGTCACTCCGTCTATGCTTCCATATGATGATTCTTCGGCTGCTCTTACAATTCCAACCATGGATAAAATTGAAGAGTTGAAAAAGTATAAGAAAGACAATAAAATTTAAGAGTTGAATCGACTTAAAGATAAGTTTGATAATCTTTCTATTAATAACACTAACGCTAACCTTGTTGAATCTGCTATTAATGTTGCTAAAGATGGGTTTAAGGAGAAAAACACGTAGAAGCTTAATCATGGCAAAAAGCAGCGTTTTAATGAACCAGACTCCAAAATTCAAAAGTCCAAAGGTGCGTGCTTTGTTTGTGGTAAACTTGGTCATAAAGCCTATCAATGATTTCAACGTTAAGATGCACAAAAGCCTATCTAGAAATAGCCTATTCCACAAGCTACCTGGATGAAAACGATCATATCATTGTTGCTGTTATTGTTGAGGCTAATATAGTGGTTAAGAAAGCTGATTGGGTGCTTGATATAGGAGCCTTAAGACATTTATGTGCTGATAAAGACCTATTTCATGATTTCCAAGAGGTTGCTGATGATGAATGTGTCTACATAGGAAATTCTAGTACTGCTGGAGTCCTCGGTAAAGGAAAGATTTTACTCAAGCTGACTTCTGGAAAATTTTTATCTTTAAATAATGTTTTGTATGTTCCTAGTTTGCATAGGAATTTAGTTTCTAGTTCGTTATTGAATAAGGTTGGACTGAAACTTGTATTTGAATCTAATAAGGTTGTACTCTCTCGTAATGTGGAGTTTGTAGGGAAGGGATATCTCACAGGGTTTTGTAATCAATATTGAATCTGAATTAATGAATGGTAATACTTTTGCTTCTTCTTATATTATTAAGTCTACTAATTTATGGCATGGTAGACTAGGACATGTGAACATTACCTCGAGTAAAAGACTTAGAGAAATAGAACTAATACCTGCAATAAACACCAATAAATTCTCTAAGTGTCACATCAGTGCTAAGGCTAAGTATACTAAGAAACCTTTTAAATCTGTTGCAAGTAGAAAGATAGAACTTTTAGAACTTATTCATTCGGACTTAGCAAATTTCAAGAATATCATGAGCAAAGGAGGTAAAATGTATTATGCAAGTTTGTGGATGACTTTCGAGGTAAGGTTTACCTTCTAAGAACTAAGATGAGGCTGAGGATGTGTTTTTGAAATTCAAAGC
Source organism: Erythroxylum baracoense (assembly GCA_025629805.1). Taxonomy (NCBI): domain Eukaryota; kingdom Viridiplantae; phylum Streptophyta; class Magnoliopsida; order Malpighiales; family Erythroxylaceae; genus Erythroxylum; species Erythroxylum baracoense. Next base: position 397,826 of record JAOTAY010000007.1, on the reverse strand, counting down.
AGAAGTGGAAAACGAACTTGACAAAAAAATCAGGAGAGTAAGGTTAGACAGAGGTGATGAGTATAGCGTAAATTTTCTTAAAAGTTTATGTGAGCAAAATAGTATAATATATGAGCTTAGTGCACCTAACACTCCCTAACAAAATGGTATAGTTGAAAGAAAAAATAGAACTCTTAAAGTCATGATGAATACTATGTTGATAAGTTCTAGTTTGCCTAATAATTTGTGGGGAGAGGCTGTACTTTCTGCATGCTATATCCTCAATAGAGTACCACATAAGAAGTTAGATAAAACTCCTAATGAATTATGGAAAGGATTTGCCCCTAATTTGAAATTTCTAAAAATGTGGGGGTTCTTAGCTAAGGATGGTTTACTTGACTTCAAGAGACCTAATATAGGGGCTAAAACTTTTGAAGATGTTTTTAATGGCTATGCTTAAAATAGTGCAGCTTATAGATTCATGTCTTTGAGTGATAATTCTATTTCTAAATCAAGAGATGTTAAATTTTTTAAGCATGTTTTTCCTTACAAGAAATGAGTTTGCGAGTTTGCCATCTAATGAAGATCATATTTCTGTGCATTATAATATTGTGTATGCTACTGTTTCTGTTAATAATGAGCTAGATGTTGAACTTAGGAAAAGTAAGAGGCATAAAACTGAAACTAGTTTTGGACCAGATTTTATTACGACTTTCCCAGTTGAGATTGGGAACTTTGATGTCATAACTGAGAACATTGTGTCAATATTGTTCTAGATGATGACCCTAAGACCTATAAAGAAGCAGTAACGTCCATAGATGCTCCTTTTTGGAAGGAGGCCATAAATAGTGAATTAGAATCCTTTCAGGCTAATTGTACATGGGATCTTACCAACTTACCTAATGGATGTAGATCTATTAGTGGTAAGTGGGTGCTTAGAACGAAACGTAGACATGATTAGTCCATTGAAAGGTTTAAGGAAAGTTTTATGGTGAGAGGTTTTGACAGTGCATCGTAATGTTAATCAAAATAAAAACTAGACCTACTTCTGTAGTAGTGTTGAGTCTAGGTTGATCCCTCAGAGAATGTTCAGTTAGCTTTGAAAAGAAATTAATCGACGTTTAGGTTATAGGGGATTTTGGATTTTAAAAATTAAAAAATAAAATAAAGCTAAAATAACTAACAAAAGCACTTTAAAGAAAACATGTAAAAAATGATAAAAGTGGGAATTTGGTAGGGACTCGATTTCCTACACCCTAATTAAACATATTTCAATGATTTGTCACTCTCAAACCTCTCCTAGCAACTATTACTCGTGGGTTAATAATTAATCAGAGTTTTCCTTTAGGTGGTTTTTAATCAAGGTACAATTGTTAATTAAACCTAACCACCGAATAACCTAGTATATGATCTCTAGATTCAATTGGGTAGTAGCATTACGAATTAGCTAGGAAAATTGATTAATTAAGGCAATAACCACATACGATGCATCATTTAACCTAGGTTATGTTATCCCTAATGATTATAAATCATTAGTCATTACACATGAATTTCAAATATAACAATCACGAATTATATTGAAATTCTAGCAATGGGTTTGTAAATAAATGAGCCAATGAACACATTAAAATCACCTTTTAACAATACCCAAATCCATACACATAGAATAACAAAATCAATTTCTAAAGAGAGAAAGAAACTACAAAAATAGTAAAAAATGCTTAATTGGGACATCGACAATGATTTCGCCTCCAAACCAGTGTCGCATTGTCTAGCTCTCCATATTTAGCACCCCACTCTCATAGGGCATATCCTCGAACGTATCGACTATGTTCGAGAACATACTCTATGAGAGTGGCACATTACGACAGTCAATCAAACTCATTACAAATTTTTCACGCATCAAAAACATTTTTAAGCATATCAGAAATCATTCACGACCCATATCATTTGCAAACACATATCAACCAAATCAATGTTCAATCTAAATCATTTCATTTACAAAACACATCCAGTCTCATATGTCATTGCATTTCATAATTTACATAATTCATATATACATTGCACAGTATTTGTGAAATACAATTCTAATTCAAAACAATTTAAGATGGATGCAGGTGCAAACTGATCTCGGCTTCTATCTCTTATTCAATTGTAGTGGTTATACTCCAATTTGTTTAACTGGGTATTCACTGAACCTGAAAAGTTAACATTACAATTTTGGTTAGTTTTGCAAACTTCGTGAGCGAACCATCATCGATGGGCTCACTCATAGCAACAGAGAACATTTCACATATTCATATTCATAGACAATTCACATATTCATAATTTGCACGTCATTTCACATTTCAATTTTGGATATATGTTTGGAACAGTACATATATCTCATTTCAATTAGTCATTTAATACACATCAATTTATTTATATGCAATGTTAATGCGACTTACTTTTAGTTGTTACTTTGTTATGACCGTTGCCTTTTTAATTGTCCTGTATCCATTGTGGATATTTGGCTCACTGATAACTGTCCCATATTTGTTGGGGATACTAGGCTCATTATATATAGTGAGCTTTTGGCTCTTAATCACTTTCTGAGCTTTAAGCTCGTATTTGGTGGCTACTCCGGTCACAATTACCTTTATCTGATCATGCATATCATGTAATGAAATGAATGAATTCACATATAAGCAATCAATCACATTTATTCAGTACACATTCACTTTTTTTGCATTTTCAACAGATCTATGTCCGGCATTCAACAAAACATTGAGACATTTATTTCTTTCTAATTCACATTCAATGAAGCACTCCCAATACATTCACATTTATCAAACTCTTCAAACTATTAATGTCTAAAATTGTCTTAATCACATTCACATCAGTAGTAATTCATTACAGAAATTTTATACAAAACAATTAATTAATGTGAGACCATTTAGGTTGACTCACAGTATGCTCCAGATTAGCATTTGCTTCCATAATCCGGAAACATCTGGACGCTGATGTTCAATCTTATGTATCAACTTTATGCAATACGTACATTACTAATTTGCACAATCTCATAAACATTCAATTATACACATATGTATATGTGTAATTTATAATGCATGCTCAATTTGACTATTTCGAGTATGTTTCTTTAATTATGTCTCTTGATCATTTAAACATCATCATTTGTGCATGTCTAGCTTGCACTTAGGTTCATAGCTTAAAGAACTTAGTTATTCTAATATCATAATTCAATCATTCATCATTTCTTTTCTAGCATCATATGATCACATAATATTCAAGTTCTCATTTATTCTTACTCAATATAAGTTACTCATCTCCTTTGAATCACATTAGCCATTATAAATCACTTTCATTTCTATAGCATCTCCAATTTTCCATATTTTTGTATATTTAATGTATAACAATCCATTCTCAAGTTATAAGCTTGATTTTCACCCTAAATAGTTAACGTATTTAATCACTTAATCCATCATCAAACTAGGTTCATTTCAAGCTTAATTTAAGCCTAAATGCATCATAAGAAAGCACCCTAGCATTTGTTGTTTCAAACATCCCACAAAAGAAGGAGAATTCATATTAATGGCCATTTCATACCTTGCCCACGATCATGTGATTCCTCCCCACGATTGTGACAGAAAAAATTTCTTCTACCCATGATCGTGGGATGGGTGCCACGATTCCCACAATCGTGGCCTACCCTTTTTTCCTGAACTTTTCTAGATTTGCACTCTTTCATAATATGTTCAACCCATCTTATATATAGTCTATCTTTTCTACTTCATTTCCTCTTTATTCTCATCTCTAATTTAGCTCAAAAACATCCATCAATCATATCATAAATCATTGTTCATCTTATATTAAAAAACATGACATCCAAGAATCCCTACATTCATAAATGTTTCTGCACATTTTATCATCATCCTTCACATCTTCGTTTATCTCTAAACTAACCTCCAAGTTCTTCTCATTTCAAGAACATAACTCAACATCTTTGTTAACATAACTTTCACTTTCATTATACCCTTAATCAACAACTTATACCATCTACATAACAACTCATCACTCATAGTTTTCATACTCTCAAACACAGAATATAAACACATATATTCATCCATCAATTTACTGCACTCATCCTCTACACACAAAAATTAGGTCATAGACACATCCCTCTATTCATTAATTATTGACTCTCATTCCAACACTATTATCATTATTAATCATCCATAAAACAGAACATAATATGTTATTTGTCATTTTTATGAAAACAGAACATGTACACATATATTTGTTCTTCAATGCTTTACCAACATTTTTGCACACTCTCATACACCGTTTACCCTATCAATCATTCCTTAAACTATCATAAGGTATTTGTCATCATATAAACAAAAATAAGACATGAATATGTCCATTTATTCATCCACGACACACATATATTCAACACCATTTTCATAGTCATTTAATCTCAAAATAATCACCATATTTAATTCATTTCAAACAACCCATGAAGATCAAATATGTGCTTACTTGATTAAACTCCAAGCTTCTTCTTTAATCACGTAAACCTTAGCTTTTTAAAACATCTCATGATTAACATCACTTTAGGGATGAAAGGTTGGCTTTCATCATCAAGGTGAAGACATGACTATATGGAGTGGCAAGGTAAAGGATGTTAACAAAAGCTTAACATTGATGGTTGGATAGAAGAGAGTGTCATGGAGAGAAGAATGAAGAAGATGAAGAACAAAATAAAGAGAGAGAGCTTTAGCCAAAGAAATAAAATGAAAGACCAAAATGATTGTCTTTCAATTAAGCCATAAGTAAATGAGGTGTGTGGCAGTGTCACTTGCCATATTCCACCACCTTATGGTCTCCACTTGGTCTTTTAAATAGCTAGTCCATTTGTCTCCAATTTCTAATCCAATTGTCTCTCAATTCTCTATGAAACTTGTTATTAAATCCTAAAGTCACGCATTAATAATTTCTACTGCCATTTGACACTTATTTCTACTGCCATTTAACAATTGTCTTGTCACTTGACATTTTTTTTTGGTCCAAAAATACTCATAAATATTAGAAATTTCCTAAAATTTCACCAAAAATTCTAAATCAATATTTTCAAGACATTTCATTCACTATTCACTTTATAATCACATTAAAATTATTTATATATGGAAAATGTCAAATGAGTGCATGAACAGTCCTTGTAATGTGTACAAAACAATCAAATTCACGTATGTGTAAGATAATATTATGCATGAGCATAAACATGCAATTTTCTAATCTCTCATTGTTATTTCTCATTTACAGAAACCTAAGGTTTTAACCTTTAGTATGGAAATGGGATGCTACACCATGAGTCTCTCTCGGTTGACAGCTTCACCCCTCATCTTCATTAAAATCAAGAGCCCCCAACTTTAACCCAGTCGAAGACCACCTTTTGTCTACCAAAAACCTTAAAACCAGTTGACTCTCACAACTGTGTTATTCTATAGTTAATGCTCCTCTTCTCCTCTTTTATTTTCCAGACCATGCATATAAACCCTCACAATTTCTACCTTTTTTATCTTTTGTCCCAAACATTTGTGTTTCATGCTCAACGTATGCACTTACATAGATTTTGTTTGCATGAAACATAAACATTGTTTGTGTCGTTTCCTTCATTTAGTATTGTGTTTTGGCTGGCTTTGTTTTGACTCTCCCAATGTCTGCCTGTACTGCCATTTCATGCTCCTTGCTTATCCACTTGCTGGCATTTTCTTCATGAACTACTGTCATTTTTGCTTCTCTTCCAGCTGCTGCAGTTGTCCATCACCCTTTGCTTTATACATGGATCTTCAGTTTATGCATTAATTATGATGCCATTAAATTCATGTACACCTTACATGCTCCATGCATAATAGCCATGAGCTATACTACTTCATCATCTTGATTTTCTTGTCTTGACTTACTCCAATATTTCTCATTCTTGCTCCATGAAGACAAAGAATTATGATTCTCAAAAAAATGGACCAAATATTATGCTTTCGACTCACTTTAACTTCTTTGCTTCTGAATTGTGCCTAAAATCACATACAAGTCAAAGTGAAAAATGAGTATCTTAAGCAATTTCATATCATTAATCGCTAAGTGTTATGAAATAATTATATAATCAATTAAGCACATGTCAGGTTTTGACTAGAAAAAAGTGATTGCCTACTTTGATACCTATTCACCTGTGACTAAGATTTCCACTGTTCGTGCTCTAATAGCCCTAGCCACCATCCATGATTTAGTTGTGCATTAAATGGATGTAAAAATGGCCTTTTTGAATAGGGATTTAAAGGAGGAAGTATATATGAAGCAACCTGAAGGCTTTGAGTTACCTGGTTAAGAAAACAAGGTTTGTAGACTTAGGAAGTCCTTCTATGATCTTAAGTAAGTTCCAAAATAATGGTATGAGAAATTTAATAGCAACCTGACTCAAAATGGTTTTACCGTTAATGCTTAATGGTAGGATCAGAATGTGTATTTATATGTTTTTATGTGGATGACATATTTACTTTTGGTGTTACTATTGATGTGGTTAATGAGACTAAGAAATTTCTGTCATTTTAAATTGAGGTGAAAGATTTAAGAGAAGCTTATGTGATTCTTGGAATTAAAATTTCCGAAACTGAGAATGGTTTTCTTTATCTCAGTCTTATTACATTGAAAATGTATTACGTAAATTCAATTATTTTGATGTTACTCCTGTAACAACTCCTTATGATTCTAGTGTTCATATCATGAAAAACAAAGGTGATAGTGTATCACAAAGTGATTATGCCAATATTATTAGTAGTGTAATGTTTCTTATAAACTAATTAGAACTGATATTGCCTATGTAGTTTCATGTTTAAGTAGGTATACACATAATCCTAGCAATGAACATTGGAATGCACTTCATCGGTTATTTAAAAGGCACCATGAACTATTGTTTGCATTTTAGCAAGTTTTCTGCTATTCTTGAAGGATATTATGATGTTAATTGGGTATCTGACAACAATGAAGTTAGTTCAACTAGAGGTTATAAATTTACTTTAGGTGAAGGAGCTATTTCCTAGAAGTCTGCAAAAAAGACTTGTATAGCATGTTCCACCATGGAATATGAATTTATTGCTCTTGAGTTGGCAGGTTAAGAAGCAGATTGGCTCTTAAATCTATTGGCAGATATGCCTAAAAAGGGTAGACTGTCTACACCTATTCCACTGCATTCTAACTCTCAGGTTACAATTGGAGTTTCTAAGAACAACTTATACAATGGTAAAAGGTGAGACATTCATATAAGATATGGAGTGGTGAAGCAACTAGTTAAGAACGGTTTCTCTCCTTAGAATTTGTAAGATCAGAAAGGAATCTAATGGATCCTTTAACTAAAGGATTATTGAGGAGCTTAGTTTTTGAAACGTCGAGGGGGATAGGGCTTAAGCTCATTGAGTGCAATTTTTGGTCATTGCTCATCACTATGCCGTGTTTTGTTGACCTAAAAAAGGCTAAACTTAGGCTCTTAATGAATCTATAGCCCATACAAGGGTGGTACCCAAGGGACTTAATAAATTCATCGAACTCTATTTAGAGGTTGAGCACTTGCTCTTAATGGATCCATAGATCATTAGGGTGGTGCAAATGAGAAGTAGTTGATGGATTCACCTACTTGAGTGTGAGGGTGGGCTACTTTTTATGAAAGACTTGCGTTGTCTTTCTAAAGCACTTATGAGACTCAAGGTAAGCGCATGACCTAGAATAGAGCACATATTGTATTACAGATTTTGAACAAACTGAGGTATGATATGTGTTGTGGGGGTCTCAACTAAAGTTCTCTTAGTTCAAAATCTATATTCACTAATTGAACTTGGTTGTTGCCTCACTTCGTTATATGTTAATTTAATCGACATATATTAACATTTAAGTATCAAACCCTCCTTTGCTCAAGGAATCTTTTCTATTTAAGCTTGCCATTAGTAGGGGAATGTTGGAATAATGATTATGCCCTTCTCTTTATTGGTTATTTCTTCTTCTTCAATTAACGTTTGCATATCCCATATTGGTTGGATAAAGGGACTTACACTTCTTTATATTGTTGTTGCTTTTCCTATTTTTTGAGTTATTTTGTTTTGCGTCTTTTAGTGGAGTGTTAGAGTTGGATAAACCACTCATCTCATACTACACACCGCTTGCTCGGTCCAGTCCAGGTGGGTTAGGTTGGGCATGACACGCAGGTTATGGACCGATATGATTATCTTTTTAGATTCATTGAACCTAGACCTGGACCCTTAAATTTTGTAACCGTTCAACGTTATAATTCCTTTTATCTTCTCCTAGTTTTGTGCTACGATTATTCTCTTTTTGCCTTAAAAAAAACCTAGGCTTTCTTCTTCTTTGTAACTTCTGAAAAATGTCTATCACTCTAGACTCTCATTTTGTTTTCTCGTGTGTTCCTCTTCCTCCTTGAGCAACTATTATGCAACCTCCATTCATTTACCCACGAGGGCACATGTACAAAGGTTCGCTGTATTAACCTTAGGGAGCGATGGCGTCTGGATTGCACCAACGTCAACTAAAATTGCTTTCAAAGAAGTGGCATTGACTATAACACTGCTACTGTATTATTGATATTTCTTTTTATGTTTTCCATCACCTAAAAGGGATATTGTTGTGCATATGTGTGCGACGTGATGATGAGTTTGATTGCTGGAAACGTATTAGTTGGAATTAGAATAAGATGTGTAAAATTTTAGTTTTCAAAGTTAGGTTTATATGAATCCATTAATTTGTACGAATTAGCTAGTGCCAAATGAGGCGTTTAACATTCAATTATTTAGGCTAGAGCTAAATTTGTACAAATATTTTAAATCAAGGCAAATTAGTTGATGTTACATTAGGCATGTGTAAGAAATTATTTGATTAATCAACACCATTTTGTGTTGCATTGTTATGATTATTTTAATATAATGCACTGTTAAGACTTCTTTCCTTGGTAGGTGGTTCAAAGAAGTTGGTAGTTGTATTTAGACACATCGACATATTTCTTTAAGTGTAGTGATATATGATAGTAGTTTTGTTTTATTCTTTTTTTATTTTAATTCTTTCTATTTGACAATATGCTACCCTACTTTTTGTATTTTCAAGTAAGGAGCTCTAGGATATAATAAGAGATTGAGTTAAAAGCTCTACTTTATATGGATCTTGATTTTATAGATATTATATGGTTTTTTTATTATTGAATGCATTGAGATTTACTTATAGATGATTGATCTATTTTATTATAAAAGACATAATTAATGAGAGTTTTAGTATTTTGTGTTATTTTGTTGGGTTATATTAATAGGATTTTAACCTGGGCTTGGTTATGGGCCTAAAAATCTAGGTTCTACTATAGGATAAAGGTTTCTTATAGTTCTAGTAGGCAATCTCAAACTTTGGGTAAGATAGAAGTCAATAAGTGAATGTTGTAATTTGAATTCTTCTTCACCCATATGGAAGAGTATAGTAGATTAAAAATTAAAAAACTTTAAAAAATGGGAATAGACCTAAAGAAGGGACCAAATAACTATAAATCATAGTATTAGTCTCTCTTTTGTTGACTTTTATTTTTAATTTTCCTATAGTTATTTGTTTACTTGTGATTAATCAAAATTTACATGTTTCATTACTTAAATACACTAAATCACTCGATATTCATAAGTTATATATAATTTAACATTCATATCATTTTAAGTTGGAAGAAAAAAAGATATATTGATTTGATATAAGAGGATATATGGAAACTAGTTTAAGAAAAGGAAGAATACTTTAAGATATCTCTAGTGAATTAATGGAATTAGCTTAACAAAGTTAAGTTCCTAGTGATCTTTGTAAAACCCCAAACTTTTCTTTTCATGTATCTATAAAATTTCATTTCATGTGAATGATATTTTTGGGCTAATGTAAATTTTTTTTTCACTAAAAGGCGAATTAGGAACCCAACCCTGAATGACAAGTATTAAAGTTAAATGATAGTCGAAAAATATTGAAGTTGACTGGTATGGAAATGGACTAAAAATAAATTCAATCAGATGGATTTATGATAGATCAAAGTTGACCTTGTTTTAAATTATTGTGGAGTAAATTTGAAGCATTCTTGGGCTGAAACATAAGGACATAAGAATCAGTCATAGTTACAGATACTTAAAGTAAATCGATCCAACTTAAATGTTGATATATTTAGGTGTAACATGTTCTTAAGTGGCATGAAATTTCTATCGAATTGGACAGATTTTTCAAAGCCATTTAATTAGTTTGGACAAGAAATAATACATGTACATGTGAATGAACCTTAAGTGGTAGCTGTCACATAAATGAATAAGTTCTCATTATTTTGGAGCAAGAACGCATGAAAACCTTGTGTTGTCATGTTTGTGAAGGAGTAGATGTGAGGGACATAAAATTTGTTATAAGTGAGGCCAATATATGATGTGGACATATGTCATTTTGGTGAGATAAAAATGAAAACAACTTGTTATATATGGGAGATAAGTATTACCGTGGATGATACAATAAGTTAATAGTTTAATTAAACAAAGATGGAGAGAATTAAAATTGTGGAAAACTGTTGGAAGTAAACATTGCAACGAGTGGACAACCCTTACCAACGTGTAGCATGTTCAAAGATGATGGAGGAGCTGCTCCACCTTTACTCCACCGATGTTTCAGCTCTACTTTGGACCATAATTGTTGAAGAATAATTGCAGCTACTCCCTTCATATATAGGTCTTCCAAGTTATTGCCTTTAGGAAATAAATTTAGCATGGTGTCTAAGCTAGAAACCTTGGACATCTTCATCAATGCCAGTTGTGTGCAAAAAAAGAATGGACAACACACTACCATATAATTTTAGGTATTTTAAACCACTCTTGTCCATTCTCCTTATTTGGTCACGTGAATGCTTAAGCTGGAAACATTAATTTCCTTATGAATTGCGTGCATGTTTGAGCATGATTTGAAGAAAGTGGTAAGTTTTCCTAAATATGTTTAGTGAAATTTTGTATTAGGATTATCGGTTTCCTTGAATAGTCCAAGTGTTTTGGCCATGACTTAGTCTACAAAACTAAAAATTGCATGATTCTAATTGTAAATGAAACCTAACACATAGTACTAAAAATATCTAGAAGAGATCTAGACCTAATTCTAGCTGAATGATATTGAAAATTCAGATTGATTATGGTAACCTAATACTATCCTTATGTTGAAGTAGCTTGTGATATTTGGTACTTGTTTTATAATTTATAATGTGAAATGGCATGATTTTTGATGATATGGAAACTAGAGACATAGGGAAACAAACTTCTAGAAGACTTTAGAACCTAATTTGAACGCTTGATATGTGAAAATTAAGGAAATACTGGAGGCATGGTTAAATGAAGAGAGAAACAACATGGTAAATGGAGGGGAAATAGCATGTATATCCATATGTTATGTATACCATTCAATGGGTATTAATTGGTAGCATGTATGTTGTACATAGTTCAATGGTTCAATGCAAGGAAAACAGTAGGTATATACTGTGTACATTATTTAATTGGAAAGAAGAAAGCATTTATAAATCATGGAAGTTTTTCAATGGTTAAATAAAAAGAAAACAAAACTTTAATCTCATAAAATGCTAAGATTTTGGTTAAGCACTTTGTCATAAAATTTGTAAAACAAGGTAGTAAGTTATTGATGCACTTGGTAGGTTTTAGGAATCCTTTAGGGGTCTCCCTCATAGCTGAGTAAGACAATAAAGTTTCTCGTCACCATAAACTTGGGACTAATAAATGAAAAGCACTGAACATGTGAGGGTGGTTTACAATAAATGACAAACAGTGAGTGTACCTTTAAATTGATTTTATAAAGATGGATTTTACCTTACTATGAAAAGTATGCTTATGAATAATTCCATTCGTGCTACTACTTATATTTAAAAGTTAATCTTCATGAGATTTACATATGCTTTGATTTAGCATTGAATTGAGTTTTGAATGCACTTGGAAACTAATGAGATGTACACACGCTTTGAATTGGCAAAGAAATGGATTTTAAATATGTTTTAAATTGGTATTGAAATGAGGTGCACTTATGTATTAATTGTTATTTAGCCTATAGTACGCTGTTAGGTCTTTATACATATGATTATATCGATCAGAGTACTTCCTAACTTGCCTGGTGGTGTTGGGGGGAATTTGTCACTAACATGGTTGGTGTTGTGTCTATCAGTATGTCCTATGAGTCACCCTTTGCCTGTGTGCAGTATATATTGTGCTAGCACTATTACGAGTAAGCGATGCGGAACCAGCTCCGCAACCACTTATTTACATGTAGTGCTAGCATCATTATGAGTAAGTGATACAGAACCAGCTTTATAACAATTGGTATATAGAGGTTAATCAAGCACGGAAGTGATGCAGAACCTGCTCCATAATATATATTTTGTTTTACATATGCATTGATCTTATGAAAAGAAAATAATGTGTTATGTAAAAACATTGGTTATTACTTTAAAAGAAAAGAAATTGTTTTCTTCTATGAAGGTTAATATTGGTATAAATGTTTTTATTAGAAACTAATAACACTCGCTGAGCTCGTTTAGCTCACCCTTTATTTTCTATTTTTAAATAAAACTACCCAGGTCACTTAAGGGCTTCAGTAGCAGGGACTCCACCTCGCGAGTAGTCAACTTTGTCAAGTGTTGTTGTGTAGGCATTTTTATTTTTCCTTGTACATATTTTTTAGAACTGTTGCATATCTTTGAACATGTTTTGGAAAGTACATTTGTATAAAGCATGGATGTATATAAAGGTTTTTAAATGGAATGCATGACATTGTTTTAGCTTTGCAAAGTTTATTGATGTAAGGCCCCAAATTATACCCTAGTTTAAATGTTACATATTCATGAAAGTATATGTGATAGGTGTTAAAATTGTGATATGATTGTAAATTGCATATGTCTTGAATTTTGGTTTAATAGATCATACTTAGTGAGTTGGAATTAATTAATACCATTAGAGAATTGAGGTATTAAATGGACATTTGGAATAGGAAAATGTCAAGTGGTATAGTAAATTGATACATGAAAAATTAGGGTTATTAAGCATATAATTGAGTGATATTTGGCATAGTTAAATAAGTTCCAAATGGACCAATTATTATGTGACAAGTGGACCAATCTTGGAGTGACATGTGGACTAATTATTTGGAGACATATGGACTAATCAATTGGTGACAAACGACAACATTTTAAGTGGATTTGTGGTAGCTTATGAAGTAGGCAAATGGCATTACATACCTTAAGAGATATGGTTAGATTAAAAGTGACACCTAGCATGTTGAAGAGAAAAATTCCAGCAGCAAGTTTCTACTATATTTCATTTTGCTTCTCCACTTAATTTGCTCTTCTCTTCTTTTTGTATTTTAGTCTTAATCCTAGCCAATTTGTTGCACGAAAATCATACTTTAACCCTACACAAAACAACCAAGAAACTAGTTCAACTTCATATTGCTGTCTGAAAATCACCTTGAGTTGGTGTTGATTAGCTGGTTTTTTGGAATTGAATTTAAAGTTAAATAGATAAGGGAATTCTAAACTTGATAGCACGTATTCATAAAAGTGGTATGATAATTGAATTGGCATGAAATATGTGTTAAGATGTTGGTAATTGAGTGCTGGAAAAATGATGCTTGTATGATAATTTCTGTTTTGGTTTTGATACATGAAGGACTATGGTTATGAGTTATCAAGTGAATGGTTTTGAGTTGGAGATGGACATGAATTTGATAAGGGATTGAAGCTAGGATAATGTGTAATTGAGATATGATATATGCATTTAAATGAAGGTGTTTGGAATTTGGAATAAAGGTGTTGAATATGGAATTTTGTAGGATAATACGTTAGGCCATAATCGTGGCACCTATCCCACAATCATGGATAGATGTAGTAGCTTCTGTCACGATCGTGGGGAGGAGGTAGGAGGTAGGAGGTATCCTACGATCGTGGGCAGTACTTAGGAAGGAGAAATGTTGGTTTTAGATAATTGTCAGACTATATATGTTTAAGGTATTTAATAATGGTTTAATTGAAGTTAAAAATGAACTTAGATGATGTTAGATTAATTGAGTAGAAGTTAATCTAGTTATAGACTATTAATTGAGGTAATAACTTAAAATGTGTTCTTAAGAATACAAATGCAATCCAAGGTTTTGATGTGATGTGAATTAGATACAGATGTTTATGAATTGGGAATTTCTATGGTGTTATGCAATATGTAATGACTTAATGTTTCATTGATATATTGATGCAAATGCTTATGTTTATAAGACATATTGAGTTTGATTGAATTGAAGTGAATTTGTTTAATTTGAGAAAAAATGAAATAAAGATATGTGTTATAAACTACATTAGTTGCTTGTGATTCTAAAATCTGAAATGGTTTGTTTTCAAATTCCCAAGTCCTAGTCGTGGGTATATAGGCATACCTAGAAGGGTCTGTAACTGCTCCTGTGACACTTTGGTGTTAACACGTATTGACAATTCGGTGTCTCCTGATATTGATACTTTTGTGTCTCCTGATATTGACACTCTGGTGTCTCCTAATAATGACACTTCTGTGTCTGAGACATAAGTCTCTCCTGTTCTGTGATACCAATCATACGTATCTCCTGTTTTGGTCCCATTACCCACTTTTGTAAAAAGGATTAGCAGGCAACCTAATTTGTATTTTATACATGTTCGATTATGTTATAAACAAGTTTTGATCTGAAATAAGATAAATTCTGATCTAATACAAGATGAATTCTGATTTAATACAAGATCTGATTTGTTCTTGTACAATTATGTTTTGTTTTAATACTTATGCATTTTGTTATGAAGCAATGATATTTTGTTCTGATATTTATATGTTTTTTTTCTATATTCATGAATCATAAACTATTCTGAGACATGTAATGTTTGGGTTCCTCTTGAATTTAAATAATTAAATACTGCTTATGATATGATTTAATTCTGAGCATGAGAATGTTAGACGACTGTTAGAAACAATCACCATATATATCTTGTTTAGTTATTCCCGACTAAGCTATATGCTTAGCACGGTGGATTTGCCTCCGTGTAGGTTTTGGTAAGAGGACTTAAGATTGGGACAACCACAGTGGCCAATGAGGGACTCAATATACTTAGAAGATGCTTTGTTTAAGTTGTTTTTTAGTTGTATCTTATGAGACATTTTGTATTTTGTGTAAATGGTTTGTAAAAACTATAATACAGGTTGGCTTTTGAATTTATGGCATGTATATGATAAGGACAATGTGTATATTATATTATGTACATAACACAATTTATGTAAGATGAAGAATGTTGCCTTATTTTCTTTTAAGTGTTGGAATATTTTGGCATGTTTTAGTTCTGTTTTGGGTGGCGTTTGCATGTCCTTCTAGGGGATATGTGGGTGTTACAAAAGGGATGAGGAAGTACCAATAATGCATGTTCACTAGCAGGGGTATCTTGTGATTGATGAGTTATTGCCCATCATTCTGTTGTTCTTACCTTTATTTATTATAGTAGCTTTTAAACTCATATTTGTGATGGAAAGTTAGGTTTGTAAAGATAGTATAGGTTTAAATTGGTTTAAAATGAGGAAAATTTCACATCTTTTTAGAGTTTAGTTCCCTAGATTGTCCAAAAAAAGGGATTTTAGTGATAAAATGGGTAAATCTTAATGAAAATGGGGTCAAAGTGTTAAAAATCTTATGGGTTTTATTGAGGATATGGAATTGGTTACTAGATTTGTGAGAGAATAAGAGAAAATAGAGGAGAGATAAAGGTTTTGGGTGAAAAGGGGGCATAGTATAACCCCTAGTTTTTTGAACTTTAAGGTTCAAAGCCTGCAACACAACATTTTAGAAAGAGTTGCATTAGAACATGGTCTAGAACATGAGTGTGTCTCAAGTTGTAGATCTCTTTATATTTTATTAACTAATGGCCACAATCTATGACATAGGCATGACTTAAGTTATGAATTTTTCTATCCCTCTTAAATAAGGGCACAATTTGCAACACATTTATGGATGTTTCTAAAGAATTTTATCATATTAAAAATTAAACATAAGCATGTTTTA
Source organism: Erythroxylum baracoense (assembly GCA_025629805.1). Taxonomy (NCBI): domain Eukaryota; kingdom Viridiplantae; phylum Streptophyta; class Magnoliopsida; order Malpighiales; family Erythroxylaceae; genus Erythroxylum; species Erythroxylum baracoense. The sequence continues at coordinate 381,686 of JAOTAY010000007.1, read as the reverse complement.
GGCCATGTTTATTATGAAGATTCAATGCTGACTTGATTTTAATGATTATATTTGACTGGTATCTTTAACTTTTTATTACAATTGCTCTTCCAATTGTCTCCTTAATAATATGCTCTCTTTTCTTACATCTTAGCTACAAAATTAAAACTATAAAAACAAATAACAACTATAGAAAAATAAAAACCTATTGAACAACTAAGGAAATTAAAATCAATTCAATTATGAAAATAATAATCTAACTTATTGTTCATTATAAAATGCTTAAAATACAATTAAATGTTCTAAAATAAATGATTAGATTGCGTCCCAACAAATGCTTCTATAAAGGTATTTTAACCAGATTTTCTTCTTATACTTGATTATTTAATGGGTTGCATGCTTATTTCCCCCTTTATTATATTCATAAAGTGTTTTAGCTAGGGGTTCACCTTCCTTCTTGCTCTTGTTTGTGTATTTTTTTGCTTTCTCATCTTAATTGATAACTACCTTCAAAAGATTTGAACGATTAGCTTAGCCTAATTCATCATTGGCCATAAATTGTTAATTATCATTTAAGATTGAAAACAAAATCTCTTTATCTTTAATCCTAAGCATTAATTCTTTTTCTATAACATTTATGATTGCACAATTTGTTGTAAGGAAATTCCTACCTAAGATTAGAGGTTCTTTATTATCTTATTTTATATCTGAGATACAAAAATTATCTCAGAATGTAAACCTATCAATTTTAATTAAAAATTCTCCTTAATACCTTTAAGATGTCTGATTGATTTATCTACAAATTTCATTAACTACCTAGTTTTTTTTGGATCTTCTATCTATAATTTCTTAAATGTAATATTATCACTGCAAATAGTAAAACTCTTTAGGTCTTCTATCTTTAGTGGTAGAATGTCTTAGAGATTGTTGATGCCTTCTTCGTCTGGCTCCATTTAAGAAAATTCCTCTGTTTTCTTTTAGTCATCTTCATCCTAAATGTTAGCTTCTTCCTTTATGTCTTTGGTCAATTCATCCTCATTTTTTTAGTGATTGCTTTAACTTGCTATCTAAGGTTAGGTATTGTTTCACTAGCCAATGTCCATTGTTGCCTTTTAGCTATAAATGTTGTTAACTAAATGATTTGTTTTTCAAAATCTGTATTGAAGTCTCCTGATTTTGAAGTTAAAATGTATATGACTTGCATAAAGTCTTAATATTTCCTCTAGACTTGATTGCTTCCCCTTTTGTCATGGTTTTTGAAATCTAGGTAGAGGTTTCCTTTAAATTATTGCTCTATGAAAAGCTTAGGGGATTACACTTCAGATTGTATGTTGTACTATATACATTATTTTGTCTTGAGAAACTCCTTGTATATTTAACTTGTTTTTTGGTTAAATAATAAGGTTTCTATCTCGAAATTTTATGCTTTGATGTCCTTCTCAAAAAAATTCATGACTCATGACTTAAGTTGTTTAAGATGGTGAACTGAGGTTTCCAAGTTCCTTGTTAAGGCCTCCACCTGAGCTATTAATATGCTTATGGCATCTATATTATGTATACTTATCGATTCATTATACCTTTCTTGCCTTTAATATTATTAATAATTTTGTAGGACCACCTTGTCTATTAGTTCAAAGGTTGCCTCCAAATTTTTATTATTAGGAATCTCATCAATTACTACATCTATCGTTTTCCGTATTAAATTAAGTAGACCATTCTAATAGGTCTAAACTTGTGCCCTTTTAGGTACGTCATGATGTGGGAAATTTATCATCATATCTTTATATCTATCCTATGTCTCTGAAAGAGTTCCCTTATCAAACTATGAGTGGGTAGAGATGTTGTTTCTCAACTTTTAGAGATGTTGTTTCTCAACTTTCCTATCATTGATGGAGGGAAATACTTAGTTAAAACCTTCTCCATAAGACTTTCTGTTGTGATTGGGGCAATAGGTAATGCCTTCAACCTCTACTTGGCTTAATCCATTAATGAATATGGAAATAACCTCAACCTTATTTCATTTTGTATTATGATGTTTAATGTCATGATTTAATAAACTTAGAATGAAATTATTATCTGCACTGTCAGATAAAATTGTACTATCTCAAGTTATGACCATATATTTTCTAGGTAGTTAACTCCTAACTTGGTCTAACACCTTTTCAAATGCCTTAAGCTCTGTCAATTTTCATAAAAAATTTTACCCAAACACCAGAGATATCATATATTTTTTATCCCTAAACCCTATTCAATTCTGAATATCTAAGCTATGATCCACTCAAAAGCAGGCTCTCTCAAATCTTCCATAAGTATGAGTAAATTTGCTTTAAGAGCATTCAAAGATATTTTATTGATATAAATACCGTGTAATGAATAAAACTTCATTAATCCATATAAAGATAATAACTATTTCTCTACCTAAACATAAAATACTTAACTATAAATCATATTTGAACCATTGAAAATAATTGACAAAATAAAAGACATTATGGTACAAGGAACTCTTGATTAAAATCTTGTATTTTGAACAACTTAAACTAGGTAAGAGATGAAACGAAAATCATGGATCAATTAAGCCCTCTCGGGGACTTGCTTAAGAATAAAAAAGATGTAGATACTGTGAAATATGGTTTGATCCTATTTGTGGGGATTCCGTAAATATTCCATTCCAAAAAAAAGGTTCGGAATAATTGGGAAATTTTTTTAGATTGGATGATGTTCTCCAATGTTGTTTCTCTAATAAAAATGACTTCAAAATTGACCTAACAAAGGTTGGCGTTTCTATCAGATGCCAATCGTAACTTTTTTGGAGTAAAGAGAATGATAATAAACAAAGAGTCTCTAAAATAAATTATGGCTTTTGCGCTTTAAATATGTTTAGTCTGTTTGAGAAATAATCTAAAACCTAGTCGCATCCTATGCTATGGATCATTATATTTATTTTAGGAAGGGACATAGGCTTTGGTATGCTCGTGTAATAGACCGTGGATCCTTCTATTGCTTTTCTGGACATAGGCATAAGTTAAGACACGGGCATATCCTGGGTTGTGCCACTCTTCAAGCTTTCTTTATGCCATAGAATCTCTCTCCACGTCATGTCTTCACCTGCATAGAATCTATGTTAGGCATATATCAGTATACAAGCATGTGCCAAACTATATCAAACAAATAATTATGATTTTTATGTTTTTGAAATATTCTTTAATTCTTGATAAATCTTATATTAAAATCAAATCTTGTCATCTAGTTAAAAATAGAGCAAAAACTAAATGAAGTAAGGTAATTTAACATGAAAATCAAGAAAAATACTAAGAAAATATGTGCTTATTTCATGCACATTAATTACTTATATTAAAAGTAATATGTAATATGTAGTATTAATTATTTTATTGAAAATTAGTTATATTTGTTAATTATTTATAATACTATCATATTAAGTCCTTCATAGAATAATTTATTATGCAACAATACAAATAATGAAATTGGTGAATTTCTCATTTTTATTTATAATACATATCTTATGTATAACTAATAATTAAAGTGACTGATTTTGTTGTAAATAAATAAAATTATATTATGTTATTAGTTTATCATATTTCCATATCATTTATATAAAGAAATTAAACAAATATTTAATATAATATAAATTCATTTTATTAAAACTAATAGAATATTTATTTATCATATTTTAGCGATAATTGATTATATATCGATTAATTTAAAATGATAATAAATAAGTCTTCCATTAAATTTTAATTTATTATATAATGATAATAAGATGATTAGTATGTTATCATAATTATAATTAATTATTTACATTTTTAAAATATGAATCTATAAATAATTTATTTATAGTATTAATTAGTATTGAATGTAATAAACTAATGAGATAAGAAAAATTACTTTATAGATATTAAGTCTAAAAGCTGATATGACAACAAAAATTAAATTAACATTAATATTAAGTCTATTAGATTGATAAGACATAAAAGAACTATCTGTACTAGAATTGAATTTAGCAGGCTAATATAACAAAAAACTTAATCAGCGTTCACACTAAGTACAGTGGTTGATGTATAAGAAATTAATTAATAATCATTTATTAACAATAAACAAACCATCACTACTATCCAACCTATTACCCCGTAACAAATTACCCAATCACCTTTACATCATGTTCAAATATCAACTCAATCTAGTTCTTCAGTAACCAAACCCAAACCAATTGTCTCTAAAAAACAAAAAGATTTTGAAGAATCTAAAGTCTATGCCATCTTAAATGGACTCATGGCAGACATTTATGATGAATGACACAAAGCCTCTCTACATATTGTTGGAAAAACCTCAATCATTTATAAAAGCTACTCAACCTGTTCTAAAGCAAAAAAAGCTTTAGTAGACTGTAGAAATCCTACTCTTAAATCACAATATAAACAGGCCTCGGAGAAACAACCTTCTAAATCCAAAATGAACTTATTAACCCTATTACAAATCAAGATGAAATAATCTACGGTTATGATTCTGAACAACAAGAAATATATGTACATCAACTCAAACCAGATGAACAACCTGAAACAAGTCAAAGTGGAGAAAAATGGAAAAGAAATAATAAAGCTAGTTATGATTGACAGTATAAACCTATAAAACAACAAGAATTAAATCGTTTTGGATATTATAAAAAAGATAATAAAATTCAAAACTTTGCAACTAAATATACACCAAAGCATATGACATTAGGGACAGATGGAATTCTTAATTTAGACTCTGTTTTATCTCTCGAAAAATTATTACTAGAATGGTCTAATTGATTAGCATTAGTAATTCAATTAGAAAAACCATTTGAAGGATTAACAAACATTAGTACTTTATAGAACTTTATTACCTATAAAACTACGGGTATAGTATTAAATTTTTTATTAGATAATGAAATAAGAATAAAAAATACTACTAAATTCCTTAATGCACTGGAACCAATAAAAGCTTTTCAAGTAGTTACCAATGAAATTTATAAAGAATTTATTGGAAAAGATATAACTTCATATAAATAAGAAATTGAAAATAAAGAAAGAAAAAATGATCTATGGCATTTAAATAATATAAGGATATGTGATATCTATTATTTAGAAGAATATATTTGTGAATTTAAAAAATATTATTATAAATTAACTCGTATTGAACAAGAAATGTATATACAAATATTTATTCAAAAATTACCCTATCTTATAAATAAAATAGTCTAAGAATTATTCTTAATAAAACAAAATAATAATTTAGTTGCTTATAATTTAGGTGGTGCTATATCCATAGTAAAAGAAGTATTATCACATAAATCTTTAAGACATAAAGATATTCAACTATGTTGTTCCAAATATTCCAAAGTACCTCAACAATATGGATGTGAATTTCCCATCTATCAAAAACATAGAAAATATAAAAAAGAGGACCTAAATATAAATGGCACAAATATCCTACAACAAGATATAAGAAATTCCCATACAAACCTTATAAAAGATTTTTTTAGAAAAAAAGCTTATATTCAAATAAAACCAAAGAAAAAATATTGTTCTTAAAAGAAGAAAACTTGTAAATGTTGGTTATGTAAAGAGGAAGGATATTATGCCAATAATTATCCAAAAAGAAATCAACCTAAATATAAAGAAAAGATCAATATTTTAACCTCAACATTTAAAAACAATTTAGAACCTATTGAATCAGAATATGAAACAGATTCTACAATCTCTTCAATATATCATTATGAACTCCAAACATCAACATTAACATCAACAACTGAATCTAAATACAACTTTTATTCAAGTGATTATTCAGAATAAAAAAATTAATGCATATATGATACTAGTGCCACTATTTGTATAACATCTAAATCTCTATTATCGAATTGGAAAAAATTAAACAAACCTTTACAAATTCGAATAGCAGACGGAAGTATTAAAGCAATTTGGTATGTAAGTTATTGTAATAATAATATTATTGAAAATTACAAATTTATTGTTCCATCAATCTATCAACAAGAATTAGGCTTACCATTAATTTTAGAAAATAATTTTTAAAAATTATATAACCCTTTTTGTCAATATTTGCATTATATAACTCTAAAAACACCGATAATAAAGTCTTTAAACGAAAAGTCAAAAATTCTCAAAATCCCAATAAATCATACTACTTATTATAAAAACTTAAACTTATAACTAAAAAATTAAATCAATTATAGTTTTATCCGCTTAATAATCTCTCTTTACAAACTGATATAGATACATTAATAGAACAAGTTTGTGGTGAAAATCCATCAGATCCTAACAAAAATACTAATACTCAATTAATTAAAATAAAATTAAAACCCTACACAAGAAATCAATATTAAGAATAATATTCCATATACACATCAAGATGTATAGGAATTTATTACAGAATGTTCTGAATTATTATACAAACAATTAATTTCTCCAAGCACTAGTAAACATTCGGCTCCTGCTTTTTATGTAAACAATCATTCCAAAAAAAATGAGGTAAACGAAGAATGGTCATCAATTACAAAGAATTAAATAAAGCAACTATAGGTGATGTCTATAAATTACCTAGAAAGGATTATATTATTAATAGATTAAAAGAACATCAATGGTTTACCACACTACATGCAAAATCAGGATATTGGCAATTAAGATTACATAAAAATACTAAACCATTAATAACTTTCACTTGCCCACCTCAAAAACATTACCAATGGAATGTCTTACCTTTTGGATTAAAACAAGTCTCTGATATTTATCAAAGATTTATGGATAACCATCTTGAAGGATTAGAAGAATTTATTTTAGCCTATATTGATGATATTATTATATTTTCAAATAAAGATAAAGAAGATCATTTAAAAAAACTCAAAGAAGTTCTCACTCGATGTCAACAAAAAGGATTACTTTAAGTAAAAAGAAACTTAAAATAGCATAAAAAATATAGAATATTTAGGAATAGAGTTTCATAATGGATTCTTAAAATTACAACCTAATATTCTTGAAAAATTACAACAATTTCTTGATACTTTAAAAAACATCACTAAAGTCCAAAAATTTTTAGGATTACTAAATTATTTTTCTGACCAAAGCTTTCTTAAAGATTTAGCAAAAGAAAGAAAAATGTTACAACTTAAATATAGTATAAAAACTCAACGGACATGGATAGAAGATGATACTAACATTATTCAATTATTAAAAAATCTTTGTAAACAATTACACGAATTATATAATTATACTGAGAAAGATAAGTTACTAGTACAAATTGATGCAAGTATGGATACATGGGTGGCTGTATTCTAACTAAACCACCCAACTCGAGGGATTATCTCTTATGCAAATATATCAATGGGACTTTTACTCCCACTGAAAGGAAATATCATATTTATGAGAAGGAAACACTAGCAAGTATTAAAACATTAAGAAAATGGAAAGTTGATTTACTACCTGTCGAATTTTATATATTCAGATAAATTCTAAGTATTTATGTGGATTCACTAAATATAATGTTAAAACAAATTATAATCAAGGACAAATAATTCGTTGGCAATTGGAATTAACTTAATATAATTTTCAAATACAATATATGAAATCTTCTACTAATAGTCTTGCAGATACTCTAACTTAATAATGAAGGCAGCTATCATAAGCCTCAAGGATTCACTCTCCAAAAAGGAAGAAGAATAATTAGAACTTCAACAACAAGTTGAAACAATAACTAAAGAAATCAATAAGCTAAGATCAACTATACAACTCCTTGAAAAACAGACCATCACTACTATCCAATCTATTACCTCACAACAAGTTACCCAATCACCTTTACATCCTGTTCAAATATCAACTCAATCTAGATCTTTAGTAACCAAACTTGAACCAATTGTCTCTCAAAGAAAGAAGATTTTAAAGAATCTAAAGTCTATGTCATATTTAATGGACCCATGGCAGGCATCTATGATGAATGGCACAAAACCTCTCCCCATATTGTTGGAAAAACCTCAATCATTCATAAAAGCTACTCAACCCATTCTGAAGCAGAAAAAGCTTTAGCAGACTTTAGAAATCATACTCTCAAACCACAATATAAACAGGCCTTAGAGAAACAACCTTCTGAATCTAAAATGAAAACATTGGGCAAGCCCATCAATATGGAAAAAATTAATGTCGTACCTACCAGAGCCCTCAAAGATGAAATGAAGTGAATTACTCCTGAGATCTTTTATGATTGTTTTGAAGCATTAAACACCTAGAAAGAGGAACATAAAGTCTTTCAGTATTATCCCCAAAATTGAGTACGATATGGACCCAAGGCTGTTATCTTCCCAGACACAAATCCACTTACCACTTATCTCTTTTTTCAAAGTCAGTTAAGAGATAGTATCTATTTAACCAATTTAAATAGCCTTGTAGTATTCCCCGCTAGATTTACTCTTGTAGTAAAAAACTACAAAGAAAGGTTTACCAAAGAACGATTAATCTTTATTAAATTCTTCAGCAGTTATCCCATATTTAAAAAGGTAGACAATTTCAAAGACTCAGACATATAACTATCTCAAGTAGCTTATGTTTAGATTGGAATCAGCAAAGGAATGTATCCACACATAGATAATCCACCAAACTATGAAGTCACTTGAGATCTCATCAATCAGTTTAATCTCCATTGCATTGAAGTTGTTTATTAGTAATGTTTAAAAATTACTGCTGAAACCTTAATTAAACTTAGTTATCGAGGACCTAATCTTATAATGACACCTGCCTACAAGACACTATAGCTATTGATTCTTTGCAGCTCATTAAAAAAATTGAAGAATAGTTCTCCACTATCTCTGGTGTATTCAACGTCTTATCAAACGAATGGAAACAATCAATTTGTCAGCAACTACAACATTATCCAACTCATCAGTGCATCAACTGTCCATCTATGTTTACGTCAAAAGAATAAGATGACAGCTCATTAGTGGATGTAATTATTGAAGAATGACAACCATGTAATTATTAAAGTTTGTGTCGAATGTAATTATTAAAGTTTGCATCCTACCATATGGCCATCACTTTTTCAAAAGTAGAGTCCTTTTTAGAAGGAATCTGCGTTTACTTTATGCTTTTATCTTTTTGCTTTTTCTAGTTTGAGCCCTTGGGGTTTTGCGATCTATATAATGTAAGAAGAAATGAGCCTTTTGCTCTATGAAAAAATAAAATAGCTCTTGTTTATTATCTTTTGTATCCTTCTCTCCCAATTCTTTATGATTATAGCCTACAAATTGGCTTTGAAGAAGAGAAAACGAAAAGCAACACAAAAGATATAAACAATTGTGTTTATAATTTTTTCATCCTTTTACCTAAAATTATCATTATTCTTTATGCGTAAAAATATTACTTATGTTTGTTTTATTCTTTTTAATGTCTTAATTATTATTTTTATTCATATTATCGTGCCTATTTGCACTAATTGTTATAATCTTCATCTAGTCATTGTACTAATTAAAAAGAAACTGTCACTTAGTAGAGAATTGGTTAAAACTTTTGGTAATACATTATTAGTTAGAACAAATCAATGCATCTCAAACAACTCTTCATAGGATTCAAGAAATATTACAAAGACACACAAAAGTCTATAATTAGGAACAATTAGAAGTAAAACAACTCTATAAATAGTTTTAAGAACATCATAAAATTCATATTTCTAACTAGTTATGTCATATTCATATGAGTGTTTCTCTAATTGTACACTTTGTAATCAATTTTTAATAAATATTATTTGTTGTGAAACTTTAGTCCTTCAAAATAAACTCGAAAAAGAATATTATGAAAACTGCTATAATTATTTGCAATTTTCCCTTCATAACCATGGTTTAAACCCTATTAAAGAAAGAATATATCTAGCAACTCAACATTATAATCTACATAAACAAAACTTATTTCATAGCCATAACCAACTTACTGAATAACTCTAAGTTGTTCATGGCCGAAATAATTCAAGACTTTGAATCCATTAATAACACAAAACTAATATTTTAGATATTGATACCTTAAAATTAACAGAATCAACTGGTATATTTCATATTAATACATTACTATCATAAGAGAAACAAAAGAAAATAGCAAAAACACAATTAAATCTTAAAGGTGGTCAACATATTACACACCATCTTTTTAAAAATTTAATTAATAGAAAAATATTATTTATTATGGAAAAATTGTACACAAACACCTATTAGAATATATCAATGTAGTGAACATATTCGTATAAGTTTGATAGACCAAGAACAAATTTATAAACAACTACAACATATTTTTGAAGAAAAACGACATAGAATTGGATATATACATCTTTCTACAATTCAAATTTTATTAAAATCTACATTTCAAAAAGGAATAGATTCTCCTATATGAATGGCCATAATTGATGAACGAATGAATGATTTAAAAGACCAAGTAATTGGAATAATGAATGGAAATTTAGCTTGTAGAAAAATAAAATTTAACACCCATATTAAGCTAGAAATTTTTTTACAATCACAAAACCTGGATGAAACAACTACTATAGCTTGCAAATTTTATTGTGAAAACTTAATGACAACTGGACAATATCCTTTTTCAATTACTTATCAAATCAGTTATGCTTTAACTAATTCTCATCATGGTATTGAATTAAAAAATACAGGTCGAATTTATATTGATCAATTATTTACTGATGTTGCTAAGGTTGGAATCAATCTAAAAACTAGTTTAAGAGAAATACCAAATATTAATTATCCAATCAAACTACAAAATATAACAAGCACCCAGGATATGCCTCGGCTATCTTTAAGTGAAAATAAACTAGCTAAACTAGAAACTACTCTTTTACAATCTTATTCTACAAGACTAGAAAAACCTATTAGCTTTACGGAACCAGGAAATTCTAATAAGGAAATAGATAAAGATAAGGGATTAGATAAAAATTCAGAAGAATTGGTTACTGAATTATTAGATATTAAGAAACAACTTTATGAGTTAAAAAAGTATCTACAAAATACATTATGAGTATTACTAAACAATTATCTGAATTATTCGATAGACAACTTAATATCGAAAATCAATCAAAAGAAATTATACAATTATTAAATCAAAATAATCAATTACAACAAGTTAATGAAATCAATGCAATAAATGACATTTATAAACTTTTAGAATCCTTACTCCAATGTTATGAAAAAATAGTCAAAGATATATCATCTATAGATGAAAAATTAGAAAAAATAGAACATTCAATCAAAATACTAGTAGACGCAAAATTTGTATCAGAGCCATTACAAGATTGGATCCTCGATAATTAAGTTTCATTAAGGTTTCAGGAGTAATTTTTAAACATTTCTAATAAACACCTTGAATGCAATGGAAATTGAACTGATTGATGAGATCCCGAGTGACTTCATAGTTTGGTGGATTATCTATGGGTGGATACATTCCATTGTTGATTCCAATATGAACATAAGCTATTCGAGATAGCTGTATGTCTGACTCTTTGAAATTATTTGCCTTTTTAAATATGGAATAGCTGCTAAAGATTTTAATAAAAATTTTGAAAAATATGTAATTTACTATTATACAATCTAATAAAAATTTGAAAAATAAGCTATTACTTGATAATAAAATTTGAGAAATAATAATGCATTGATTATTAAAAATTGGAATTAATGTATATAATTTATTCATTTATTTCTTAAAAATGAATAATAAATTATTAATAATTAATTAAAAATAAAATTGATCATATTATTATTAAAATAATTAAATATTAAAATGAAAATTTAATGAAAGAGTTCATTTAATTTTATGTCCAACTGGTTAATATATTATTAGTTATTAATAAAATTAGTATAAATATTAAATATTTGTTTGTACTTTTTAATATAAAACAATAAGATAAAAATATAAGTTTTTCTGGTATTGCTTCTTAATCTGAACCTAACGAACCAGATTAAAATCCATAGCTTAATTGAAATACAGTTCTTCTACAGAATCAAATTACAGTCCGGCATTCTGAATTATATACATATATATATATATGGAAGCTTGACTGTGGAAGCCATATGGTATGGTATTGTGGAAAAATCCCAAACAGCGTAATCCCATGACAGAAATAGATATGGTTGCAGTTGTAGCATCACAACTCACAACCCTCAAAATGTGGCGTAAAGGAGCTAGAATGATAAAAAGCAAACAGGCCCCAAGGAGCCATTAATTCTTTAGATTATCCCAAAAAACCCTTAGCAGCTCTATTTAATTCTTTAGATTATCCCACAAAAACCTTAGCAGCTCTATTTAATTCTTTAGATTATCCCACAAAAACCTTAGCAGCTCTATCTTCCATAGGTTATGACTTAATGCCCGTACAAATCATGCAATTAACTACATATTATATAATTAATTAATTGCCCTTCACATTATGCCGATCAGACTGATGATTCCCTTCGGTAATTAAAGTATTACTTTAAGCAAAAGGAGCTAGGTCACTTTCTGATGTATCTTGTGCTTTACACGTAGTGCACACGTTGAGATGCTTAAAAATTTACAATCATGATGGGTATTAAGTACCCGTGTAAAAAGCATACCTGAGAACTCCACTTGCCCGTATAAATGAAGATGCTTCTTTTCAACTTTTTGTGGAAGTCGAATTCGTGTCTTTCCAATCCACATATGTTCAGCAGCATAGCCATAGGTGATTAGTAAAAAGCGATTAGTTATATATTCAAATGACGTATGGGAATATGATGACGATCATATCTTCACATTGACTTGCTTTCATAATCCATGGAAGGGCTGTGTGGTCGATCGTCAACTTTGTTATCACGACCAGAACAAGATGTCAATGTTTAAAAGATGGGCTCCATGAGAAGTAAAAGACGGTGATAATGTTATACATTTAGCCAACTATAAAATTGAAAGCATTATCATCTGCCCCTTTTTTTTAATAAAATAATAGATACAACAATAGTAGTACTCAAATAAGATTTTTTTCATCATTAATAAAAAAATTTAATTTGATTACGAACTTTAACTATATGTACACTTTAATTCCTTAATTATTTTTACCAACACAAACGTTCGTATTGTTTTGTTTTAGAATATTTAATTTACTCCTTTTCCCATTTAGCATATTAAATTCTCTTACAAATACAATTTCTTTTTACTTCGCCCATTGTTTCAAAAAAGAAAGATTTCTATATCATTCTCCAAATGAAAAACCTTAATTCTATGACCTATTGTCAGTTCTAGAAATAACAAAAAATACTAGACAAAAAGATATCTACATCATGTTAGATAATATTATCTTCATCTTTTCTAAACTGTTAGATAATGTTCTCTTCATATTATCAACGATAATTATATATATTTTTAGTTTCTCATGTTAATCTTTATCACGTTGTTACATAGATAAGCTTTTATATATTGCTATATATATCGTTATGTACAATGAGTTTGAGATAGAAAAAACTCTTTCAATGGAAAAACTTTACATTGTATCATAACAAACAAAAAACGATTAACTAAACTATGCCTATTTAACCCAATTTCTATTAGTTTTTAGTGACGGAAATTTCTGACGGAAAATACTAACTTTCCATCAGGAAACAAATTTGGCAACGGAAATTACTGACAGAAAGAGTCGTAGAAGAAACGGCTGTAGGTAAAATGTCCGATGGAATTACAGCTTTTGTCGGGAAATATACTGATGGAATCGTGGTTAAAGTTCCCTACGAAATTTCAAATTTCTTCCCTAAGTTTCCCGACGGAACATGTAATCTTGTCATTAAAATTACCAGCATAATTTAAATATCCGTCGGAAAATTTTACCTGCCGAATTATAATTTTCGTAGGTAATTTTAGTGACAGAACACAATATCTATCGGTAAATTTAGTGACGGCATATTTTATTCTGTCAGTAATGTACCTACAGAATACATCATTTTGTAGGTAAATTACTAACAGAGTGCTATGTTCCGTAGGTAAATTACCGACGAAAAGAAATTTATTGTTGCCATGCTATGACCATGATATTCTGTATTAAATTTGTATCCATTAACAAAATATATCGGATATGATTTAAAAGTTAGCAAAGGTCCTTTCGTAAGATCACATATGAACTTGTTCTCTATTATCATATTAAATAGTATAATGTCATTTAAACTCTTTGATCTGATAATTCAACCATTTCAAGTCAAAACTTACATATTTCTCGAACAATCAAGGAAAGTGTCTTCTAATTTTTTTATTGATATCATCCTATGTTTTTTCGGGTATTAGCTCATGTAACCATTCCTCGTATAATCTAAAAGCATTATTATGTATTTTAGTTGTGAACATCGCTAACCTCGGAAAACCAAATAATCAATTTCAAAATTAACGTAAACTTACTGCATGAAAGGTTGAACTTCTTGGCAATTCAATAAAAAGTAACCATAGATAGCCTCTATTTCTTCTTCTGTTGACATTCTTCTTACTGAGCGTCTACATGTTCGTCTAGGATATATGAAGATGGATAAGTTACCATCAACATTACTCGTTTCTCCCCTATCGTCATTACGAGGAACTTTTCTTTCTCTCGTGTGCACATGCGGCTCAAAATAATGTGAACAAAATATACTTGCTTCATCCATTAAATAAGCATTACATATCGAACCTTCAACTTTAGCCTTGTTTTTAATATTTTTCTTCAAGTGATGCAAATACCTACATTACAAATAGGGTTATTACAATTTTGTGATTTAAATATGCTACAAGTTTTATTTAAATATTAACTAAAATTACCTCCCAAACAGATACATCCATCGATATTAAACTAGACCAGCAAGTTTAGCCTCGTGTGCTAATTTATGGGTAGATGTTGATCTATACATTCAAAGAATGTTAAAGGGAAAATTCCTTCTAATTTGCACAAGATAATTAGAATTTCCCTTTCTAGTTTTTCCATTCCAGCCACTTTATTTTAGATGATGTTAACCTTTTAAAAAACAAACTTAATTTTGTTATAACTTCTGAAACCTTATTTGATAGCAACTCTTAAAATGCAATTGGAATTAGCCTTTGCATAAACACATGAAAATCATGACTTTTCATCCCAAATAATTTGTTCTTCCTCTTATCCACACACCTTGCCAAGTTTGAAATATAACCATCAAGAAATTTTAGACTTTTCAACCATTCACTTAAAATTTCTTTTTTTTTTGTCCAAAGTGTAACATGCTTTTGGATATTTGCCTATGCGAAGATCTTTATTTAACTCATTCTTTCTACAAAAAAGTTTCAAATCAACTCATGATTTTTCATTGTCCTTTGTCCTCCCTTTAATGTTCATTATGTTGTTAAACAACTTGTCAAAAAAAATTTCAAGATGCTTCACATCTAGATTATGACATATCAAATTAGTTTTCCAATATGTGAAATCCTAAAAGATATTCCGTTTTCTCCAACTAAAATTTTTACTAATGCTTCTATTAATTTCTTCAACTTTAAGTTCTATAACTTTCAGTAACCTTAATTCATCAATCTCCTGCAATATCCCTTCACTAACTTTGTGAGTGGGAGGAGGTTTTTATATCATTTTATTCTTAATAAACTTTTGTTTATTGCTTCTAAATGGATGATCTGAAGGAAGAAATTTCTTATAGTTGTCAAATCAAGATTTTTGGCCCTCATCAGAATCAATGCTACAGTAAGGTCAAGCCAATTTCCCCGCTGTGCTCCATTTAGACAACACAGCATATGTAGGGAAATCACTAATAGTCCACATCAAAGCTGCTCGTAACAAAAAATTTTGTTTAAGAGACTTTTCATATGTCTCCACATCAAATTCCCAAAGATGATGCAATTCAGATACCAATAGTTGTAAAAATAAATTAATTTTGTGCTTTGGATTCCTAGGCCTTAGCACAATCACTATTAAAAACATATATGCCTCATTCATAATCATTCATAGAGGCAAACTATAAGGAGTAATTATGATTGACTATGATGAATATTGTTGGTCAGATTGACTAAAAGATTGGAATCCATCTGTTGACAGTCCCAACCTTACATTTTGACTTTTAACTATAAAATTAAAATGGATGTTATTGAAATGTTTTTATGCGAGTGCATCCAATGGATGGCTTATTATTCCATCTTCCGGTTCATCTTCATTATGCCATCTTATGTGAGATGCAATAATATCAAAGGCATATAGTCTTTGAAGTCTCATAGTTAGCGGGAAATAATAAATCTCCTTCCAAGATACCAATTTTGTCTTATCTTATGTTTTCTAGGTTTGAACCTAGATTGAACACAAAATTTGCACTTTTATAATTGCATATCATCTCTCTAAAACAAAATACATCCTAACTTGTAACAATTAATTTTTTTCAACTAGTAAACCAAGACTCCTAATAAGTTTCTTCATATTGTAAAAATTATCAACCATTGTATGATCAGGAGGCAATGATTCATTAAACCAAGCAAGAATTTTATCCAAACTTTGATAAAAAATATGCCCTTCAAACTTTACGTTCAATAATTGAACAATTGAAGATAATTGAGTCATCATCTCACAATTTGACCATAATTCTTAATCAGCTGATTTTAGTAAGTTAAAAAACTATTTTGCATTTGGGTTTGGTCCTTCTTTAAGATTTTCTATAGTTGCCTAAAAGGTATAACCGGCTACATCATAAATTATTTGGCTGTAAGGATTTTCAGTTGCACCCACATTATTTGTTATAATACTAGTCCCTCCTTCAAACCCATCCATATTTATTGATGTGTTTACTTCATTACCCCTTGACGTGCTACAAATTAATGACTCACCATGTCATATACACTCAAAATAATTTGGAACAAACCTTTTTCTTAACAAATGGAGATTCACTTCATCAATAGGAAGAAAATGAATATGTTTGTACTTTTTGCATGGACATATGATCTTTGGATCATCCATATATGCAGGTTAAGAACATGTATAGTCAATAAAAACTTAAAATCCCTTAACAAACTCATGATTAATGAAACCATCGGGTGTTAACCATTTATACATCCCAAATCTATTAACATTACTCATTTTTACAAAACTGTTATTTAAAAAAGTGATTTGTAGTTAGAGATAATAATTGTTATGGTAGTATCTATATTAATCTTACAAAATATTCGATCTTTAGTTTACGCATTGATAATAACACAAGAAGAAAACATTGTATTATAGCATATGCTTTGGGATGCTTGATCTTCATCGAGTCCTTAGAGTGATGGCTAGGTATAAATCTTTTCAACATTAGATCCTTCATGTCCCTTAAGTTTTTGCAGGTCTCTCACCATATCCCCTCTAATCTAATTAGTTTGGGGGTAACTTTAACTTATCATTAGCAAATACGTTCTCACTATCATCAAATTAAAGATGCTGAAAGTGAAATGTTTTCCATTATCTCAAGAGTTCTGATGTTTTCCTAATAAAACAAGTATGTTTAAGAATAAAATCCCAAAACCATTGCATTGTTTTAACAATAAAACCACTAAATTTAAAAAAAGAAGCACTGGGAATGTACATTGCCATTTTTTTAAGCATCATCTCAAAAAGATCAAAACTTGTAATTAACAAGTGTAGACACGCTAATATCTAAAACATACATTACAACATCTATTTTGGATTTAAGAAATAGAATATTTCTCCTAACCATAACAGACAAAGGTAATATATACATCATATTCATTCTTTATATAATTCACTAGAAATATCAGAGACTGATAGCAGAGTATCTTATACTATACAGTTAGTAGGGGAGCAGTCCTTATGTTAGGAAATAGAACATAATTAAACAAGAAGATGGCTCTTACCTGGTTTATACTCTAGAAATGAACACCTAGTCGAGAGAGATACCTAGCCAAATAGTCCTTCAAATTTGGGATACTACAATTTTGACACTTAGTGCACCAATTAAAATTGAAAGAAGAAAGACAATTTAGATTATGACACTTAGTGCACCAATAATAATAGGCTCATTTCATTGAATAGTAAAGAAATTGTAACACATCACTACCATAGAGCATATGCCTGAACATCCAGAGGATATTCAGGAACATTCCCTATGAAAATGACATGTTAGAGCAATCACATTCACTTATTGTGGCTTTATACAGAACAAAAGTAGTTCATTCACAACATAACTTACATTGTGGCATTACATTTCTTAATCCATATATTTACAGTACCAAAAAAAACATCTAAGAGCTTACCATTATATTAAAAAATGTTCTACATAAAATGAGAAACTAAATAAACACAATCTACAATTCTTCAGATATAAGTTGACCAGACCTTTGAGCCATACTTGTCTTCCAAAATATTAGACTTTTAATAGTTTGTCTTAGAGCTAAGTCTTAATCGTACTTGAAAAATCAACGTGACAATTTTGACGAGTTTGTGGACTTAGTGAGTGAACCATCATTGATGTGCTCACTTAGTTAGAATACTAAACATCACTAATATGAAACCAAATTCACAATTATATCACAATTCAGAAGATGTATCACTTCATATCTCAACATGAACTACAAACATTCATATATTCATGTCAGAATAATTCAATCATTTATCTTAGTCTTTCATATCTTCAACATGTATAAAGAAACATATACAAATAAGTTGCATACCTTTATATCAACATAATTTAAGACTTTTTCCCAATAATTCACATGATACTTTTGAAGATATAATGGTAAATGCATATGCACATGTGACTCCAATTTCATTTTTATTTTGTTGTGACAGAGCGCCTATTTACTATCCCATATCTATTGTGGATATCGAGCTCATTTTAGATTCAGTCTCATACCCATTGTGGATACCAAGCTCATTGATAACTGAGTCTGTGGCTCTTTGTGAACATTTTTGAGCTTTAAGTTCCTTTTTAGACTGGTCACTTCGGTCACAACTTCTTTATCTGATCATGCATAACAATGTAATGAAATGCATCATTTCACAAAATATGTTATTAGTAACTTTCATTCATTGTCCACAGTCATTTTCACATATTCATCGGATCTGAGTCCGACATTCAACATTTTGTTAAGTATACATTTCTCATATTCACGTTCATTTAGGAAGCACTCCCAATACAATCCCAAATATGAAACTCCTCGGACCATAACATCTGAAATTATCACAATCATATCAATAATAGTTCAATAACTAAAATTTAAACAGAAATAAATCAATCATAGTGAGAAAACATTTAGGTTAACTCACAGTATGCTTTAGATTAGTTAGTGGCTTAATGATTCGGCAATGGTTGACGTTCAACTTATACTTCTTTAATCATGAAATACACAAGTATTTTACTCATTACCAAGTTAATCGATCATATAAGTATT